>CM062814.1:625429382-625841882 GCA_031772625.1 Pinus tabuliformis | reverse complement strand
ACATGGAATACCTGATGGGTCGAATATGACAACACCGTTTTCCCTAGATTTATCGAGGGAAGGGGACAACTTGCCAATTTACTCGTTGGTAGAGTCGAAGTGAATGAGGGTGCTGTTTTTAAAAGGATTCAACCTAGAGCTCAGGGACTCGGTTATCCAATACAGAAACCCACTTGTCATATAACTATTGTATCGGAGGAAAGCTCGAGCCGAAGGCAAAAGACAAGCAATTGAGGCTAATTTAGCTCTGAAAAGGGCTAGAACCCGATTAGAGGCTATCAATGCTAGCCCTCCCGTCTCTAATTAACATTTTCTATAATGATCTGAAAAATGGATTCAATGTTCCGCCTCGATCCAAACACGTGGAGTAAAACTTATTAGATACCATTGAAAACTCGATGGCATCTAATAAGTTTACCTACTATTGGATTTGAACCAATGACTCTCGCCGTATGAAAGCGATACTCTAACCACTGAGTTAAGTGGGTCATTTATTCTCATAGGTAGAGTTGGATTTACACAACTTCATATACTTTACGTTCCCATATTAGAGTATAGTGCTTCACTTCTTTCCATTAAAACAAATGCCCGTTGGTGTTCCAAAAGTGCCTTTCCGAGCCCCTGGAGATGAAGATGCAACTTGGGTCGACTTACTATAGCTCTTCGTAAAGCTTGGCGAGAAACTTGTTGTCGGATCTGGTCAAATGCTCTTTGCTGTTCGGAGTAAATCGTCTCATTCTTGGGATCCTCTAATTGTTCCAAATTCTCAGAAGCAGTATTGAGGAGATTCGGAGAAGCTTATTTGTCCTATAGTTTAGCGGCTCTATCCCTCTTTAGTTTTATTGCTTGTTGTTTTGTTTGGTTCAACAATACCGTTTATCCCAGTGAATTTTATGGGCCCACCGGCCCAGAAGCCTCTCAAGCTCAAGCGTTTACTTTTTTAGTTAGAGACCAACGTCTTGGAGCTAGTGTGGGGTCTGCCCAAGGACCTACTGGTTTAGGTAAATACCTTATGCGTTCTCCGACTGGAGAAATTATCTTTGGAGGGGAAACGATGCGCATCCAAAGCACCTTTAACTACGATCAATGTAGTTGTATGCAAACCTAGAGAAATAGCATGATGAACCAAAAAGTCTCTAGGACCAATTGTTGAGAACAATGAATTATTATTATCATTAATAGCATTTAACCAACCGGGTAACCATATGCTCTTACCTGCATCGAATGATGGACCACTTGTTGAAGATAGGAGTATATCGAAACCATATAACGTCTTACCATGAGCAGATTGTATCCACTGAGCAAATATGGGTTCGATCAAGATTTGTTTTTCTGGAGTACCGAAAGCAAGCATAACATCATTATGGACATAAAGTCCCACTCGAACGTGCATGTATTTTCTCATCAACTTGATGACTCAATTTCGACATATAAGCTTTTCCTATTGTAACAGGTTGTTCAAAAACATCTCCTGTTCTTCCATCAATTAATCTATGTTTTCCAGGATGATCTGGTTCGAATACCCATGGATTAGCTGTTTGCTCACTAGCTTTGTAAAGTTCAGGAAACACTAGTTTTCTCGAAGCTTCTCGCTCGTATTTTTCGTCAAAAGGTGTTATTCTATAATGTTTGTTCATCGGGTTTCCTGCTAAACCGGGCAAACATTCAAAGATCTGTCCTACATTCATTTGTGAAGGTACCCCTAATGGATTCAATACCATATCAACTGGTATTCCATTTTGCAAATAGGGCATATCTTGTCTGGGCAAAACTATTGAAATAATACCTTTATTACCATGCCTTCCAGCTACTTTATCACCCACTTGTATCTTACGTTTTTGTGATATATATACGTGTACTGTTTCCGCATTATCACCGGAATCATCTACTCTATTGATCCATCTCACGTCGATAACTCGACCCCTTCCACCTATAGGTGCTCTGAGACAATTTTCTCTCGCAGTGGATACCTCAATACCAAATATGGTTTGTAATAATCTTCCTTCTGGGGTACATAATGATTCTTCTATTGTACGATTTCCCAATAATAGAAACTCTCATTCTCCAAAGCGTCCTGTAATCTTTAACCAATTTTGTGCTTCGATGTAATTGCCCGGAGCAAGTGCTATAGCTTGTTCCCAATACTCAGCAGCTTGATCGAACCAAGCCTCCGCAGTTTCAGGATCTCCCTGTCGAATGGCCTGTTCTCGCCCGGGCCTGGTCACTGCGACCTCCTGAGGAGGCACCCCTTCTCCCGAAGTTACGAGGCTATTTTGCCGAGTTCCTTAGAGAGAGTTGTCTCGCGCCCAGGAGGGAAATGAGATTTTTGTACGTCGTATGCCTACCTTTTTCGAAACATTTCCAGTAGTTCTGGTGGACAAAGAAGGAATTGTGAAAGCCGACAGGAGAAGTAAGTGAACCTGACCCATTGGCTTATGAATATATAAGCTACTCTGGTATTGAAATTTGATGGAGATTTGGAGACCTTTCCTATCCGAAATTAATCGATCTTATTTAGTTGATTGAACTCCCTATTTGGTTGTTGATTGGAGCCCTTACCTAAATATATTGTTCGTTTGCTTGTCCCGGTCACTATATCCTCTAATCCCGGAACTCCTTAATGCCCTTCCTTCGCAAATTGCTGACGTTAATCTATTCAGGATCAATTGGATTGAAGCTATACCATCATCATTGGCTGGAATTGGGATATCCACGAGATCTGGATCACAATCTGTATCAACCAAGCAAATTGTCGGAGATCGTTCAAAGGGCCTATAGTGATTTATCATAGGGATGAACCGACTTGAAATTTTGGCACTTTTTGAAATTTTGGCACTCCAAAGTGCAGCTGGTTGGGCCCAGCCATATTATTCGAATATACAACTCGCATTAGACTGGTCCAAGACAATTTACTAATTGGCCGCCCTGATATGTCACATAATTTTTCTGTAGCCAATAATCCAATTATTGGTACAATCGGAACTATTGGATCCATTTCATTGGTAATAAGAACGGGGATGAATAACTCATCTAGCGTTCGTCGGATGGAGTGGATGATCTGCTCTTCAGTATCAGTAAGAGCGAGAAATCTCTCCCCAAACCGTGCTTGCAATTCTCATTACACACGGCTTTCCCCATGTAATGTATCTATTTCCTATTAGTTCTCGGGGCCTTAGCTGGTGATCTGGGTTGTTCCCCTCTCGACGATGAAGCTTATCCCCCATCGTCTCACTGGTTGACCCTTACCCCCTTTTATTGGGGTAATCTAGTATTCAGAGTTTGCCTTGCAATTATCAAGAAAGTTTTATGTTGTTTTTGTTTCCCCTTTTCTCTCCTCTTCTTCCCTCATGAAAATTGAATCGTTCCATTCAATCAATTAATTTGTGCCTTCACAAAGATATTTTTCAGGTTTCCAATACTCATTTTCGGTTGAATTAAGAGTTGAATCGATCTTCAAATTGATATCTTTCTCATCATTTTCCGAATGAGTTTCGCTCGATCCTTGATTCGTGGTATGGGAAAAGTAAAGACTATTTTAAGAAGCAATAAAAAAAAAGTATCACGGATAACAAGTAACGTACGTAAGGATTATAAAATGTCTCCTTCGGGGAAGGGAAAAAGAAGGGAGAAGAACATAATTTCCAGATGCCCAGCAACCAACCCACCCCTCTCTTTCATTTCATTCTCGATTCAAGCTTGACGGGAATAATACTCTACGACCAGCAATTCATTAATCTTCAAATTGATCCATTTACTATCTATTATTTGATTGATGAATCCTTTATATTGTAAGGAATGAAAAGTCAAATGATTTTGCAATTTATCCCTCTGGAACAGATCTATATTCTTCTTAATGATAGCTCTCAATCTTTGTTGATCTCTTATAGTAATCACATCTTGAGGTTTGCAAGGGTAACTTGGTATATCTACCATATGGTCATTGACCCGGATATGTCCATGATTCACTAATTGTCTAGCTCCGGGAATGGTGGGAGCCATACCCAATCGAAAAAGAATATTATCCAAACACATTTCAAGTAATTGCAATAGGACCTGACACGTTGAGCCTTTGGCTCTTCTAGCAATACGAACATATTTCAACAATTGTCGCTCTGTTAGTCCGTAATGAAAATGCAATTTCTGTTTTTCTTCTAGCCGGATACGATATTGAGATATTTTCCTGGAAGAAGACCGGTTCATAGAATCCTTTCTTTTTTTGGGTCTTTTACTAGTGAGACCTGGTAAAGTTTTTAAAAGAACAGAACCTTTACCGTTTATGACAGGAAAAGTGTTATTTCCAAATGAGACCTTCTTTTCTTTTTCTAGGGCATTATATGACTGAAGTTTTTCTTTATCACCTGTCATGTGTTTCGAGCATCCACTGTCGATGTACCACTGATTTTCTTGTCTTTCTGCATATAGGGCTATACCACATCTTTTTGTTTATGGTTCTTTCTTTCTCCATATTTTGGGATCTAATGAATTTTTCTCCTTCTGAGATGTTTGCCGAAATTTACTCTTGCATTCGATTCTTCATGACCAA
Organism: Pinus tabuliformis; assembly: GCA_031772625.1. NCBI lineage: Eukaryota > Viridiplantae > Streptophyta > Pinopsida > Pinales > Pinaceae > Pinus > Pinus tabuliformis. The sequence goes on along the minus strand of CM062814.1, from coordinate 625,837,339 downwards.
AGTTGTTGCAGATAGGGCATTCTATTTCATTTTTAAGAAGAGAAAAGTTATTGTAGGTCCGTTTCATGATCCCCATCACATTCCTTTGATTTCATGCTTCTCTAGTCATGATGGTCTTGTAAGCAACACATTGAGCAGCTTTGTGTCCAAAGTTATGACATGAAAAACATTGGCCATTAAAAAAGTTCCTGCAATTATCGAATCTACTAACCTGGTGATTGTAGTTGCTATTGATATTCATTCTTGAAGGAGATTGAGTGCAATTTACCTGAGGTTTGTAGCTTCTGTTCATCCTTGAAGTAAATTGAGCCTAATTTACCTGGTGATCTGCTTTATGCCTTTGATGTCGATTGTTAAATTGTTCACTGCTCTTTGCTGCATCAAGATAGCTTTTAGTGGAGGTTGACGGCCTCTATGCTTGGGATGCTTCTTCAGTATATCCAAGACCTATCTTTATCAGAGGAGAACGCTGCACTTTGATAATTTCATTTAAGGTTTCTAATCATTTATCCTTTCTTAGACCCACAATTTCACATTCTAGTTTTTCATTGTGTTTTTCTCTTTCAACAAGTTGGAATGTCAGAGTATTTATAATCATATCCTTTTCTTCTAAACAAATTTTGAGTTTAGAGATTTCTTCATAAAGGTCATATTCATCTAAAGCATCCAAGAAATCATCATCTTGAAAAGCCATTAGAAGTCTATAGTCATTACTATCTTCATCTTCATCACTATTTGATAAACCATCTCTATCTTCATGAGTATAGTAGCTCTTCTTACTTACACTTTGTTTTCTATTCCATTTTGTTGATTCCTTACCTTTATCAAGCTTATCTTTATGAGGACATTTGGCAGCGTAATGACCGACTCTTCCACAAGCAAAACATTTGAAAGTTAGTTTACCTCTAAATCTCCCAGAACCCCATTGAAGGTTCTTGACAAAGTTTGCTTCTTCCTCTCCTTCTGAAATATGTCTTGATTCATTGAGTTCTTCTCTTCCTGAAGCTTTGAATGTGGCTCCTCTCATATCTTATGGACCTCCTTTTCTCATTTCAAAAGCAGTTAAGATTTCGTGCAGTTGTGTCATAGTAATAGTCTGAAGATCTTGCTTTTCTTCTATGGCAGATACTTTTGATTCAAACTTAGTAGATAAGGATCTTAAAACCTTTTCAACTAAAGTAACTTCTTTTATCTCTTCACCCAAGTTCTTCATGCAATTAACAATCTCATCTATATGTAAGAAGTAACTAGCGATACTTTCATCATTGTGCATTTTGAGATTTTCATATTGAATTCTGAAAGATTGCAGTTTTGCACGTTTTACTTGATTGTCTCCTTCATAGCTTAGAATGATCTTGTCCCATATTTCTTTGGCGGTTTTGAGCTGCATAACTTTGACAAATTCTGATTGTGACAGACTCCCCAATAATGTATTGACAGCCTTGGCATTGGTTTCATATTTTTTTTTACCTGTCGTATCTGTAGGAATTGCTAATGGAAATGTATATCCTCCTTCCACGATTTCCCAGACATCTGTTCCAAGAGATTGAAGATAGGTTGTGGTTCTTACCTTCCAATAAATGAAGTTGCTCCCATCAAAGATTGGTGGTCTAATGGATCCCTCTCTTTCGTAGTTACTCATGATGATAGATCTTCCTTCAAGCGATCAAGCTTCTTCTAAAAGACCTGCTTTGATACCAATTTTTGGAAATAATACTAAGAGGGGGGGTAGTGAATCAGTATTATCAAGTCAATAATATTTCATTTCCATAATCAGATTCATATACGCTACTTCAGTTAATGGAACTTGCGTGTATACGCAACTGTATTTAAGGCAACTAGCGTATATCCTGCAAACTTATGATTCAGTTAATTTATCACAGGTTGATCTTTAATCAGTGCATCAGAATCATATAAACAATAACCAAGTGCAGAAACTCGATGTTCAAGATACTTTTTGCTGCGCGCGCTCTGCTCCCCGCGGCCTCTGCTGCTGCGTAGCCTGACCCCCTGAGCGCCTGCGCCTGGCAGCGCTGCTGCTGGGCTGCTCTCCTCCTCCGCTAGCCCTCCCTGTCACCCTGGGGCCTTCTGCCCGTTCCCTTTGGGGGCCTGCGGCCCTTCCCTCTCTCTGCTTTCCCCTGGAGCGCCCCCTGTGCTTCTGACCGTCCCTGCTATGGATCCCCCATCCCATGATCAGGAGGATCTGGAGAAGTCTTTTGCCTCCCTCATCCAAGAGAATACCAATGAGAAAGTTCGCCCCACTGCCTCAAAGTTTATTAAGAAGCTTGATGAAATCCCAGAAGTTTCGCTCCCTCCTGCCCTTCCGAGGAGAGCAGCCGTCGCCCTGGCAGATAGGGGCTTGGTAGGTCAGTTCACGGGATTATGGCCCTCACCTCGCACAGTCCAACGCTGGGTAGAAAGGAACTGGAACACAATGGTCCAAGGGAAGATCGCAATAAGATTCTGCGGGAGGGGTTTCTTCACCTTCCTTTTCGAAACGGTGGAAGATCGCAATCTCATATTCAGGAACGGCCCATACTTCATGGACACCAGAGGACTCTACCTCAACAGATGGACTCCCGACTTTGACCCCGAGATGGACGTCCCCAGCGCGGTACCGGTCTGGGTCCGGCTTCCCCATCTGCCTCTCCATTGCTGGGGAGACGAATCGGTGAAAGCTATAGGCAACGCAGTAGGGAAATACATCGACAGATCGGAACCAAGAGAAAACATGCACGCATGTGCCCGGATATGCGTAGAAGTGGATTTGGGGAAAGGACTACCAGAAGCGATAAAGCTCAAGGTCGACCAGTGGACGCACATCCAGCAAGTGGACTATGAACAGCTGCCGTTCAAGTGCAAGGTATGTCATGAATATGGGCATTTTGCTAATAGATGTAGTAAGAATAAACCTATAAACTCTGAAAACAATGATGAAACCTCTGAAGAAGTATGGGAAAAGGTTAAGAAGAAGAAAACAAACCCCCCCCTGGAACCTCCTCAAAGCCCTCATCTGAAACCCCTACCCCTCCCTCTCACCCCTCCGGATCTGGTTCTTCCCCTCCCCCTCCACTAACCCTTTCGAATCTCTTTCAGTTGAAGACCCTCCATCCCCCCCCCCTCTCACCGAGAGGCCCCAGAACTGCCCCTCCCTCTCCCCCTCAGTCCTCCCCCCCCCCAACAGTCGAAAGAATCCTAACAAGGAACAAGACGAAGGAAATCATCACATCCACCGATCCACCCAGGAAAGTTGGAAGGAAATCAAATAAAGAGATCAGGGACGAGAACGCAGCAAAAGAAATGGCAACAGGGACCCAACAGCCAATGGATACATACTTAGACAAGGCCAAAGGAAGCGGGGAGAAGATGAAGGAGAAAGGAGGAACACACAACAAATACAGTAAATGATGAATCTGGTCTCTTGGAACTGTAGGGGGATGGGCTCCTCCCTAAAAACTAATGCAGTCCGCGACCTCCTCAAACTGGAACACCCAGACTTTCTACTACTTCAGGAGACCAAAATAACTGAACAAGAATTCCAAAGCAGTGTGAATAGAAGCAGAAGCTACGAAGGAATGGCACTGAGCGCATCAGGGGCCTCAGGAGGAATAGGAACAATATGGGACAAAAACAAATGGAATCTCAAGGACAGCAGACAGAATAGGTGGTGGCTAAGAATAGATGTGCAAAACGTATCCAGGACTGAGGAATACACCATATACAATGTCTATGCCCCACCCCACTTCAGAGAAAAAGCCGCTTGTTGGGAGTCAATTACAGCTGATTTAATGAATGCCCAGGGCAGAAGCATCTTCCTAGGAGGAGACTTGAATTTAATAAGGAATGCTGAGGAAAAAATGGGAGGAAATTTCTTCGCAGACCCCTCAAGGGATGCTTTAGAAAAAATCATTCAAGAGCACAGTTTTGTTGACATACCACCTCAGAACGGGCGATTCACTTGGTCAAACAAAAGAACCGGTAAAAACAATATCAAAGAGAGGCTGGACCGCATACTAGTCCAGCAAAGAATCGTGGCCAACTACGCAAGGATCCAAAGCTCAATAATACAAGGTTTTATCTCAGATCATAAACCCGTAGCTCTGAATTTGATTAAAAGGGAAAACCTGGGACCGCTACCCTTCAAATACAACAGAGCGTGGGACAGCAGCGAGGTCTTCAGGAACTTGGTAAGGGACACCTGGACAACTGAAATCAAAGGATCCCCGCACTATGTATGGGAAACAAAGATAAAACTCCTCCGGATAGCCATCAAACAATGGGCGAGGAACTATGCAACAGAGGCAGAGAAAAGGAAAACCGATCTCCAAAGGAAATTAGCGGAGTGGAACCAAGAAAAAGAGAAAAGCCAAGACACAGAAGATGACATAAGGAAAGAAAATGACCTGTACATGGAGTTGTACAAGCAGAATCGAGTTGAAGAAGAAGAGCAACGGCAAAAATCGAGATGCCTCTGGCTCAAATCAGGTGATAAAAACACATCCTTTTTTCATAATAGCATCAAAATGAGGAGAGCAGGGAACAACATTGGGAAAATATCCGTTGAGGGCAGAATTCTAACAGAGCAAGGTGAGATTAAGGAGGCAGCGTCCCGGCATTTCCAAACGCTTCTAACTGCTGACCCTCATTACATGGAAGAACCGGAATTCCTAAACATAATTGAGAGCAAAATCACAGAGGCTCAAAATAAAGATCTCGATAAGGAAATCACAACGGAGGAGATTGAAAAGTCCATCTACAGCATGCCATTGGAAAAGGCTCCCGGCCCTGATGGCTTTACAGTGGCCTTTTATAGAACCCATTGGGATACTATCAAGAAGGATTATGTCAGAATGGCAAATTTTTTTTTTGCAAAATGTAAGTTGGGTAGCAGTATTAAGTCCTCTCATCTAGCCCTTATCCCCAAAGATCCTAGCCCCCAATCCTTTGACAGATTTCGCCCTATTTCCCTGTGTAACGTCTCGTACAAAATTATCACCAAGATCCTGGCGAACAGGCTCAAAAAGGTCCTCCCCTCCCTCATTTCCGAAAACCAGGGTGGCTTTGTCCCCGGGAGACATATAACGGATAATGTCATCCTCATCCAGGAGGCAATACACAGCAGCATATCTAGGAAGGAGAAGGGAATGATCATCAAATTGGATATGGCAAGCGCCTTTGATCGGGTTAACCATGCATTCCTCCAGGCAGTCCTTACGAAATTTGGTATCTCAGAGCACTTCACTAGCAGGATCATGGAATGCATTTCCCACAATTGGACAGCACCCCTCATCAACGGAAGGCCATGCAACGCCTTCAAGAGTTCCAGAGGCCTAAGGCAGGGGTGCCCATTGTCACCCTTTCTCTACATTATAATGGCTGAGACCCTCAGCTTACATTTGGAAAACAAGCGAAAAGTCAAAGAAATAACAGGGGTGGAGATAGTCCGAGGATCTAAGGGAATTAATCACTCCCTTTTCGCAGATGACACTCTCCTAATAGGGGGTGCTTCCAGCATAATGGCCCGTAGGTTCAAGAAAGCTTTGGATCTCTTCCTCCAAGCCTCTGGCGGCAAACTAAACAACAACAAGTGTATGATCTACACTTGGAATGTCCCAAGAAATATCACCCAGAGAATTTCCATAATCATGGAAATCCCTGCCCAAGGGAATTGGTCTCACTTCACTTATCTAGGATTACCTCTGGCTAAAGAATCAATCAAAGCCGAGATCTGGACAAATTTAATTGAGAAATTGAGAGGGAAACTTCAGAGCTGGGGAGTATACTGGCTAAACCTGGCAGGCAGAATCATCCTCATAAAGGCCATTCTCTCAGCCCTCCCAATCTATCAATTTGCTACTACTCTTGCCCCGGCAGGCATACACAAACACATGGAGCTGATTATCAGAGGGTTCCTTTGGAAAGGAGGAAAGCAGGACACAAAAAAATTCAGCCTTGTTAAGTGGGACAAAGTCATTCTCCCCCCAGAAAAAGGAGGACTTGGCATCAGAATTCCAAAGCTGGCAAATATGGCAATGGGCTACAAACTGGTTTGGAGAATTCTCAATGAGAGAGGGACCTGGTGGACTGAGGTCATCAAGAGGAAGTACCTAAATGGGGTCAATAGCAACATCCTATCAGAAAACATCATCGAAAGACCATGTACTCCCGTATGGAAGCTGATCAAAAAGACTCTTCCTCACTTCAAATCTTACATTTCAAGAGCCCCGGGTAATGGCAAAGACATTAATATATGGGAGGACAGGATAATGGGCATGGAGGCAAGGGCAACGCTCATCAAATTTAAGCCCCTTCAAAGATGGATGGATGAGGCAAAGATCAAAACCTTGCATGATATCTCTCTCTGGGAACAGAACCGCTGGACAGGTTGGAGACCACTCCCCCTCCCTGAGATCCTCAAGAACCTCTGGACTGAGCTCAAGATTTCGCTGACAGGCTCAGCCCCAACAAATCGAACGGTGGAAGACAAATTCGTTTGGGACCCTAGTGGAGGTAGATATACAGTAAAAGAGGGATATAAAGTTTTGCAAAATGCCTCAGCACTAAATAATTGGCCACTCCACAACGCAACTTGGAAAACCGAATGTCTGCCAAAGGTTAAGTGTTTCAACTGGACTCTTCTACATGGCAAAATCCTGACTGCTGAAAACCTCAGGAAGAAGGGCATCCAAGGCCCTTCAATTTGCTGTATGTGCAGGAAGGAAGAGGAAAGCAGTAACCATCTCTTCATGGACTGCCCCTTCGCAAGAGTGTGCTGGAAACTCATCACCAGCCCTCTTACCATCAGGGACCTTCCCACCCAGATCACTCTCTTTCAGAAGCAATGGGGAAACAGCTTCCCTCAAACTGGTAAGTGCAAGGGCCTAGCCAAAAGGATTTGGAACAACATCCCAGCAAACCTCTGCTGGCAGATTTGGATTGCAAGGAATAAATGCATTTTCAAGAACAAAAAGCCTAGTACCTCCAGCGTTCTAGCCAAATCGATGGCCCTCATCTCTGAATCCCTAGAGGCAAATGGTATAGCCCAGGAGGAATCGGAACCGACAGATGCAAAAATAAAAGAGTGGTCCAACAAATTCAACTGCAACAGAAGCACTCAAAAATTAGCAAACAAAGGAAGCAGGCATATGGAATGGAAATTAAGGGGGACGAAGGAAGAAGTTAAAAATTGGATTCAGAAGCAAAATAGACCAACCCTCTTCTTTGATGGTGCATCAAAGAACAATCCAGGTCAAGCGGGAGCAGGTGGAGTTATCAAAGATGAGAATGGGGAAAACTTAGTCACGTATGAATGGGGTCTGGGCATCATGACAAACAATAAGGCAGAGGCATACAGCCTCCTTCTGGGGACATCCATCGCCAGGAACCTGGGCATAAGAAACCTACTGATCGTTGGCGATTCTGCCATCATCATAGCACCAATGATCACAGGGAAAGAGTTCAATCAAGCAGCCTTAAACAACATTAAAGGAAGGATAATGGACAACATCAAAACTATTGGAGGAGCCACCTTTAAACACATCCTTCGAACAAACAATGTGGAAGCAGATGTTCAGGCAAACAAGGCTACCGAAAGGCAAACGGGTCAAGTCAAGGAAAATGATATGGTATATGAGAAAGACATCCCATAAGAGGGCCTCTCTCGCTGCCCCTCCCAAGAATTTTAGTCAAAGCAGGTACAAACCCCTCCTCACCCAGCCCTCCCCCTACTGCACTACCAAGTTCCATCAAAAATCCAATCTCCCTCGTGATCTGTCTACCATCATTGTGCTATATCTCATCGGGATCCTCCATCTGACCAGCGCAGACAGTCTCAGAAACGGGGGCTGCGCCCATCTTCTCAGCACGCCCCTCAACAGCAACCATATCAAACCTATAGATCTTCCCTCTCCCGAGATTAGATCTGCTCAGACTCTACTCGAGATCGGGAGGACCTCTCATGGTATTATAAATCGAACTCAGGGTTCTTGCATTCGCACAGCTTCGTGCAAAGATAAGCAACTCCTTTACATTCTTTCAAGTCGAAATCACCTTGCTGAAGGCAGCTCTACTCAACGGGATTCAAAGACTATCAACAAGCTCGGGGCAACAGTGGTCACAGTTCTGGGCAACGCTCTGCACCTCCACAGCATTTTCATAAGCAGAAGACATCTCGCCGAAGGCATCACCACTCATCGGGACGCAAAGATCAGCAGAACGCTCCTGGTAACTGCTGTTTTAAGTTTGATTGTGTTATATCACCTGATATCTTTGCTTCTGGTTGGCAGGAAAGCTCTGGACATTCTTCCACAGCCTACCCTCAACACTCTGATCCCTTCGCTCTCCCCTCGCCTGAGCCAGCACCACTGTGACACCACGCCCCCTCTCTTTACTCTCCAGCTCCTCGTTCATATTGGAACTTCTCCTCCTTCGAATCCCAGTCCTCTGTTTGCTAATATGGCCGATCAACAGAACCAACAAGCTGACCAAGCTCAACCAGCCAATCCAATGGACAACATCTTTAACAACAGGGACTGCACCATGTGCAAGGCCCATACAATTATGATCAATCGGCTAACCAAGCAGCTTAAAGAGCTGCAAGATGATTACCACTCTGATAGGAACTCAAAGCGCAAAAAGCTGGACAAAAGGAAGAATGAGATCGAAGGGTTGAAAGAGCGCTGCAGCCACCTGGAGGCGGCCATGGATCACATCCGATCCCTTACCCAGAGTTACCAGGCTGAAGCTTCAACCAAGGCAAGCGCAAGGAACCAAGAGGATTCTGCCACCCACCACTCCCCTTAACAGATGCAGTGTAAATTTAGCTGGATAGGAGGTTCCTTTGTAAGGCAGTACAGCCGTCTTCAATTTGCTTTCAGATTAAACAAGAGAAGTATTGAGGAATATGGGTCTGCGAACCCGCTTTTGCTCGTCAGGTCAAAACTTCTCCTCTGCAATGTAATAGATCTATGTAACTCAGGCTTTTATAATAGATAAGTACCCGACTTCGTTAAAAAAAAAAAAAACAATAACCAAGTGCAGTAAAACAGAACAGACAATCACACACACATGAACACAAGATATAAGGTGGAAACCCGATGTGGGTGCAAACCACCTGCTGCAATCATCTCTATCTTCTTTTTAATAAGAAACTTCTTTTTATAATTTTTGTACTGGTGCAGTCTTATACTAGTACGCAGGCTTCTACCTGCATAAGGCTACAACCTTCTCTCGTTCTCCAGCTTCTCCTGGAAGGGAGCTATAACCCCCTAGCTCTTGTACTAGTTGATATGTTTACTATTATGTAGGTGCTGACCTACATAAGGCTACAACCTTCTCTTTTCTTCCAAGGACCACGTTTCATAAATTTTCAGACTGAATCCATTAATAACATCATTCAAACATCAAATACATTTGCATCAATCAATATCCTTTGCACCAACCACAACTGAATCAATCAATCACTTTTCAAAATGTTGTAACTAGAATACAGTAACCACAACCCAGAACATTGTAACAGCAACCAGAAGTAGCTACAGCATATTTTATGAGGTATATGCTACTTCAATGTGTCAAACCTGCGTGCATACACACTTTTCTCAAGGCGAACCTGCGTGCAGATCTGCAAATCAATTTTAAGATGTATACATTGTTTTGATATGCAGAACCAACATGTATACGCGCATTTTGTAAGGTGAACCTGCATACATATCTATAAATGATGATTTAATCTTTACAACAATTCTAGACTTCAGTTACACCCAGATCATCGTATTTATAGTCTACAACATGCACTAGTTATTCAGATAAAAGATCAAAACACACAAAGATACTTCACTTCAAGCTTTAAGATCTTGACCCATCTTTAGATCTTATCCTTCCTCAAGCACTAAGGTTCATCCTTGATTCAGATCCAGCTGTGCACCATAACCCAATAACCTGTATTCTAGATCTTTATCTTCATTAGATATTCAGTACATGAGTGCATCTGTTAATGATCTTCTCCTCCTTTTATAGTCTTAGGCCTTACTTAATACCATGGACCAAAACCACTTAGAACCAATACCTTGGACCAAATACCTGGGGTCAATACTAACCAATACCATGGACCAAATAGCACGGACCAAAACTAAATTTTCCAACATGTACGCGCCTTTCCTTCCGTGAAAGTGCGTGTGTACACCATACGTGCCTTTTGGTCTGCAAAGCCGCGTGTACACGCGGCTTGGTCAATGGGGAACTTGCGTATACCTCTATTTCTTCATTCTCTGAGTCTGAACTGTGATCTGTCATCTGAGTGAGTTGCCCTCAAGGACAACATCTGTGTCATAATGCTAACACATTGTAAGTATTGCAAGTGAAATTACCAGACTTTGCCCATCTAGTCAAGCCATTACAAATGACTAAATCCAAGGCCCCACATAGAGTAAGCAATTGTTCACCAAGGAGATTGCAACCCTTTTCCTCTTAAATTCTTTCCCACTAATGATTACTCTCTTCTGTAAGCCAAATAAGGTCGCAATCTTCTTTATGGAAAAGAATGTTAGCTTGCTCACTTACAGTCCTAACATTGAAATCACCCACTATAAGGACTTCACCTAGCTAAGAAAATGTTGCAATATTTGATTTTAAGGCTGCAAATGGATCTTTGTGGTCAAGCCCTCTACCTTTGTAGTTTTTTTAAACTTGCGGCGCAAAATAGTATGTTGCAATTCTGATGTGGTTTCCATTTTCTGATATTTTAAACTAAATGAATTGCTTATTTGAGTCTTATTTTTCTAACTGAATGAGATGGCCTTCTTTCTCCCTCACTAAAACCATGATACCCGCGTGCCCTTTGTCATTCCATGCTGCCTTGTTCCACACTGCCATCTTCCAGTATCCTTCAAACAGAGGTGTCTTGCACCCTTCATGCTCATGTGTTTCTATGAGGAAAATAATGTCTCTATCTTCCGCATAGGCCCTAACCCAGCTCCTCGTCTCCATGGGTAACCTCTGCAGTTTCAACAAACTAATTTTAAGGAAACCTAGGTATGACTTGATTGCTATTTATTTTGACATGCAAGAATCACATTTGAGTCTTTATCCCTGCTTTCCCAAACTGACCTTGCTTCCTGATTTCCTGTTGAAGAGTTTGTTGCCTCTTCTTTATTACCATCTTGTCGCTCTGTTTGTTGCCTATATAGATATGGTATATGTGATTGAAAAAACCATATATTCTAACATTAAACACAGTGCTTTTATAATAAAATTGTTATTATTATGTGATTTTTCAACATTTTGAATGACATAATCTTATTCAAGTTTATTTTGTTTTTAAATTATTTAATTTTGATACTACTTTATTTTTTTATTTAATTTTGATGCAAATCTTGCAACCGTCTAAATGATGGCAATGTTCTGGTTCATTTATTCATGTTTTTGTGGTTTTTAAATTATTTAATTTTGATATTGCTTTGTTTTTTATATTTGATTTTGATGCAAATCTTGCAACCGTCTAAATGATGGCAATGCTTTGCTTCATTTGGGGTGTTATGAGTGATTTTCTTTTGACCTTGGCAATGGTGCATTAATCATACTACATTGTTTTTCATGCATTGTTAACATTTTCTCCACCTTTTCTAAATACTATGGAGAATATATGATCATGATAAATATTATAACGATTCTTTTAAGGGACTAACTCACCTTATTTTGATCATGCTTTGAAGGAATGAAACCATGTGATCCATTAGCAAATTAGCAAAAATGTTTAGCAATTTAAGTGAGCCACCAGTGTGAAACATGTAGGAAATTTTATAAGTGGTTTTTGGGTATGCAACATGCATCAATTTTATTAGTTTGAAAACATGGAATGGTAATTTATAAGTGGTTTTTAAAGATGGAAGGGTAATAAAGAGGAGCTTGTCGCAGTTTGTTTATTAAAAGTCACAAAAGGTTAAAATGTTAAGGGTGAGAAGCATGACCAGTTCTATAAATAGATAATGAAGTTCAAAGGGAACTCAAGGGGTAATAAGAAGGATGGTGTGTCAAAGTCATAAAACTTTAGATATATGAAAATTAATTATGTCAATTTATTTTATTGATATTGATGTCACAAAGTCATAAATTTCTATGAAAAATGATTTTGCCAATATACATCATTAATAATGATGATTTTGGTAGATTTTTTGTAATTATGATGTTTATATTTTTTTATTTAGTAATTTAAAAATATCATATTTTTTATATTTAAATTTAAATACATATTATTAAAATTCAAATATCAATGAAAAATTATAAAATATTTAATATTTTTATAATAAATTAAAAATATATAATTATAATTCATATTTATAAATAAACATTAATTAATATATATATATAGATATATATATATATAATTATAATTTTTAAATAACTTTTATTCAAACCATTTCAATCCAACTGACCATTTGAGATGAGTAATGATATCTTTTGATCGAAACTTGATGGTAACACAATGCCGTTTTTGATATTTAAATTTTAACAATTTTAAATTTTCACTTCAAAAATTATAAGATATTTGTTATTTCCTTTTATAATGATAATATAATTTGTATTCGTAAATAAAACCTAGAAAGACAAATTATATGGTTTTTAAACAAACTCTTATCCGAACAACTTCAAAAATGTTTCTGACAAAACATATGTTATGGTTATTTAAAAATTCCAAAAGAGCATTTAAGATGAGTAGCAAAGAGCATTTAAGATGAGTAGCAATATTTTTATATTGAAATTTGATTGATTGTAACAAAATGTAGATACATTGGTTATTTAAAAGAAAAGAAAAAAATTAATAGAATATTTATTATTTTAATATAAAGGTTTTTGGTTTTTTTATGGATTGTTTTTAATAAGAAAAATTAAATTGAAAATAAGTAATTATGTTGATAAGTGTGTTTATTTTGAAATAGAGTTTTTAGAATTTTAATTTAATTATAAACAATTATTAAATCAATGGTAAGAATTTTTATTTTTTTGTAAGTAAGCAAAATTTCATAAGATTATTAAGAATTTACATAGAGTATAAATATGTGGAAATATTGATAGACTGTGTTCGAATTGAGCATATTCAGGAAACAAATTAAGCATGTCTAATCGAGAGCTAACTTGGGGTTACCATCTGCCTTAAAGTGGCAAACCAGATGGTCTCTCTTATAGTCTTGAGACTAGTTTTTAATAACAAAATACCAGATTAGCATGTAAAAAGACAACAAAATAACATAAACTAATTGATAGTGATCAAGGTCATGCTAATAATTACTTGAAGGGATCGTCCTCGCCTTTTGGCAGCCATGGTGGTATTTCCCATTCAATGAGTGTTCCTCTAGTGTTGATGTTGGCTTCCTGTTGTGGTGTCTCTTCCATTGGATTGTATACCTCAATTACCTTCCTTACAGTGCCCGTTTGGTCGTCTTGTTGCCTAAAGAACCTAGTTTTCCTAATAGCTTCTCCTTCCTTTGCAAAGACCCCAAATTCTCAGGCTTGGGTGGCTTTGCACCCTGAAAGATTGAATCCAGGGGACTCGAAGAGGAGGTGTTTGAGTTGTTAGGGGAGTTGGAGGAGGCGGGAGACGGGGGTGGTGCAGGGAACTGAATTCCTAGAGTGCCAACCAAAACTCGCAGAGCTGACTGAGCTTGAACCATATAGAAATCTAAATCAGTGATTCTGGCCTCCACAACCCACATAACTTCGTCCTAGTCCCTCAAGTGCCAAGCAAGCAAGTTTATAACTGCCCAATGACCATCCTTTGTATTTCTTGTCTCCTCTACTTCCATCGTCACAACCATTTGCCTGGAGCGTTGTGGCAGGTCCTCATCAAACTGATAAACTTCCTATACATGGTGTTAGAGTCGGTCTAGTAGCCCTCCATCAGCGATCAAAACTCTTTGCATTTGCATAAGTAGGTGTCTCATCAATGTCATTTTTGCATTCCATTAGGCATGCCATAACCCTGATGGAGGAGCTGGTGCCTTTGTCCCCCTCTTGGCATTGCTGGATCAAGGTTGTTTCAGTCCTTAGACTCTTTCAAGCTTACTTGTCTTGTCTTGAAGTCAAATTCTAGGTCTAGGGTTTTGGTCAAGATTGTCTTCAAGGTCATGTCTCTGAAAGGTCAATAAGTGCCCAGCAAGCCAGAGGGATGATTTTCAAAGTATTTCTTCGAAAGATTCTATCTTGTGCAGTTAAATTTCACCTTGGATTTAAAAACCCTGTTTTTAAAGCCAAGGTCATTTTTCAAAATTTTGTAAAAAATGGTAAAATTTCAAAAGGCTTCAAAGGACAGCATGTAACCCTGGCTCCCTTGCCAAGATCCCTCAGATGTTATCCCTGCAAAAAGTATCGAGCAAAAGCATCAAATTAGTCAATTTCAGGATAAAAGGAAACCAAAAACATCAAGTTTATAAAGTGTCAAAGAAAAACATTATAAAGTGGGTTTGGGCATGAAATTAATTCAAATCAAGGTTATAAAAGCCCAATCTCCCTCCATCGAGCCTCATTGTGTATCTAAGTCACTTGCAAGAGAGATTGGGCGAGAGATTGGACGAAGTTTTTGAGCTGGACAGGCGTGCGACCCGTCAGACCAGGCGCGCGACCTGTCAAAGGCGCGCGACCCGTTGGGTGAGGCGCGCGACCCGTCAGCGCCCTCCTTATAAAACCGCCTGCAAATTTCACCAAGGAGTCACAAAATCGTCGGATTGTGTGAGGTAGGCCCTCAAGCTTAAAAATTTGTTGCTTGTTATGGTTAAAAGAAATCATGAGTACATTTTCAAAGATCTCCATGTGCAAGAGAAAAGCTCCATGTTGTTGTAGTTTGAAATTGTAAAAGTGGCTAGGGTTTTATGCTGTTTTAAGGTATTCCCTTGTAATCATTTTTTCCCCATTCCCATTTCTTTTTCCTTGACATTCCATGTAAATTTCCCTTGCAAAATTAGAGTAAAGCCCTAAACCCTACCCCTCTTCCCTAACAAGTAAAAATCAAACCCTAACCCTACCTCTAATAATATCCATGTTAATAAGTTTGTATAATGGTGTATATGCAATGATTTTTCCCAAAATCCCTGTTTTATATATTTATTCCCATTTTCCCTTTAAAGTGTCCCTCCCCTAACATTCCCCTCATGCTCCTTGTCCCCTTGAAACAACATTTTAATCAGCATTTTACCAAGCAGAAACAACAGTACATTTCAGCCACTTTGCTCCTTAAACAATGTCAGACACCGAAACCAGTTATGAGCAAAGTGATGACCATGCATCAGCTTCAGAGTTTGAGGAACAAAGGAGGCCTCACAAGGGTGGAAAGGGCAGTCATCATAGGAGAGAGGAGCCCACCTCTTTGACCAATTTGCAGGCTTGTCCAATGGCAGTATCATGTTTCCGTTATATGTCTTGTTATGAGTTTTGCGAGAGGATCTCTCAGATTCAGCATCACAGGGAGTTGGCTCGCTTATTTGTGTTGCATTTGCATGATGGACATGTGAACCTTGCTGGGGTGGATTTTACATTGACACCCGAGATGATTGCTCAAGCCACAGGGATACCGAATGTCGGAGAGGTGTGGAACAAGCACAGGATGTTGGACAGTGTTCAGTTTGAGCCTTTCATTAGACCTGCATTCATGAGACATTTGACGGGTGTATTTCCCTTCAGATTTTTGAGGAGTGAGTTTGCTCCCATGATGAGGCTTATCATGCTCTTTTTCACCTGTGAGGGCAGATTTTCACAGATATATTCGTACCATATTCGCCTATTGATGCATTTCACATGGGTACGGATGATGAACATCCCTGTTTTCATGTGCCAGAACATTGAGAGGATGGTGCCCTTGATGTAGAGGAAGAGCCCAGTTCAGTAATATAGGAGCCTCTATCATTACGGTTTGATTCAGCTTGTGGTCAGATATCAGTTGGCTCAGCAGGGCATCACATGGGAGGAGTTCATCTCTCGTGAGTTCTTTACAGCACCACCACCACATCCGGAGATTGTTCATGAGGAGGGAGGACCATCACAGCAGCATGATATCCCCGGGACTAGCCATGTCAGCTCTCCTCCGCTTGTCACTTATCAGAGAGGCCAAAGGGCCTTATTTGCAGCAGCTCGGCGAGTATTTTCTCCACATCAGGTGGAAGGGGTCTCGCTTTCTTCATCAACTCAGCGAGTGTTATCTCCACAGCAAGTGGAAGGGGCCTCGCTTTCTTCAGCAGCACAGGCAGCACAGAGGGGCAAGCAGCCCAAGATTGATGAGGGGCCATCAGGTGTTCCAGATATAGAGCTTATTGATCTTGATGTCAGTTCTCCTAGCCTAGAGTCGAAGGAGATCATTCAGCACCTTAGAGCTGAAAATGATGCATTGCAGAAGAGATTAGAAGGGGCACAATGGACAATCTCATATCTAGAACAACGCAACAATCAGTTGGAGGATGAGCAAACTCTTGATGAGTTGTGGAGGATTCGTAGTGACCGCAACTTGAATCGAAGAAGACCCGGTGATCTATTGCCCGCTGAGCGAGAGTCTATGCTTATCCAGCTCAATGCTCATTTGGAGAGGCTGTTGGCCAAGGCCAACCAAGATAAGGAATTTCTTAGAAACATGAAGAATCATTATTGGGCACGGATGCACGTGTACAAGGCAAAGATGAAGGTGCTCCAAAGGCGGTTGGTCAAAGCACAAAAACGGAGAAAAAGGCCTGATCCCCTCCACATCTTGGCCGAGGCTTCCTTGAAGGAGCAAGGCACTAAATAGTTCAGCCCCAGCACAAATTCCAAGAAATTTTGAGCATTTTGGGTGATTTTTGGTTTTTTAAAGCAAAAAACAGGTTTTTCCGCTTGACGGGTCTCACCCCCCGCGCGACCCTTTCACTTGGCAACTCTATTTTCAAAAAACTCAGCATTTCTGGATTTGGCATGAAAAGTTACACATGCTCACCCATTGCCAAGAGATTTTATGAAGTTTTGGGCCTCCTAAAAGTCAAAAAACAAGCAAAAAATGACTTTCTGCCACATTTTTGACACACAGAAAGCAGTCTTGGGAGATTGCAATTTTGGAGGGGCAAATGACAACCAAATTCAGAAATTCCAGTTGGGTTGGAAAGTAGACTCACAGAACTTTCCAACAAGCCTACTCTTGCCTCATTTGGACACCTAGAAGTGCCCCAAAAGTGCTCTCAAAGGCGCGCGACCCGTCAGGATTTGGCGCGCGACCCATCAGGCAAATTTCATAATTTTTCACTTACAGCTCATGGATTCGCCCAGCTATTACTAGTTTTGACTTTTGATGGGGTTTTTCACCCTCTTTGATGTAATTTATGTATTTTCATGTTGATGTGACACTTATTTACCTATTCTAGAAGATTCATTCATGAAATAGCTTGTATTTAATGAATGAATTGGTTTCCTAGCTTATAGAGGCAAGTTGTTTTGACTGCCTAGTTTTCAGTGCTTAGTTTAGAATTGGTTGAAACAGCTCCTAGGATAGTGAGCTCGACCCCTAGAGGCAGGGAAAGATGTTAGATGATCTATATTATGTACTCTCTTGCTCATTTTCATGGTTGGACTCTTGAGGGAGAAGCTATCATTGTATTATTCACTGTATCTCTGCAATTTTTGGCTAAGGAAGACCAGGGTTTTGCAGTCCTTTTTGGGATTCTTATGGTTACATGTATTGATGGTGTGTTTCTCTATGTACTTGTAAGTGTGTTATGTGAATCATTTCCTTTCTTTTCCTTCTGCACATTAAGCAAATGAAGTGTTAAAGTAGAACTCATGACTGTCATGCTCTGCTTTTAAGTTTGTTTAATTTCATTGCTTTCTACTGTTTAATGAGAATTCAAAGTTATTGTTTGCTCTCCTTAACTCCTCATCTGTCATTCTTAATCATCCACCTCAATCAAAGGCATCAATACTGTCTCCTACCTCGCCCCAAAGAACCCCCTGCAGAAACTGTGTCCAATCCCCGCACCCAAAATTGCCACCTCCTCAATTTGCCACCAAAAAACCCTAAAAATCCCAAATCAACCCTTTGATCAGTTTACTAGCCTAAAATCAGTGTTACCCTATTGGTTATCTCGCCCATTGAAGATCTTTATCGAGATAGACCGGAGAGAGCCCTCTCCTGCCCCATAGGGCTAGCTACGAGGCTAAGTGGTTTGATGTTGCCTTGAGGTTTACCTTTCTCAGCCTGAGGTGAAATTTCAAGTGCTAACACATGGCATGGAGGAGGAGGTTAATGACCCCTTCCTCACCCTCCTCTCCTGAAACAACCGCGTTCATGAACCATGTCTTTTTTATAAGAATGGCCTTTGTTGTTTCGTCCAAGCTTTATGTCCCTCTCAACTCTACGAATGTTGGAATGAACAACCATTTGTGGAGCTCTGCAATTGCTTGAATTAGTTGTCATCTACGGAGTAAGGTTGCGCTCTACTTCCCAAGTCGAAAATGAATGTACATTTCTTAACGTCCAGCCACCCCATCCCTTGTAATGAATGTGGTCGGCGAAGATGGCATATGGGGAGTGTCGCCATTCCCCAACTTTAATTGTGCTATAGTGTGTTGGCATAGGACTAATCATTATTGCTAGTCATTAATGAAGCACACAGATCTGAGGTTAGATGGCAAGAATTTAACCTTCGCAAAATATTCTTAATAGTAGTTATAAATTAACGATTGAGATTTGTTTTAAAAATAGTTGTGCCTTTTTTGCCTTTTTAATTAAATTCATTAGTTAAACCTCGAATCTCACAATTTACATAATAATTTATAACATGGCGATCACTAATTAAGTTGCCCCAATGAGCCCAAAAAAATTATAGAAATTAAATTAATTATAACTTTATTTTAAAATATTATTACATTTGTGTATAAAAACATTAATATATGAGTCAAATACATATGCATTTAAAAGAACATGTACACGATTCTTAACTATGGAGATCCACCTCCACTTTATCATGGAGATTCTTAATATATAAATATGCTTTGTTACAATTCCATAGCTTACATATCAAATTTTTATTTAATTAGTCAACTTAATTAAAAGGGCATAACTATGAAGATAAATCTCAACCTTTGATATGTGACTACTATTTAGAATACTATGTGGAGGTTAAATCCCTACCATCCATTTAGCAATTATTGATAATTAAATTGAAATTATGAAGGCCTAGTCCAAAAATAATAGGCACATTAACGTAATTAAGAACCACCATGGTAAAGTTGAGGTGAATCTCCATAGTTGTGAATCTTGTTAGTCATATATTAATTATTTTTATAATAAATAATAATAATAATAAAGTAGTTATACTTTATTATTTTTTATAATTATTTTAATCTTTGTAATGTGAGATGTATCATTAAGTATTTTGATGTCTATTTAATTTATATAGTTGCATTAATTTATAAAAAATATTACTGTAATTAATTGAATATGGTTTAAGTGATTGATTGGAAAAGTTGTTTCTTTCTCTTTCTAAATTCAAATACCATTTTGTGACATGTTTTTTCTTTGAGTTGAATATTTTTTAAATGTTAACTTAACCTTAAACTTGGAAAAAGTTAATTTGCCTCAAATATTAACTTTGAGCAAGAATGCCCCCGATAAGGGTGGAAACACTGCATAACATGCACGAGAATTAAAATGTGTACTGAATGACATCTGTCATGTCTAATCCACAACACCTTAAGGGCATGGTTATAACGATGGTCAATACCAACCAACGTCCTCTCACATTAAATGTCTGGAGTTGGTGGACTTTAGTGGAGGTTTTGAATATTGTCTTAATTACCTTTTATAAAGATCTTTGTAGCAATAAGCAGGTTATATGGTGCATGTTGCATTCAACCCTCTGCGCATTTGGGAGAAGTTCAAACTGACGACATTAAGGGAGGTTTGCATCACGAGAAGAATGTTTTTCTTAATAGGTGTGCCACGCACAACACCTGTGCCTCCCTGGGTTTGCTAAGACATGTCAAGGGTTGTGTTGTGTGTTAGCTTGTTACCAATGGTCAATGGTCCTGCTTTGTTCTTAATGGCGAAGTCTTTATGGCATTTGTGTCGCCTCTAATCTTTCATGGTCAATGGTCCTGCTCTGTTCCTAATGGCGAAGTCTTTATGGCATTTGTGTTGCCTCTAATCTTTCATGGTCATGTAATGGTTATAGTTTTTTGGTATTTCGGATGATGTATGGTTGCAATTGATGTTAGTATTGAGACTCTAGTTTTGATAACCAATATCCTTGCTTACAATGGTACCCATGTAAAAATAGTTTTATATTAATAGAAAACTTAGTATTAGCTTACAAAAAAACTTTAAGCAAGAATAAATATTTAATAATTTTTTACAAAAGATCAAATTAAATTGCAACAAAAAGACATAAAGTTTTTACAAAACAATTTCTATTTACCCAAAAAGCAAATAAACACAATATATTAATATAAGGAAGGTATCATTAAAGACAATTCTCACCTAGTCTTGATGCATAGCTAAATTCATTTAAGCCCCACCAAGCCCCTTGGCTCTCTATCATGAAAAACAGAAAAACCAGGTCCAATTCTTTTTGGGTCCATCATTATTAAACTTTTCCTATTCATCAACTTAACATGTGATCCCTCTAAGTAAGCCCATCCAATAATTATTTAGAAAGAGAAAGGAAAAAAAAACGATTCTCACCTCTAGGGTGTCCTGCGCTATCTTTACTTTTGGGATGTTACATCTGGAAGATCTCTACAAGATATGGCTTGGATGTTTCCAAAATTCTAAAGATGAGTTCCAATCAAATCATTACTAATGCCTATCCAAAATTCTAAAGATGAGTTCCAATCAAATCATTACTAATGCCTATTCAAACTGACACCAACGACTATAATGCACTTACCCTTAACACCTTAATGTGGAGCTTATATTCTTCTTGTGTTTGGGAGACAAAGTTGGCTTTTGGTGAGACCATATAGCACACGTTTCAGCTCATAATTGAAGTAATTGTGCACAATGTTCCCAATTCTTCTATCTCGACTTGTGTCGTAAGTGTTGGAGCTCATGACTTTTTGAACTTTTGTAATAATGAGTGAATCATTGTTGGAGTCCAAGATTTTTTTGGGTAATGTATTAAATTTAATATTTTCTACAAAAGAGTGGGTATGCAACCACTGGAGCAAAATGGAACCGTAGGATATAGTCCTCTTAGTTAAGATAAAAGGATAATGTATTTCAAAAATGCCACTAAGGCTATAAAGTCACATGTAATATAAGAAAGTTCACTTGACATTTAGTTAAACTACACAATAATTTGCTTTGAGAGCATACAAAGAAAAAAAACACCCACAATAAGATTTGGAATAAGGAACCTATCAAGTAAGGGTTGATCATTGCGATTGTAAATGGTTCCTTTTCATTTTGAATGATTGAAAATTATGGGATATTATCTATTTTTAGTTTAATATGTTTTTTTTGGCGTTATTTTATTTTTTTAAATAATATTTTAAAAATTGAATGGTTAAAAAACATATAAAATAATTTATAGTTTCAAGATTTCTAAATTGGAGATTGTGGTGTTCTAAATTCTCCTTAAAAAATGGGACCCACCTTATATCTTATTATACCTCTGTAACATTGTGATTTCTTAAAATGATTTTAAGAAATATGATATAAGTATCTTTCTTCATGTTGTAGGGTGGTTAGATTCAATGTTTTAGTAATTCATACAAGTGAGTCATATTGAGCCCCACATATAATACTTACACAATGATATGTATGCAAATGTTGATACAATTTAACAAACTATCAAACCACAAAAATCACTCAATGCACATATCCTATTTAGACATAATGTCATTGTGTTTTAACAAAAAAAAGTAACACTTAAATTTTGATAAATTTTTGTTTGGTTATTGAAAATCCAACACAATGTAATCTATCACCTAAAAGGCCCTTATTGAGAAGTGGATATACAAAGTAATTGCCCACAAAATTAGGTTACCATTTGTAGGAAAATGTAACATATGATAGGAAAAGATATATGTTTGAGATTTTTTAGGTGCTTACATAGAGGACATTTTGACTATGTAGTACCAAGGTGGACCATATCAATGTTGAAACCCCCATGAGTAAGGTACCAGGAAAAGATGGGATTCTTAAGCTCAAACAAAGGTTTCTAAACAATGCATGTTTGAAAAAACCTAGTCTAATTTTCTAATTTAAGCCTTCAAATATTGTTTAATAAGGCATCTAACATAGGTTTCTAGAAAGCCACCTATAACCATCAACCAACTCATATTTCTTAAATGTGGAAACCTTGTTCTAGTTCTAATCCTCCCATTACATCATATGCATCTAAAGGCTTCGCTTAATAGAGAGGGATATAAGAAAAAAATCATTTTATTTGTTCAAGCACTACTCGTTGTTAAGTTGGCCAACATGAATATGGATTAACTTTGGCTAAGAAACCCAAACATGAGCCTATTTTTCAAACATATCACAAAAAATGTTGATGCCTCTTGCATACAACCTCAAAGCCAAAAACTAAACTATTTTGTCTAGAATGTTTCTTTTGTGCAATAGAACAAAAGACTGTCGTAAGGGTTAGTCATTAAAACAAAGTCCATACTTGGAGCTCTTGTCTTTTTAATTTGAAATTTGCTTCACACCCTCCCAAACCTTCTAGATACTCTAGGTGATGAATGACCTTTTCATCCTGATATTGGATGGGATGCTAGTGAGTGTTTGTAGATTCAATTCTAACCATGATTTCTTACCAAGGGGATCTCTTTGATGGCAATTTGCAGAAACACTTTATAGGCTTCAATACCCTCTAATGCATAGATAACCCACTCAACACGAAAGGTTTGACTTTAGGTGTTCATTATGACAATTTCCATCCCTCCCAATGACATGGTGTGTAATATAGATTCCAATTGACCTTTCAAGAGCCTTACATGCCTCTACATTAGCTCATAAAAAACTTCAAAGACTTATAAAATTTCTAATAGGCATTAGTTAATGGAACCTAACACAAAAAGTAGTAAATGTGGATGCATGCTAGAATCTTAGTATAGATTTAAAACTAGGTTGTTAGGGTTTCGAACTTGGTGAATCCATTTTTAATATTCTTTTATAGCCATTGTATGACCATGTTCCTCAAGTCCTTATGTGTAACATGCCAAAGATGCCCCCTATGTCATATTTGTACATATTTATATTAGGACGATAAGCTAAGACGTGTTGGACTTGTGTGCCCATGTATATATATTTGCTTCCAAAGGAGAAGGAGCACCAAGAAGCTTCCAAAGAGGGGAAAAAGAAGTGGAAAGGGGGAAAAGACAAAAAGATAGTATCCACAACACACTACTGAAAGATCCCATCAACCACACAACATTGATAGTCATACAAAGGATAAGTGCTAGAAGTTGCATCTAGAGCTCGGCCCAAAAAATCAAAAGAAAGATAGTGTTGTCACTCATTTCTTTGCAAATGATCAGTTGTTGAGGATGCATAAGGACAGTGAAGTTGAAGCCATTTCCTGAGCCACAGAAGATATCAGAGCTTTATTAGACCCTCTCCATTGCATAGTTCTTGGAAAGAGCTTTCCAATGGTATATAGAAGTCCAAAAAAGGACTCCTGGATCAAAAGTTAGAGCATGTTGAATATTACCCTTGGAAGATCGAGAAAACAAAGAAAAAACACTAAGGGATGAAGACAAATCGCAATCGGAGGTCTGAGACAAATCGCAAGGGAATATCGAGTTTTTTGGCAGGCAAGGGATACTGGCGGGGTGCAAATCCATCGATCGTCGATATCGCATATCGGTGGTCGGCGGGTCCGAGCAGAGCATTTATCAGCATATCGACAGTTGGGGGACTCAGGCATAGAACATCCTGCAATATCGACGATCGGCGCATCGGCATATCAACGGAGCAAAGGGCTACCACTCTAAAAAACTTGCGGGGGGTCGATTATGTGATGTAGTGTTACATCGCCAGGGGAGGCCGAGAATCATTTACAAAAGAAATGTGGAACAAAACCAAGACCGGGCCACCACCTTCTCTCTCCTCCACGTGGCATCGGCATATCGGCGAAGTCCAGGAAATCAACGATTGACGGGGTTTTCATTCCAAGATGTGCGGGGGTCGATTCTGCGATATAGTGTAAAAGCTCCGGGAAAAGTCGAAAAGCAAATATGAAGGAATTATCTAGAAAAACAAAGGTCGGTCCGCCCCCTTCTACATGGAAAGGGATATTGACTTTTCAATTGATGCCTGGAACTGCCCTAGTTTCTAAAACACCATACATGATGAGCACACATAACTTAAGGATTTACAAATGTAACTTGAAGAGATTTTGAAGAAGGGGTACATACACCCAAGTGTGCCACCCTAGGGTTCTCTAGTGCTATTTGCTAAGAAAAAGAATGGTGTCTTAATATTATGTATAGATTTCGGGAATTTGAATAAGATGACAATAAAGAAGATGACTTGTTTGATGAACTAAGAGGAGCTATGGTATTCTCCAAAAAGTTATTTGAAGTTTGGATACCATCAACTCATAATTAAAGAGGAGGACATTAGCAAGATAGCCTTTAGAACCATATAGGGTCACTATGAGTTTGTTGTGGTTTGCTTTAGTTTATCTAATGCAATAATTGTGTTCATGTGCCTAATGAAAGGCATGTTGAGAGAAATTTTGTACAAGTTTGTCGTATTATTATTAGATTCCATCCTTGTATTTTCAAAATCAGATGAGGAACATGAACAACATTTATGGATGGTATTACAAGTACTCAGAGAGCATCATCTCTATGCCAAAATGAGTAAATTCTCCTTCTACCAAAAGTAGATTCATTATTTGGTTCATATCATCTCAGATAAGGGAATAACTATGAACCTAAAAAGGATCAAAGATATCAATGAGTGGCCAACACCTAGAAATTGGCATGGTTTAGGTATTTTATTAAAGTTTATTGAGGGGTTCTCAAAGATAGCACACCCAATCATCTCTTTGCAAAAGAAGGGCGTAAACTTTGAATGGATTGAGGATTGTGAAAGTGAGTTCCAGCATTTGAAATTGTTTTTGAAAAGTGCATAAGTTCTATATATAGTTGATCCAAATGAGGGATTCATTATGTGTACCAATCATGCAAGGAAGGGCTTGGAGGAGTCCTCATGCAAAAGGGACATAACATGTTTTGAATCTACAAAATTGAAAGACCATGAAAGAAATTATGCTACTCATGGTTTGGAGTTTGCAACCATAGTTCATGCTCTCAAGACATTAATCCTCATGAGTAATATATTTGAACTCAAACAGATCATAGTGGTCTGAGGAATTTATTTGTACAAGTAACTTTAAATGCAAGGAAAACCAGGTGACTAGAAATTTTTGTTGAGTATGACTTTGAAATCAAAGACATAAAAGGGAAGGTGAATAGGGTGGTAAATGCACTTAGTAGAAGGAATCATGAAGTGCATCATTACAACCATTAGTGCATGCAAATTTGATCTAAAAATCTGAATTATAGAGGGTGGAAATACAGATCAGCAATATGTAAAAATTAAATAAAGGCTAAAACAAAGTAACTTGTAGCCTATGTACAAAGACTATCATTTGAGTGAGAATGGATTTCTCATGTACAAAACAATAATTTACATACCAAATTCATAGAAGTTAAGGGGTGGTATTGAATGAGATGCATAATGTGTCTTGTGTTAGACATCCAAGATATCAAAATACTGTATCAATAGTAAAAAATCAATATTCTTTGTGGATATGAAAAGCGAAGTGGTTAACTATCTAGCTAGGTGTTTGGAGTGTCAAAAACTTAATGCTAAACATAGACATCCAATGGGACTAGTTCAACCTATACCCATTCCTAAGTGAAAGTGAGAGGCTGCTTCCATTAACTTCATTACTAAATTTCCTAGACTGGGAGGAAATATGATTCCATGATGGTGATGGTAAATAAAATTACTAAGGCTTCCCACTTTATGCCAATGAAGTTAACACACAAGAGTCACAACCACCACTATGGAGATATTCACGAGGGAAATTTATTATATTATATGGAATAACTAAGGTAGTCATTTCAGACAGGGATCGCAAGTTCACTTCCAACTTTTGGAAGCGTTTGTTCAAAGGATTTGGGATTAGTTTAAACTTAAACACATCATATCACCCATAAATAGATGGACAAATCGAGAGGGTCAATTAGGTGATTGATGATATGCTTGGGATGTGTGTGATAGACAAACCATCAAAATGGGAATAATATTTGCATGTGGTATAGTTTACATATAGTAATGGATGTGCAACATCCTTGCACATGAGCCCATTTGATCCCTTGTATTGTTAGAAATGAAACACTCTTGTGATTTGGAAAAAACTAGTGGATAGAGCCATTGTTGGGCAAAAAATATTCATGGAAATGGAATAGAAAATGGCAAAAAATTAAGCGGATTTTGAAGGCTACTCAAGATAGACAAAAAAGCTATGAATACAAGGGTCAGATAAATAAGGAATTCAAAGTGGGAGAACATGTCTTCCTAAAAGTAAAAGCTAGAAATACTTCATTGAAGCTAAGAAGTTGTTCAAAGTAGGTAGATAGATTTTATGGTCCATTTGAGATCATGGAAAGGATTGGCCTAGTTGCATATAAGCCTGCATTGCCTACATCCATGCATATCCATGACAAGTTTCATGTTTCCTTACTTAAAAATCATGTGCATGATGCTAACCATGTAATTGATTGTAATATGATTTAAGTGAATCTCAAAGGGGAATTTAGGTAGAATCAATGTGCATCTTATACTAAAAAATTAAGGAACTCTAGAACAAGGCCACAAGGCTAGTAAAGGTCAATTGGAGTTGCTACAAACCTAAGGATGCTACATGGGAGCTAGAGGAGGCTATGCAAAAGGCATATTGACATCTATTTTGACTATACATATGTATATAATGCATAAATGAGGGGGAGGGGAATGTAACACCCTCCAAGATGACCCTTATGTTGTATTTGTACATATTTCAATTAGGATAGACAACTAGGTTATGTTGGGTCTATGTGACCATGTGTATATATTTATTTTGGGGCACACATGGCTATATTTATATGTTTTGAGGTCATAGTGCCTATTTGATTAAGGCCAACAAGCCTAACAATATAATATGAAAATCACACCAATGACCACATTAACAAAATACATCATTGTTGTAGACCAAGTTAGACACCAAAGATTTGGGGCCTATGACTCCACAAGAGGGAAAGGTGAGGGGGTGGAACCATGACATGGTTCCTAATCCATGAAAATAATATTATATTCAAAATTGACTTATGAACATAGCCCAAAGTTATGAAGACATGGTTGTTGGGTGAATTATTGTCTTTTAATTAAGATCAATCAATTACACTCATACATAATTATCAACCAAGGTAGGTCTTTTTATTTCAAGGTTATTATGCAAAGTGTATGTAGGTAGCAATGCTAACTAAATTTGCCTAATTCCAAACTCTCTGTGAACATGACACACAATAAAAGTCAAGTTGTTGTAATTACTCACTCTCAACATACCAAAATCATTACTATTACACTTCAACATCAAAAGCACTCTGCAAACTATTCTGAAATAAAAACACAATTACAGAATAAAATCACTCAAGATCACTCTTTGCAGAAAGGGAAACAACACTCCTAGAAAGAATTGCAAAAACCATCCAACCAAATCCTCACTCAATCGAGAAACTCACTGCAATCATCACTCCATAAATCTGTGTAATCACACTGTAACATAAACACAACAATGAATTTAACAAAACCCAAAGACTATACTAGTAAAATAATAAATAATGCAAGTTGATAAATGGATCAATCCAAAACCTATGCTATTACACAAGTAATCAAGATAAACTATTTTTCAAATCAATAAATTAGTAACTATAATGCATCAATGGAAATATACAACAATATCAGTGAAATAACATAAAAACTTAGCAGAGAGTAAATTAAACAAACTGCTACACTACCTTATTATCACAACTATCCCTGCTAAATAGGAAGGCTCTTCCTCCTTAGCAGGGAGCTGGTAATGTACAACCCACAAACTAAGTCAATGAATGATTATGAAGCCACAAACCATAGAATTTGCATTAATATCATAAAAGGGATTGCAGAGACACAGTTCCTCCAAAAATACAGTAGTATTGTCACTCCTGTCTGAGGCAGAGGGCTTCCTTATTTATAGATTACATCATGTCTATTCTTAAGATTATAATCAATTATGAGAATATCTCGATTCACATGTTATCCAAATTGAGTGTCTTACATAACAAACTATAACAATTTATTGTGAATACAATAATATCACAACAATATCTTCAAATAGCGGGAGATCAACAACAAAAACCTGTAACTATCACAACTGAATTGGATGTGTCATCAAGAAGTAGTCACCTTGCTAGCACAACGGTTTAGATTTGATGTGACTAAGTGACAGCCTGTGTTAACTCATGTTGGTATTGTCAAGAAAACATAGTAATGTGAATAGAGTACCAATACTTTGACAACAATATCGACAAATTCTCATCTTGGAGTATTGACAACATAAAACCTGGAGAAACAACATAACATACAAATAATAATACTCCAACAAGCCATAATATATTGAAACAACCTCTTTTTCAATGTTATAAATAAAATTGATCAAAATATTCAACCTCTTATCAAAATTTAAGCAAAATTGCATAAACTACGGTGATATAAAAAAGAGGCATACATCAGTGAAAAGGCGATGAATGGATCAACAAAGTATGGCTTAGAGGGATAAATATGGTGTAAAATATGGAAAAATGAGGGTAAAAAGGATGCATATTCCACGTCCCAACATCTGCCCCCAACTAAAGAAACTGCATGTCCTCATTCAAACCCTTTAGCCAACCTCTAATGCATGTTGTGAATGCAATTTAGAGGAATTTTAGGCCGTTGCTATGTCATCTGTGAAAGTTTTGTAACCACGAGTGATGGTCAAATCCATCCACCACATCTTTGCATCTTCTGGTGTCAATTGATACAAATGTTGATACTTGAATGCTTGGAGCCAAATCAATGGGAATTTGAATCTTAACCCAATCCAATTAGGCCTACATCTCCTCATATAATCTAAATACTTAGCAATCCTATAGAGAGCATTAAAAAAATTCTAGAAGAAATAAGGGTCCTCATTTTTTAGATTTCTATCATATACTTCCCACCTTAACTTGCTTTCATCCAATGCACCTTGTCGCATCAATTTAATGCTCTTGGAACAATGCTCTAGGACCGTATTCTTGACTTCCATCACCTTATCCCTTCTCTTAAGAGATTGTAAGAAATTGGTATATGCTATTAATACTTCATCACTAGAACTTGACTTATTTTGAATATATAATGGCTTGCCTTCGAGGTTTCTTTTGTAGTGTCATGAGTTGTCTTCCAACTGATTTGATTTTTCATAAAAGAGGTGAAGGCCCTCAACTGGATGTCTCCTACATAAGGTGAAAAGAGAAACCAAAGCAAGCAAACCCATGCATATATAGCATGAATAACAAATGATGCTCTACAAAACTGGCATGTTGAAGTGTCTCCAGGTAGGATTTGATGTTAATCATTTTATATGGGCTCTGCTCTTTCACTGTTGTTAATTTGAAAAGGAAAAGTTTTTCTTGTAACAACAAGGGACAGGAAGGAGAGGATCTCATGTAACTCAATACACTATGTGCAGGGTCATACATCTATTCTTTGTTTTCCTGTAACTGCCAGATTTATTTTTGTGGCTCCTACACTTGCGCCTTCTCCTTTCTCTCCTCCTTGACCTTGTCCCATTTCAAACTCTAAAGAGTCAATTCCTTAGCCTAGGCTTCCTTAAGGTCATGGAAAATTTTCCCATGTTCACTTAAATAAACCTGTCCTTATTGCAATGAGACTGCCAATCATCTCCATTTTCCCAATTCAACAAGTAAAAACACCGAACTCAAATACTCTTCAGGCTTAGGTCGTATGGTCTTTCTTTTTCTTACAACAATGTCTTCAATATATTTCTATAAATTTTCTTGTTCTTTCAATTCTTAACCTTTTTCCTCTAGTTTCACAACCTTAACTACTGGTTCTTGTGTAATAATAACATCATCGGCAGGTTCTTATACATCAACAATTTTATTTCCCTCGAGATGATTCGCTTCAACTGTTGGTTCTTGTGTGGCAACAACATCTTCAAGAGGTTCTTATGGTGCAGTCTGAAACTCCTTGGGTTGCTCTACTTCAATTTTTGGTTCTTGTGTGGTAGTAGTATATTTAGTAGTTTTTTGTGGTGCAACATGAAATTCCATGCTCTCCACTTTGACTCCTTCTCGAACGCCTACAGAAATAGTCATAGGCTTCTGAATTTCTTCTCTTGCATAACCAACTTCTTTAAGAAGTTTCCCACACACTTTACATAATTATTTCTAACTTTTCTAGTTTCAAAGGGAGGAGAAGGCATGTCCACCATTTATACTGCCTCAAGTAGGGTTTCTAATCTTGCATGCTTCTTGGTTTAAGATTTTCCCCTAAGCATAACAAGTTGATTTCTTAAATTTTCTTTTTTTTCTTAAATCATCAACTTGTTGAGACACAAGGTCAAGTTCAGACTTACCAAGAGGTGGATTATCACCCTATTTTTGCTCAGACTCCTCCCTTTATTTCAACATTTCCAAATTTCTCCTCTATAATTTTAACTTTCTTCTCGAGTTGGTACTCTTGCGATGACCATCAACTGTGCACATGCACTCCCTTATTGTTCCAGTGAACCAATAATGGTGAGCTTAATCAACCCATTATTTGTTACACATGTTTCAGGGTACTTGAAGTGTCGAACAAAATCTGCCATATGTTACAACAATTTCAAAAGGAAGCAGGTCATGTTGACCAGCTGCATACTACGCAGGTGTGCCAACAACTAGAAGTGATAATGAAAAACTATCCCAAATAATCCTTCACAGGTGATGAACTTCTAAATAAAATAAGCTACATCTTCTCAGGGGCATGGAAGTGAGGTTCTATCTACACATATCCCCTTGTTCCTTATCTCCTCTCCTTGTTGTAAAAATGCAACCTTGGATGTATTAATTGCAGTTTTTTTGCTAAACGATCGCATCCCCATTTGAGTTAAAGTCGTCACCCTCATGATGACTTCCTCTGTAACATCTATCTTTACTAGAACCTTGTGCATTCAAGTTTTGTGCGAATTTTAAAGCAATATGCTCATTGAACCCTTACAACCTGTTGAAATATGCCACAAATATGTTAGCTAAACTGTGGCCTAGAATCTCCCATAAGCTCTTGGATAGTCCCTCAATGCATTGATAGAATCTTATTCATGTCACACTAGTGTTCTCCCATGACTAATTTCTAATGCACAGACACTATTACAGGTACAACAATTGTGGATGTAGTCATTGTTGGAAGGAGAACGATGAGCTCATAAAATTTGGCAAGTTTTAGTTACAACAAGGTATTAAGCAGTTCTTTTTTTATGCCATAATTAAAAAGTGGTGCAAATGATACCGGTGGATTTTGAGATGATGACATCAGAGAAATAATGGTCAGGGTGGTATCATTGGAAATGACATTATGCATGTAAAGTTTTTATCAACCATCATACCAAATCAGAGTATTGATGGTGTATCATATGCGAGTACGATACAAATCCACCCCCCCAACTTTAAAATGAAGGTCATCCTCGACCATTATAACATGATGGTCAATGTCACACATAGTTTGCAATAATGTGAGTAAATGACATACCAATAGCGATGGCACGGAGAGCTGCTAAGGATAGTGCACAGCCCTAGCTGTTGCTGCAGCTCCCAGCGAGAAGCAGCATTCGCTAAGCCTCAGTGGCCCTTGCTGCTGAGGTTAGAATGGCAAAAAGAGGAAGGCGAGATCTTAGTTGCAGCATACGGCAGGCAGCTACTGCCCCAGATCGTATTGGCCCTCAACGGCCGTCTGCTGCTGGGGTTTGAGTAATATGGATCCAACAGAAGATGAAGATCACCATCACACAGATCACCAGCAAGAATCAGAAGTAACAAAAAAAGTTTTTTCTTCCCTCATATCTGCAATGGGTCCGGCAAAGAACAAACCGTTAGTTTCAAAGTTTGTTAAAAGAATGGAAGAATTACCAAAAATATCTCTCCCTCTAGCACTCCCAAGAAAAGCAGCACTCTCCCTCGCAAAATGAGGGTTAGTAGGGCAGTTTACCGGGTTGTGTCCATCACCCAAGACTGTGCAAAAGTGGGTAGAAAGAAACTGGGCTGCATCAATATCTGGGAAGATCTCAATCAAATTTTGTGGTAGAGGTTACTACACCTTCCACTTCGAAACCAAAGAGGACCACGTTCTGATATTCAGGAACGGTCCATATTTTATGGATACAAGGGGACTATATCTGAACAGATGGACACCAGACTTTTATCCGGAAATTGATGTCCCAAATGTTGTTCCAGTATGGGTAAGATTGCTGCATCTTCCCCTCCACTGCTGGGGAGATGATTCAGTCAAAGTTATAGGAAACGCAGTTGGGAAAAACATAGACAGATGTGAGCCTAAAGAAAACATGCATGCTTGCGCCCGAATCTGCGTGGAAGTGGATCTAGGCAAAGGTCTCCTAGAAGCTATCAAAATAAAAGTGGATCAGTGGATGCACATACAACAGCTGGACTATGAGAAAATCCCCTTCAAATGCAAGGTATGTCATTAATACAGTCATTTTGCAAATAGATGTACAAAAAATAGAGAAAATGAAAGTGAAAAGATTGAGGATCCGGAAAATAAATGGCAACAGGTCAAACGAAAGAAGATAGCCAACAAACAACTAGTCCAGCACTCCTCTCAGCCCACACAATCTGCTGAAGCTCACTCCCTCTCACCAAAAGTAAACTTAGTTATCCATAACCCCTTTGATCCATTGCTCCCATCTGATCCCCCATCCCCTGGAGCCAAATCTAGATCTAGAACCCCGTGCTCCCCAATCCCCCAGCAGTCCCCCCTCTCCCCCAGAGATTTAATTCACCTCTCTCCCCCTCCCTCAGTAGACATGATATTAACCAGAAAACAAGCTAAAGAAGCATTCCCAAATGCAGAAAACCAAAAAAAAAGTTGGAAGAAATACAAATAAAGAAATAAGGGATGAAGCAACAGCAAAAGAAATGGCCCTAGGAACATAACAACCTATGGACACTTATCTAGGGAAAAGTACAGGAAATATGGAGAAAAGCCATTATAAGGGGAAAGGAGCCATGCACCACCCAACAAGTAAATAATGATAATAGTCTCCTAGAACTGCAGAGGAATGGGGACACCTTTTAAGGAAAATTCAACAGGAGACATTTTGACAAAAGAAAACCCAAATATCCTTATGATCCAGGAGACAAAAGTAAACAACCAAGAATCAAAAAATCTCAAAAAAAAAGTTCAGGCAATATGGAGGGGAAGCAATCTAGGCAACTGGAGCATCAGGAGGGATATGCACAATCTGGAAAAAAGGAAGGTGGGAATTAATGGGGAAAAAAACAGGGTAGCACTGGATTTTAATGGATCTTAGGAGGATCAACACAGAAGAGAAATACAGGGTGATAAATATATATGCCCCCAACCACTATAAGGAGAAAGAACAGTGTTAGGCAACAATTACGGAAGTATTACAAGAAACACACGCTGGAAAAATAATTTTAGGAGGAGATTTAAATCTGGTTAGAAGTATAGAAGAAAAGTTTGGAGGAAACTATTAAGCGGATCCATCCAGGAACTCCTTAGAAGAAATAATGGAACAATATAGCCTTCTGGATATTCCGCCAAACAATGGAAAGTATACCTGGAATAACAAGAGAATGGGTAATAGTAACATAAAAGAAAGATTGGACAGAATCCTGATCCAAGAAAACATAGCAGCAATGTTCAGCTCTATCAAATCGAAAATCATTCACACCACAGCTTCTGATCATAAGCTGATTGTAATAGCAATGGGAAAAATGGAAAACCAAGGCCCCCTCCCGTTCAGGTATAGCTCAATCTGGGACAACAACACAGAAATCAGCGAATTGGTTAAAGTAGCATGGGCACCAAGAATATCAGGCTCACCACAATACATATGGGAGACAAAATTAAAAAATGTAAGAACCAAGCAAAAGGAATGGGCAAGGTTAAATGAAAAAAAAAGGAAAAGAAAAAAGAGCTACAATAGAAAATGGACAGCATGCAGGCTGAAAAAGAATGTAAAGAAGAAAGCAAGCAAGACTACCTTAAAGAGAGAAATTTTCTGGGAGATATACAGGGAAAACAGGAAAGAGGAGGAAGAGGTAAGACTGAAATCTAGAACCCTCTCACTCAAGGCAGGGGACAAGAATATGTCTTTTTTTCACAACAGTATGAAATCAGAAGAGCTAGAAACTAGATAGAAAAAATACAAGTGGAAAATCAAGAAATCAAAGGAGCGAAAGAAATAGAAAAAGCAGCCCACAAGCACTTCAAAGACTTATTGTCAGTAACGGAGGAAACAACTGAATATGAAGAAATTTTTCAGCATACAAAGAAGAAAATAAAAAAGAACAAAACAAAGACATGTGTAAGGACCTCACAGAAGAAGAAATTGTGGAGGCCATTTGGAGCCTGCATCCGGACAAAGCGCCCGGGCTAGACGGATTCACAATAGCATTCTACAGAAATCATTGGCATACAATCAGAAAGGATTTCTTAAGAATTGCAAAGAATGTTTAAAAAAAAATGGGAGGCCACACAAGATCTTCCTATCTTGCTTTGGTTCCAAAGGAAGCAAACCCTTCCACCTTCAATAGGTTCCGGACCATTTCTCTGTGCAATTCCTCCTACAAGATATTAACAAAAATAGTGGCAAATAGAATAAGAAAGTGCTGCACTTAATTATCTTAGAAAACCAAGGAGGGTTTGTCCCAAACAGACAAATCATTGACAATGTCATAATAGTTCAAGAAGTTGTCCACTCCAGTATCTTAAAGCAAGCAAAAGGTATGATAATCAAACTAGATATGTAAAATGCTTTCAATAGAGTCAGCCACCCATATCTAATGGTTGTACTTCAGAAACTGGGCTTCTCAAAAGAAATAATAGAAGTGATACAAGAATGCATATCCACTCCCTGGATAGCCCCCCTCATTAATGGAAGACCTAGTGAATTTTTTCAAAGCACAAGAGGCCTCAGGAAAGGCTACCCTCTATCACCATTTCTCTATATAATAATGGCAAAAACTCTGAGTAGAGCATTGGAAAATCAGAGGAAAGAAAGAACTATCACAGGACTGAGAATAGCAAAAGGAATAAAAACCATAAATCACTCCTTGTTTGCATATGATACATTGTTGATGGGAGGAGCATCAACAATAATAGCAAGAAGATTCAAAAAAATAATGGATGCATTTCTACAAGTGTCAGGTGGACTTTTGAATAATATAAAATGCAGGATCTATGGGTGGAACATTCCACCGAGAACTATGCAAAGAATTTCCTAAATCATGGAAATCCCAGCACAGGAAAATTGGAATCACTTCCTCTATCTGGGATTACCAATATCAAAAGAGAGCATGAAGGCAGAAATATGGACAAAACAAATTGGGAAAATGCAAGACAGGATAAAGAATTGGGGAATGATGTGGTTAAATATGGCTGGAAGGGTGATATTAATTAAGGCTCTCCTTGCTGCATTACCAATATATCAATGTTCTCTAATCATGGCGCCAGCAAGTGCCCACAAGCAGATGGAATTAATTTTAAGAAGTTTTCTCTAGCAGGGAGGGAAGCAGGAAAACAAAAAGTTATGTTTGGTGAGGTGGGAACAAGTAGTGCTACCATATGAACAAGGAGGCCTGTCCATACAGCTGCCTGGGCTTATGAATGCAGCCCTGGGAATGAAAATTGTTTAGAGACTCATAACAGGTAACGAGAGCTAGTGGAAAAAAGCCCTCATAAACAAATATCTAAATGGTTCCAAGGAGAAACTGCTGAATGGAAACATCCCAATAAGACAAAGCACCCAAGTATGGAAGCTAATCAAAAGAGTCATTCCAATAATGAGCAGCCACATTTCCAAAACTCCAGGGAATGGACAAAAATATTGATTTGGGAAGACAGAATCATGGGAAAAGACCCATTACAGGATCACCTGGAAATGGATGGAATTCAAGAGTGGATGAGAGGGAAAGGCTTTAATACCTTACATTCAATCTCCCTGTGGAATCAGAAGGAATGGAAGGAATGGAAAAGGCCAACAATCCCAGCAAAAATGGAAGGACAATGGAACAAAACCAAGCAGCATCTAAAGGGGGCAGCACCAATTCATCGTGATGAGGAAGACAATTATCTTTGGGACCCAAGTAATGGGCAATATACAGTCAAAAGTGGATATAAAATTCACCAAGATCAAACCAAGCAGCAAGATTGGGAACCATGGAAAATAGCATGGATATCTGAAAGTTTGCCTAAGATAAAATTTCTCATTTGGACGTTATTAAAAGGAAAGATCCTGACTGGCGAAAACCTTAAAAAAAGAGGATTCCAAGGGCCATCAAGATGCCCATTATGCCAACAGGCAGAAGAAACCATTCAACACTTATTTCAGGACTGTAAATTCTCAAGAGAATGCTGGGAGCAGCTCTTGAGCTCGCTGGAAGTAAATATAGACTATGGTAAACCATTGCCGGAATTTCTCAAAATTCTAGAGAAAGCCTACCCATATGCAACAAAGAAGAAAGTCACAATTATAAGAATCTGGAAATGCATTCCAACAGTCCTATGCTGGCAAATTTGGCTGACTCGGAACAAGTGCATCTTTAAAAACCAAAATCCTAGAATTGGAAAAACATTATCAAAAACATGGGGATTAACTTCAGAAATATTCAATGAAAAAGGAACTGCTCCAACGGATTATAGTATCCTTCAACAAGAAGAAAGAGAATGGCTTAACAAAGCCATAATAGACAACAATGGTAAAAAGGGACAGAGAAAAGAAAGCTCAAAGAAAAACTGGAAACTGAGAATGACTGAAGAAGAAATTGAAAGTTGGAAAAGACTACAAAATAGATATTGTTTGCAATTTGATGGAGCCTCCAAGAATAATCCTGGAAAGGCAGGAGCAGGCGAGATAATTTTTGATCCAAGTGGGAAAAAAATTGTCACATATGAATGGGGATTGGGACAAATTTCAAATAATAAGGCCGAAGCTTATAGCTTGTTCATGGGGACAAAAATAATTAAAAAAAGAGGAATCTAAAATCTAGTAATCCTAGGAGATTCAACCATCATAATTGAGGCAATGATCCAAACCAAAAGTCCAAGAAATGAGTTTATGAGTAGAATTATCAAAAGAATAAGAAGGAATATAGAAGATTCTGGTAGTGTAACTTTCAAACATATACTGAGGCTTCACAATCAGCAGGCGGATTTCCATGAAAATCAAGCAGTGGAGATGAATGAAGGAAGAGTCCGGTAGAACAATGAGGAATACCATCACTCTGTGCCATAAGATCAAAATGAATTTGAAAAGATTAATGTACTAGGGAAAAGGGGGACAAAGCAAGAAAAATCATGGAAAAAAAAAAACAAAGAAAATAAAAAAAACTCACAGCCCAAAGAAATCTCAAAAAATCATGGAAAGGCAGAGGAAAAAGCAAGGAAAAATGGATATACAAAGGATCATTGTCAGAAACTGCAATCTAAGTCAAAAGGTTCATGAGCAAGCAAAGCACAGCTTAGAAGGAAATCGAGCCAGAGAAGGAAAAAGCATGCAAGTGACAGCTCTCAACTTCAACGCATGGGAGGATTGTTTCAACTACAAGTTCAGAGGCAAGCCTACAACGCAGAAGAGAGCAAACTGTGATTTTCTGTGAAGGTATTATTTCCCTGAGGCCCGTGATTGGCCAACAACTCTCCATAGCGCTTCCACTGCACTCTCGAAGCCTAGTTCTCGGGTCAGCAAGAGCAGCTGCTCTCTGCAGTCTCCCTTCCTCACTCAGGCTTCCACGTGGTATAGAAAGCGCGCTCAGCTTCCATTCCTCCATCTAACCAGCTCAACTCTGCCCTCTGTACCTTGTCCACTTGCAAACGCACTTCAGCTGGCAGCTTGTTTGGCAAGCCTTAGCTCATAAGTTCGCTCCTCTTTGATCAGCCATTACCTACCCTCATCTAGCTCTCATCGCAGAGTTACAATATTCGCTACATTTTACTTTCCCCTCTTCATAATCACAGGCCCTCTCTCATATTATCTATCTCAGCGGCAATATCCACAGCTACACAAAAAGTTTAGAACAAAGGCCATCAAATCATAGCAACGATGGATCAAGGGAGCGCAGGCAGCTACAACAAAGCAAGGGGAAACAACAGCCAGCTGGAGTTTAACCCCATTGAGAAGGCAACCAGGAATGACTCATGCCCAGCATGAAAAGGAAACAAGGTCATGATACATTGGCTGCAGCACTCTCTCAAAGATCTAAGAAGTGAAATCAGAATGGAGTATAGCTTTCAAAAGAAAAATATGGCAGCACAACAACATGAGATAAAGGATCTAAAAACCAAATGCAAGCATCTGCAAGAAGCAGTAGAATACTACAAGAGCAACAATATGAGTAGTGAAGGAGAAAACTCATCCAACAACAACAACATGATTGAAGCAGCCCAAGAATACTCAGTCAACAAGCCATAAACCCAATGAAAATTTATGTTATGTAAATTTGTTTTCTTAGTAGGTCAATATGTCCGGTAGTATCCTAGAATAGTTAAAAGAATCTATGAAGTTTGGAAATTAAGCACAGGAGAAGGGACTGCGCTCTCGTCTCGTTGCTTAGTCTACTATCGCAATATAGTTGAATGTAATTGGAGCTTGCTCTACACCCTTTTTTGGTAATATATCATCTAACTGATCTTGTCAAAAAAAAAGTGAGTAAATGGCAAAAGGTTACCTGTACAAGCTTACCAATCATGTTAGCTTAGTGGCTAATAGGACAATGCTAACTCAACTGGAAATTCTTGATGGAAAATTCATGGCAAATGTCATTAGTGAGTCCCTTCATGCGGTTACAACAGAAAAATTAGTGGTATAATCATTGGAAATGTCCATTGTAATAGAAAGAGAGTATTAATAACATCAAAGACTCTACTAATGATAACATTTGATGATTAGAAAGTGCGTCCAGTCTGTATCAACAACATCGTCTAGTGGTTAGTAGAGACATATGGTTGTGTATCAGAAACAACATCTTTTGGTAAGCAAGTACATTAGGTTGTGTATCAAAAACATCTGATGGTCAACATGTACATTAGGTTGTGTACCAGCAACAACATCTGATGGTCAACAGGTAGAATAGGTTGTGTATCAACAACACTTAAGTCTCCATTAGGTTTCTCATCAGTAAAAAATATATGGGCTTTCAATGTGAACAACAATGTTGAATGTTCAATATCAAGGAACCAGTGAGAGATGGAACAACAAAATGATCAGAAGGTTGTTACTGCAAAAACGAATGTGTTGATCGCCAACAAGTTGGTTTTCAACAACCATGATGTGCAACCACACCCAAAAAGGGGTTTTCACCATCATATCTTTTATTTTTACTTTTGTTTATTTTTATTTTTTTAATTATAATAAAAGAAATAAATTAAATGGCTGATAGTGCAGGAAAGTTTCCTTTGTACCAATGGCTTTGAGATTTGAATCCGAGACAATGTTAATGAATGAATCCTTAGAATTTGGCTTGTGAAATAAGTGAAGACGATGTCCATTGGAAAGAAAAGATGCTTGCGACTCGTCAATGGTTGTTAACTTCACATTCCCATTGTCAAAGATTCTATCCACTTCGTAAGGACCTAGCCACCTGGTGCGAAGCTTTCCATCAAAATCTTTAAATATGGAATCATATAACAAAGCCCAATCACCTTTTTGGAACACTTTCATTTTGACAAACCTATCATGTCACTTGGTACAATGCAGTTGAATAATATTTGTATGTTTCACAACAACAATACACACTTCTCCCAATTCAATTAACTAATATAGATGGTATTTATGTGCTCTAGATAGGTCCAAGTTCAACTCCAAGGCAATTACGAGTGTCTTTATTTCAAAGTCAATGGGAAAGACAAGATTATTACCATAGACAAGCTCATAAGGAGAAAAAACTTTAGTGTTATGCCAAATAGTTTTGTAAGCCAAGAGAACCTCTAGAAGTCTTTCAACCCAATCTCAATGGTGACTGGCCACGACCTTTATAAGGATCGCTTCCACCACTTTATTAGTAATTTCCACTTGTATATTAGCTTGTGAATGGTAAGGTGAAGTGATGGATCTTATATTTATTAACAAGCTTCTCTATTAGCTGGGAAGTGAATTGTACTCCTCCATTTGTAGCTATCTCCTTTGGCACTCCATAGTGAAGAAAAAGATCTTCAAATACGAAGTCTAAGACAACTCATTCAGTTTCCTTAGTAAATTCCTTAGCTTCAACCCACTCAGTGGCGTAATTTGTGCATAGTAAAATATGAGATTTCTACTAATATGGGGGATTGATTGGTCCTATAAAATCTAAAGCCCGCCTCTTAAAAGGCTTTATCATCAATTGAGGTTGTAACAACACTTCATCTAATCAAATAGGCTAGCCCATCCTCTGGTGGTTGTCACACCCTTGTACATACTTTTTTGCATCCTGGAATATGGTAGGCCAAAAATAGCCTGTGTGAAGCACCTTATGACCTGTTCTCCTGTCAAAAAAATGTCCTCCATAAGGCTCATCATGACAAGCCTTTAAAATGTCATGGATTTCATCTTCTCTTACATTCATTCTGATTTGATGATCACGGCCTGTATGAAAGAGATAACCATTCAATCGAAAATATTAGGTGCTTTGTTGAACAATTTTTCATTTCTCCCTAGGAGAAAGGTGGTGTGAAAATTTCCCCGTAGCAAGGTAATTAGCAATATTTTCATATCGCGGTGATAAGTGGAAACTTCAAAAAGATATTCATTTGGAAAAAATCTTCAATAGAAAAATTAATATCACTATTTGGTAGCCTAGAAAGAAAGTCAATAACAACATTATCTCTTCCATGCTTGTTTACAATGGTGATGTCAAATTCTCGTAGTAACAACAGCCACCTAGTAATTCTACCATTAGTGACTGATTTAGTCACTAAAAAATGAATAGAAAAATGACCAATATGTGCAAAACCTTGATAGCCCGTGATATAGCGCCTAAATTTTTTAATATCATGTATAACAATTAGAAATTCCTTCTCGGTTACCTTATAATTTAATTCTAGAGGAATCAAGTTGTTGTTGATATAGTAGATGGTACAAGGCTTGTTTCCTTCTTGATGTCCCAGCACAACCCCATTGGCTGTATCAGAGGCATCTGTGGAGATGTGGAACGACAAATTCCAATTTGGTCCTCCCAAAATGGGGGTTGTTATTACATACCTCTTAAGTTCTGCAAAAGCATTTTTACACTTGTCAGTCCATATGAATTCTTTATCTTTTGACAGTAGGGAAAACAATGGAGATGTAATTTTAGCAAAATTTTCTATAAAGCACCTATAATAGTCTGCATGCCCTAAAAACCTACGTACCTTTGTTAGTGTCTTAGTAGTAGTGATCTTCAAAATTACCTCAAGTTTCACTACATTGACCTATATACTTGTAGTAGAGAGATATTGTCCCAAAACAATCCCTTCATTCATCATCACATGACACTTTTCTATGCTAAGAGAGAGATGGGTTTGTATACAATGTTCAAGCACTTTTTCAATATTATTTAAGGCTTCATCAAACTCATTGCCATATGATGTGAAATCGTCCATAAAAAATTCCAAACAGTCATTAACCAAATCATAAAAGATTCCTAGCACAACTCGTTGGAAGGTTATTGGTGCATTATAGAGTCCAAAAGGAAGGACTATATAGGAAAATGTACCCCAAGGGCAAGTAAAGGTTGTCTTGTCTTAATCTTCAGGGGCAATCTGAATTTGATTACAACCACTTAACCCATCCAGAATCGATTTTTTTTTTTTACCAGAAGGGGTATTAAGGACTAGATCAATAAAACGTAATGGGAGAGCATCCTTCTTAGTGGATTTATTGAGCTCCCTATAGTCAACATAGATTCTCCACTTTCCATTCTTCTTAGGAACAAAAACAAGTGGAGATACCCATTGATTGTCAAAAATTGGGTAGATGAAATTTGCATTCAAGAATTTTTGAAGTTTTTCCATAACACCATCTCTCAAGGTTGGGTTCATTCTTCGTTGAGGTCGTTGAATAGGATGGGGACCCTCCTTTAAATAAATATGATGTGTGCATAAACTAGGGTGAATTCCCTTCATGTCCTTATAGTCCCATGTAAAGGCTTCTTTATAATTCCTCAGCAACTGTATCAACTTCTCTGTTTGCACAGGGGACATATTAGAGTTAATGTTCAAGTTCTTTCCAGGTTCAATCTCAACTAGAATACTTTTAATAATTGGAGAAATCGGTATTTATTATGTAATAAGATCATTAGCAACTTCATTCTCACTGGGTTTTTCCATTATAGAAATCAATAGTTGGGACACTGGCTACGTAACAACATAGGGGTCATTAACAAAATTGTTAATGGTATTGCCCTCTGTCTCATTTTTAAAATATAAGGCCTTGCCAATGGTAAGGAGTGGTCATGTGTCATATCCTTCTGGCTCAAATCCAGGCCATAAAGGACTCTTTCATAATCAACATTTGATTTAGCTGGAGGATAAAGAACAAGATTTTTGGTGGTATTCCATCATATATAGTCATAAATCATTTGCAACTAATAAATTCATCTGCAGTAACCAACCAAGGTCTACCTAAAATTATGGGGTGTCCTCCCAAGCGAGCCTTCGGTTGTAACACTGCAA
Organism: Pinus tabuliformis; assembly: GCA_031772625.1. Taxonomy (NCBI): domain Eukaryota; kingdom Viridiplantae; phylum Streptophyta; class Pinopsida; order Pinales; family Pinaceae; genus Pinus; species Pinus tabuliformis. Next base: position 625,794,387 of record CM062814.1, on the reverse strand, counting down.
AATTGACTAGGTACTCCTAAGAGTAAAATGAAATAACTATATCCTCTAGTATCCCTTCAGGTTGAATTTTAGACCTGTTAGCTAGTTCCAAAACAATAGGGGTTGGCCTTATATTGGTGAATCCAAATAGGTCAAAGGTCTTCGTGGTCATTATATTGATTGAAATACCCAAATCAACTAGGATATTTGGGATGGTTGTTCCTCCAATATGAACAATTACTGTTGGATTCCTAGATTCCTCAGACTTCGTAGGTGGAGTTTCTCCTAACATCAATTTTGACAGTTTTTATACCACATGCATAATAGGTGGATCTCAGGGTTTCCTACCAAGTTTCTTGACACAAAGTTCCCTTACTATTTTTACACAAATTGGGACATCTCTAATTGCTTCCAGTAGTGGAATTCATACATGTAAATTCGTCATTTCTTTTATAAATTCATATTCAGGTTGAGGGGTAGCCTTAGTTACAGTTAATCTTTTTGGATATGGTGAGTTTAGAAAAGTCTCAATATTGATAGAAACTTCAGTTGTTACATGCCTTAACATAGTAGCAACATCAAATGTTATAAGAGTTCTAACTGCATATGCAACATCAACTGCCACAGTAGTATTGACTGTTACAGTGGCATAAATGGTTACAGTGGTTTCAGTAATAACAATGTCATTAGTTGTTATAGAGGGTTCAACCTGTTGTTTGTCCAACGATCCATGATTCAAAGTTTCTTCCCAAAGGGAACTATTTTCTTCATTTTCTTTGATAATAGGGGAAACCCTTGGGTTTACTATTCTCCTTGATCATAATTGTACCTCATTACATTCAATAGGTGAGATACAGTAAGTGGGGAAAATTGGTGCTTCAACTTGTTACACTGCCTTGTTGTTTGGATTAGGATTAGGATGTAAAGTAATTATCGTCGTAAAGGAGGATTACTTACCGATACATTAGAAGAAAGTTGTAATTGTTGCTGTTGCATTGGTAATTTCATAAGCAGCTGGTTTGGGAAAGAGGGTCCACGCCATCCTTGCGGCCATGGAAGTGATTGATTTGGAGGAGAAGGCCACTAAGGCCAAGGCATTGAGTATTGTACCAAAGGAGGGTTAGGAAATTTCCAAGGAGTTATAAGATGTTGCATTTGTTGAGTGACTTATTTGGGATTACACATATTGGAACAAGCATTAAAAGAAGAGAAAGCGTCTTGGACCATATCTGGTGGTTGAGGTTGCCATGGTTTCTTGGAACCAATGAAGTATGATGTTTTAGCCTCCTCATTTGATTCCTTGTAAACTGCCTTTAGTCCCAGAAATGATGGGAAATGCCTTGTGTGACATTCCCATTCACAAATGTAACATATTTCTATGTTGTTGAGTGAGCATTCCCTGAGAGGATGCTTCTTTTTGCATTTAAGGTAGAATATGGACAAAGTTTGTTCAATCTCAAATTGCCTTTGATTTACATGTAACATGTCCAACCGAGAGGACAAGGAACTCATGATACCAATTTTAAATTTCTTAAACAAACTTCCAATCTCTGCTCTTGTCACCCGACCATTAATTGATCTCTCTATCCTGGTAGAGGCACCTCGTGCCGAGACCTTATTCTTTGTCGATCCTCTGGAGCTCCTTAGGCAAAGCGCAACAATTTCATCATAGGGTTCTTTAAAGATACCACCTTTCCCTGTGAGATTTAACATATACAGGAAGTCTTCCTTCATTCCTTTGACAAAAATGGTCTTCATGATATCCTTATACATGTTATTGTGCTTGGATCTCTGTAAATTGTAATGGAGACATTCTATATAATCTTCTAAGCTTTCCTCCTCTCTTTGATATGTCTTAAATAACTCCTCCATTTGGTCCCTGGTCCGACAATAATACGAGTACTTTTCCAGGAAGGTTTTCTTCATGTATTCCCATGAGGAAATAGATGCATCTCCTAGTCCCATAAACCATATTAAAGTTTCTCCCTTCAAAGTAGGATGGGATAGTTTCAACTATTGAGCTTTTGAGGTGTAATCATACCTCCTACAATAAAAAAAGAAACCTATATGGCTCTTCATTAGTGGTACCCTCGAAAACTGGAAGGGCTGGCAGGGGAATGTTCTTTATTGGATGCTACCATTGGACATCCCCAATAGGGAACTTAAAGGTGCTAATCATTTCTTATGCCATCTTTTTCTCCTTCAAAATTTCAGGATTGTGCTTAATATGTTTGGTGTTTGTTGTTCCTTGGGTTGAGAAAAGTCTTCCAATGGTTGCTTGGGTTGTTTCACCAAACCTCCTAAATCTCAAATAGGGGACTGTTTCACAACACTCCCTAAATCTAAAACAGGGGGTTGTTTCAAAACGCTCCCTCAATCTAAAACAAGGGGTTATTTCACAACACTCTCCAAATCCGGAATAGAATAACTAGAGGGTTTTTTTGCTAGTCTTAATTCATGGTATTACAAATTATGCATGTTTGTACCTCCTTTTCCCTCCAACGAGTTCTGATAGTCTTTCTCTGTTGATACAGATGAATTAGAAATCCTCGGGCTTGCTTTTGAAACTGAAGGCTCATAAGATTCTACCTCCATGTTGTGTGCTCCCAACATAGATGATTTAGGAGATGTTGACCTTTGTGGAGTGATCTTCTTGGATCCCATTTTTTAGAAGTTGTGCTTGGGGCAAATGATTCTACCTCAACTTTTGAAAACAACTCATGAATGTATGTTACTCTTCCTAAATCTTGATTCTTTTTCCTTTACATCATCTTTTACCTTCACAATTAGTATCCTGGGGGCATTGTGTTTTTATTCTTCTCTATTCATGCAATCCTATGTGACTTGAATCCTTATGAGGTCAGGCCCACTTCAGTTTTTTGAAGCGATGCACAAGTTCTTACCTCTAGTCTTATCGCCTTGTCACCTCAAATCTAGGAACACATATAACACGCTTATGAACAATGCATCAAAATATAATGCTAGTCACACACATGCACCTCTAATAACCTCTCTCACAACAATGCTAAAATGTTGGACAAATTATTTGTCTTTTAATTAAGATCAATCCATTACACTCATACATAAATTATCAACTAGGGTAGGTCTTTTTATTTCAAGGTTATTATGCAAAGTATATGTAGGTAGCAATGCTAACTAACACTATCTAATGCCAAACTCTTTGTGAACATGACACACACTCAAAATCAAGTTGTTGTAATTGCTCACTCTTGCAATCATTATTGTCACACTTCAACATCAAAAGCACTTTGCACATAGTTCTAAAATAAAAACACACTTGCAGAGTAAAATCACTCAATCACTCAAGATCACTCTTTGCAGAAAGGGAAAAAATACTCTTAGAAATAACTGTAGAAATCATCCAACCAAATCCTCACTCAATTGAGAAACTCACTGCAATCATCACTCCATAAATCCATGGATTCACACTACAACGGAAACACAACAATGCATCTAACAAAACCAAAGAGTAGTAGTAAAATAATAAATATCACACGCTGATAAATGGATTGATCCAAGACCTATGTTGTTACACGAATAATCAAAATCAACTATTCTGCAAATCAATAAACCAGTAATTGCAATGCATCAATGGAAATATATAACAATATCAATGAAATAACATAAAACACAATTGCGAGTAAATTAAACAAACTGCTACACTACCTTATTGTCACAACAATGGGCCTCCTAAAGAGGAGGGACCTTCCTCCTTAGTAGGAAGTTGGTGATGTACAACTCACAAACTAAGTCAATGAATGCTTATTAAGTTGTGAACCATAGAGTTTGCAGTAATATCAGAAAAAGGGATTGCAAATACACAATTTCTCCAAAAATAGAGTAGCCTCGTCGTTCTTGCTCGAGGTAGAGGGCTTCCTTATTTATAGATTACATCATGCCTATTCTTAAGATCATAATCAACCATGAGAATCTCTTGATTCTCTTGGAGTCGAAATTGAGAGTCGTACATAACAAATTACAATAGTTTACTGAGAATAAAATAATGTTACAACAATATCTTCAAAAGTGGGAGATTGACCAAAAAAACCTATAACTGTCATAGCCAAATTAGCTATGCCATTAAGAAGTAGTTTCCTTTTTGGCACAATGGTCTAGATTTACTGCAATCGAGTGACAACTTGTGTTGACTCTTATTAGTGTTGTCGAGAAAACAGAGTATTGTGAATAAAGTATCAACATTGTGACAATAATATTAGTAGAATCTCATCTTGGAGTATCGACAACGCAAAACCTGGAGAAATAGCCTTGAATACAAACAACAATACTCTAACAAGCCATGTTATCATGAAACAACCTCTTTTCTAATGTTATAAATAAAATCAATCAAAAAATCAACCTCTTATCAAAATACAAGAAAAACTACATAAACTAAGGTGACATAAAAGAAAGGCATAAATTAGTCAAAAGGCGATGAATGGAGTAACAGAGTATGGATTAAGGGGTAAAAGATGGTAGAAAAAGATGGACAAATAAGGTTAAAAAGGATGCCAATTCTACATGCCAACAATGGTATAAGCCTCTAAAAGTGAGGAGGAAGTGATCTACGTGAGTTCTCAAGTGGTGGGGGAAAGTTTGTCATGTGACACTTGGTACAAATATAGCATGCATACAAGAGCCATGTTGCCATCATTCTCTCATTCCATGACCATTTGGCCATCATTCCCTTTAGTATTTTTTTGGTTCATTGCTAGTTCATCCCTAGTTCATTGCTAGTCCATTAGTAATTTGTTGTTGGTTTATGCTACAAACTTGAGAATAAGTGAGACTGGATAGCTACTGAGCATTGTGACCTCGTAAATTGTTCTGAATTCCTTAGTGGAATTCTATGTCCAATTTTCCTTGGTCATCTTGGGTAAGGCTAGAGATTGGAGGGGGGATTGGTTAGGTAGAATTGCCTAGTGTGAGGCCTGAGGGATGCCTAAAAGATTCCTAAGGGAAACTAGAACTCTTGGTGTTATAGTTCTTTGAGACTTATTTGTTGGTCTATGTGAGAAGCCCAAGAAGAGTAGTGGCATAACTTGATGGATTACAGAGGTAGAGAAGAGGTGCATCAGCTTGGGTCATGCAGGCTAGGAGACATAGAAATATACTTAGGGAGGTTGCTAGAGTTGGTACTTGGCCTAATACTTGTTTGGTACCTACTTGTGTGACCATGGTTGGCTCAAGGTGAGTTTTTACCCTTGTGGAGTTATAGCCCCAACTCTGGTGGGGACCCACTACTGAGAAATTTAGAGTAGTGTGGTTTATGGATGGAGGAATGTCTAAGGTTTGCAACCAATTAATGGATAATTATAAAGATAAAAATTTTGTGTTTCGTGTGTTGCTTATTTGCTGTAATTACCTTATTAATTATTGTTTTTAATTTAATAATTATATTTTGCATATTTCTTGTGTGCGTCTTAGTCATTATGCATGTTTATACATGTTGTTAGACTTGCATATTTGTACCATACGCAAAGCATGCTTATCTATAGACAATCGACCGTGTATATTGTCGATGGTTAATAAACCTAATTGCGTGATTGTGTTATAGCTCTGATACCACTTGTTATAGATCTAACCCAGAAATATTATAGATCTGATATGAAAATATAAGACACTGCAAATAAACCCAGAAATAATAAGATTTGAATATAGAAATAGAAATGCTTCTTTATTGATATCAAACCCTTATGGTAGGGCAACACCATACATTCACTCCTTAAGGAAGGAGAACACTCCACAAGCCATATGCCTGTTCATACAATAATCCTTGACAATATTCCTTGATAATCTCCATGTGGAGTCTCTAGCCTCTATATAGGCCTCATACATACAATACCATGGGTCATTACCATTGTTCCCTCATACCATCAAACTAATACCATGGGCCCATTACCTTATTACTAACTACTTGTGGTCCCTTACATGATATGGGTTAACCACCTTATTTATTACTACGGCCCATCCCATTATTACATTATTACCTTGGGTACCTCCCTTGGTACCCCATATTGCCCCTAGGTATATAACACTCTGATACCACTTGTTATAGATCTAGCCTAGAAATATTATAGATCTGATATGAAAGTATAAGACAATGCAAATAAACCCATAAATAATATGAAATGCTTCACTTTATTGATCAAACCCTTAAGGTAGGGTAACACCATACATTCACTCCTTAAGGAAGGAGAACACTCCACAAGCCATATGCTTGTTCATACAATAATCCTTGACAATATTCCTTGATAATCTCCATGTGGAGTCTCTAGCCTCTATATAGGCCTCATACATACAATACCATGGGTCATTACCATGGTTCCCTCATACCATCAAACTAATACCATGGGCCCATTACCTTATTACTAACTACTTGTGGTCCCTTACATGATATGGATTAACCACCTTATTTATTACTATGGCCCATCCCATTATTACATTATTACCTTGGGTACCTCCCTTGGTACCCCATATTATCCCCCCTAGGTATATAACAGATTGATGGGAACTTGACAAGTAGTATATTTGTGGAGATGGTCAACATGCAATTAACATATAATCAATCCATGTACATGGTTAATAGGTGGTCAACATGCACTCAATCTGAATATATGGTCAACAAACATTCAATATGCCAATGTTGTTCATCAACCAATGGGTTAAGTCAACCTACAAGGACAAATTACAAAGGAAAAAAATGGTATTAGAATACACATAAATGGAAATTGCGTTTTCTGAGGTGCCCCATACTCTTGAGGGTGGATAGAGGGTGTCAGGTATGTTAGACACTGAGTGTATCTCTAGAAATGTTGTTTGTAATGTTGGAGTCTTTTCCACTTGAATGTTAATGATGAAAGTTGTGCATAATATTTGTAGGAAATCCACAATATTAGTTGGATTCCTACTCCTTTAGAGTGGAGATAAATGAGTCATTTGCAAAATTCCAAGTAACAAGTTGCACATATCCTTACTAAGAAATGAGGATACCTTAGGGGTGGCAAGAAGGGATAGTCTTTAATCCCAATGGAAATCAAGAAGCTAACTATGAATGGGGAATGGGACTAGCTAGAAACAACCAAGTTGAGGCTCTTGCCCTATTCTAAGGGCTAAAATTCTTGGACTCAAGGCAAATTAAAAGCATCATAATTATTCATGATTCAACTATCATTATGAAACTTATGGATAAGGCGACCATTGCATCTGATGGCAATCTCACTAGATTCATGTTCAAAATTCAAAAGGAAGTTTGCTAGTCTGAATCCACATAGTTCTGTAATCTTAAGGGAACAAAATCAATAAGAAAATAGCCTAGCTAATTTGGCATCTTATCTTGAAGGAGGAGTTATAAGAACAAAAAGGGGGTTAACCTTTGACCCCATTCCTTAATCTAATCATAATTAATATTACACACATTTGCATGCCCTCCACATCTCAGTTCAAATGACAAGGGAGATTTAATGACTAATGAATGCATCAATGGACATCAACTATATGGTACCTTCACACCCTCCTCACTTAACTCTGTGACAATAATTTAAATTTGGATTAGTCATAAGGTTGCTTGAAGGAGGGATAATGGAATTAATACTTGATGGTGTTAGAAGCTTTGATTTTGGAAAGGTTCCTTTAGTCTTGTAATGTTCCTTGTCGTAGGAGTCTTCCTTGGCCTTCTCTGCTAAATTGGTAAGCAACCTTGGAATCTACGGGCATATCCTTTTAGTTATTTTGGTTTAATTATGATTTTTCTATGTGTTGTGAATCTATTTGAGGGTTGAGTCAAGAATTGCAATTGATTTGGAGAGTTGAAGATTGGAATGGAGATTGTCTATGAGTGTGTCAAAGGCTCTTTGGGTTTCGTTGGGAACTTCTATGAACTTCATGCCTCTAGAAATTCCTAGCCTACTAGGTCTTGTATTGGTGTCTTTAGAATTCCCTACCCTTTGGTCATGGCCCTTGTGATTTTGGCCCATTTGAAATTCTTTGAACTTGTCAAATTGAACTCTATGTGTAACAAAACCCTCGACTATTGGGGAACTACAACTAGGTAACTTTTTTTTTCTTCTTGTTTAGAGTTGAGATTTGGGTTTAAACCATTGGGTTGAAAATAAATAACTTGGGAAACCACTGCCACCAATGGTGTTGCCCTATCCTTGAAATATATAAAATTCAAAGGATTATTTATAGACAGGAGGAACTCATATATGATAATATGAATTCTATAGTTTTTGTAACGTCCAAAATGCATGGTCATGAGGAAAATCACAACAATGAGCATGTTGTGCTAAATTATATAAATGATGTTGCAAAAAATTCAAGTCTTATATATTGGAAGCAATATGCTTCGTTAGTTGGTCTTCAATTAGAATAGGGCTTCCTAGTCTGCAACTTTGAATCTCACACTGCCAATGGTATGATCTAAGTGGATATTGGTGGCCACCCGCCTATTCCACTTGGACCCTCACCATTGTTCTTTCAGTTTTCTTGTTTGTTTTTGTTTTTTTTTTTGTTTTTTGTTTTGTTTGTGTTTTTTTAATATAAATTCTATAGTTTTTGTAACATCCAAAATGCATTGACATGAGGAAAATCACAATAATGAGCATGTTGTGCTAATATAAATGATGTTGCATCAAATTCAAGTCTTATATATTGGAAGCAATATGCTTCGTTAGTTGTTCTTCAACTAGGATAGGGCTTCCTAGTCTACAACTTTGAATCTCACGCTGCCAATGGTATGATCTAGGTGGATATTGGTGGCCACTCGCCTATTCCACTTGGACCTTCACCATTGTTCTTTCAGTGTTTTTTTCTGTTTGTTGTTTTGTTTTGTTTTTGTTTTTGTTTTTGTTTTGTTTTGTTTTGTCTTTTGTTTGTTTGTTTGTTTGTTTTGTTTTGTTTTTTGTTTGTTTGTTTGTTTGTTTTTCCCTTAATTGTAGCACAATTTACTATTTTTGGCAGTTTTTTTTTGAGTCCTAAACTTTCGAAGCCGTTTTGAGGCCTTAAACGACATTTTTTTGGCAAAATGCCTCCGATGATTTTAATTTTTCCAAAAAAACGTCGTTTAAGGCCTCAAAACGGCTTTGAAAGTTCAGGACTAAAAAAAACAAAAAAAAATAGTAAATTGTGCTACAATTAAGGAAATTGAAAAAAAAACTGAAAGAACAATGTTGAGGGTCCAAGTGGAATAGGCGGGTGGCCACCAATATCCACCTGGGTCAATCCTCCCCCCTTAGGAAGCAACAGTGTCCATTGTGTTGAGTTCCCCCATGAGATGAGGAAATTTCTGCTAAACTTGGTCCCTCATGAGCCATTTGTCTTGGTGCAGGAGTTGGCCAGCTTTGACAACTCGATACAATTGGATCTTCTATTGGCGAGTGTTCTTGATCTACATGTCCATAATCCGATCAGTTGAAACTTGTTCCATGCAGTCTGGATTTAACTCTGTTGGTGTGAGTTGTTCTACAATGTTGGATGTGTCCAGTGATGGTGGAAAGTATGGCTGAAGGCAATCCACATTGAACACTGGGTGCAGGCCAAAGAATAGGGGAATGTTGAGCTCAAAAGCATTATCTCCCACAACCTTGGTGATGGTGTATGGCCCATACCGAAGTGGGCGAATCTTGTGGTGGGGCCTAGCGAGGCACTCCTTCTACAAATGTAGCCAAAATTTGTTGCCACCTGGAACTTGTGTGGCGCCCGATGCTGATCATGTCGCTGCCTGTACTTAGCATTGGCTTTGTCCAATATGTCATGGACCTGTTGGCGGATGTGTTGAATGTGCTCAATGAAGCTATTTGCATTGTCAACTTCGGACTGGACATGAGCCAAATCTGCCTAAGTCGTTGTAAATGGTATGGCCACATCAATGAGACATAGTCTTTGGAACCCCAAGCCCACCTGAAAAGGGCTATGGCTATTCGAGCTATGGAGAGCCTGGTGTTAGGCCCCTATAATACTAGTGATTCCCCCATTACTATTGTCATTGTATCCCTTATTGTTATTATTGTTCCCCTATTGTCCCCATATTATTATTAGTATGACTTATAGAAACCCACTATTGTTATTTTTGTGCCCTTATGTGATTACTATTATGTCGGCTTGATTATATTGTGACCCCTTAGACTCCTATATATAGAAGGGAGGTTTAGTCATTTGTATCATCCAAGAATTGTTCATTTGTGTAATGTAAAGAAGGTTTCCCCCTCGAAGAGGCTAAATTCTAAGGCGTTGATCTATCTTTTCTATCTTTTTGTGAGCTGGTTTCCTAACATTTGGTATCAGAGCTTTGGATTCTAGGGTTTCGCTGCTCCAAATAGGTCATCGTGGAATTTTCACTATAAATCTTTTTCTGTGATGTTTTAGAAGCTACAAAAAAAACCCATTTGAGCCGAAATCTTTCTAAACTTTGGGTTCGAATGCTTGTCTCGCTATATTTGCGGATATATGATCTGAGGAAGTTAGGGTTTTTGCAGACTCCCGAATTACATTCTAAACAGGTGACCTAGGGAAAATCGTCATAACTTTTGTTTTGAGGATCCGATTGAAATTTCGTAAGAAGTTTCAGAAAGAGGACAGCTTGTAGTTTTCTATGTATCAGTTTCAAGTACTAAGGTCAAAACAGTGACACATGGCATGTCGTACAAGTTCTCTCTACTGAACTAGTTTATAATCAGGTCACCGTGGGAGATTTGGCATAACTCTTCCTTGGAGAATCCAATCTTGATCAGACTTGCGGGGTTAGAAAGAGGACTCAAAGGGCTACCGCAGGATGAGATTTCATATATTCGAGATCCACAGTTATAGAGATACAACAGATTCAATATCGAGCTCTTACAAAGTGAAAAAAAGGTGTGTAGTTTTTAGTTTTTTTTTTTTTTTGCATAAGATTGATTTGAAAAATTAGTTCGAAAGAATTCAAAGGGAATAGTGAAGAATTATTAGCATTAATTAATGCCCCGAAGAAAGAAAATGGAAACACCTAGTAAGCAACCTAAAAGCTCTAGCATGACTCGTGAAGAAGAGGAAGAAATGCAACATGATATATCAAAATTACAAGACCAAGTACAACAATTTTCGCTCTCACTAAAGGTAAATGAAGCCAAGATGAATGGCGTGGAAGCTAATATGAATGGAATGCAAGTTAAGATGGATGGCGTGGAAGCTAAGATGGATGGCGTGGAAGCTAAGATGAATGGCATGGATGATAAGATGGAAGAATTGAAGATAAATTTGAATAAGTTGCTACAAGAAATGGTCACTAATGGTGAAAGGGTAGTAAAGGAAACTCATGATGAGAACAAAAGAAATGTTAATCATGATTTCATAGACTCTAATGTTGGATTGAAGACCCACCATGTTCCAAAAATCGATATGAGGAAGTTTGATGGCAAGGATCCCAGAACATGGATACTACAAATGGAGCAATTTTTCGATCTCCATAATGTGCAAAACACACAAAAGGTACGTATTGCAACTTTATATTTGGAACTAAATCAGTTTGTATGGTATCGATGGCTTTTCTCTCGTAAACAAATTGTCACTTGGGCAATTTTTACGGAAGAAATGATAACACATTATGAGGATACAAAAAGCAACACCTTTTTTAGCTAATTGATAAATCTCAAACAAAAGGGTTCAATGATGGAGCACATTGAGGACTTCCAAAAATTGAACATAAGGGTAAAAGATATTCCAGAGGAGCATAGGATTGATGTGTTCATAGGGACTTTAAAGGATAATATCTAACATGAGGTTCGCCTTTGGGAACCTGATTAATTGGATAAGGCATTTAGGTTAGCAAGAAAAATGGAAAGCAAAATTATGGAAATCAGGAAGCCTACCACTCACAACTATAAAGATGGAAGTGTTGTTGCCCCTAGCCTTCCACAACCTACAAAGTTGACACCACAACAATTGGAAGAAAAAAGAGTAAAAGGGCTTTGTTACAGTTATGATAACAAATACACTAAAGGTCATAAGTGTGTTGAGATGAAATTATTCTACATAGATTGTGAAGAGGAGGAAGAAAAGGAACAAGAAATGTCAAAAGAAGAGGATATACTCCAGGAACAAACCCTAGATAAAGAAGAAATGAATCCGACCATATCTTGTAATGCATTGGCTGGAATTACCACTCCTCAAACTATCAATAGAAGGACATATCAAGAAGAAAAAGGTAATAGTGTTGATTGATTCGAGAAGTACCCATAATTTTATTCATTGTAAGATAGCAAAGAAATTGAATTGCTTCCTATATCCAACACCATAGTGTCAAGCGATGGTTGCAAGTGGAGGAACCATAAATTGCTCTGGAAAGTGCCATAATATCAAGCTATCCATGGGAGAATATGTATTGAATAACCCAATGCTTTCCATTCCAATGGGTGGTGCTGATGTTGTACTAGGAATCAAATGGCTACAATAGCTTTTAATTTTCAAGAATTTTTCATGAAATTTTGTGCAAAAGGAAAGGAAGTTGAATTAAGGGGTATTGCAGGGAAATCGAGAAAGATAATCAGCTCTAACGGTATGACAAAGCTTCTAAAGAAGGAACAACAAGGTGTAATTTCACAATTATGTTCGCAAGAGGTTCCCACATCGAAATCATCTATTTATCTAGATCTCCAAAAAGTCTTGGACAATCATTCCAAGGTATTTGAGACTCCCAAAGGTCTCCCACCTATTCGTGATCATGATCATGCTATTCATTTGATTCTAAGAAGTGTTCCTACAAACATCAGGCCGTACAGATATCCCTATGCCCAAAAGAGTGAAATTGAACGTACGGTTGCAGAAATGCTAGAGGCTGGTATAATTCAACCTAGTGAAAGTTCTTTCTCTGCTCCAGTAGTATTGGTGCACAAGAAGGATGGATCATGGCGCATGTGTTCAAATTATAGGGAGCTCAAAAAGCTCACTATTAAAGATAAATTTCCCATTCCTGTCATTGATCAATTATTGGATGAATTGCATGGATCAATTTACTTCACCAAGTTGGATCTTCATTCAGGATATCATCAAATCATAATGAAGACTAAAGACATTCTGAAAACAACATTTAGAACTCATGAGGGTCATTATGAATTTTTGGTCATGCCTTTTGGCCTTACCAATGCACCTTCTACATTTCAAGGTTTGATGAATTCCATTTTCAAACCCTTCCTTAGAAAATTTGTGTTTGTATTTTTTTATGATATACTAATCTACAGCAAGTCTTGGAAGGATCATGTTGAACATGTTGACAGGGTGCTCAAACTATTAGAGGGGAAACAATTATATGCAAAAAGCTTCAAATGTTTCTTTGGAGTACAAGAGGTGGAATATCTAGGTCATATTGTATCTCATGAATGCGTTAAGGCAGACCCTAGCAAAATTAAAGCCATTAAGGAATGGAAAATCCCCACATCCATAAAGCATCTGCGAGGATTTCTTGGGTTGACAGGGTATTATCGCAAGTTTGTTAAGAATTATGGGAGAATAGCAGCACCTCTAACAACATTATTGAAGAAAGATGCATTTTCATGGACTCTAGAAGCAACAAAGGCCTTCGAACATCTTAAAGAAGCAATGTGCCAAGCACCGGTCTTAGCTACGCCAGACTTCACAAAAACCTTTATTGTGGAATGTGGTGCTTCAGGAAATGGAATTGGTGTTGTTTTAATGCAAGATGAAAGACCCATTGCTTTCGAAAGTCATCCAATCAAGGGAAAGCATTTACACAAAGCTATTTATGAGAAGGAAATGTTGGCAATACTACATGCACTTAAGAAATGGCGACCCTACCTAATGGGAAGACACTTCAAGGTAAAAACGGATCATGATAGTCTTAGATACTTTTTAGAACAAAGACTATCCTCTGAAGAGCAAGAAAAATGGGTCACAAAGATGTTGAGTTATGACTTTGAAATCATCTACAAAAAAGGGAAGCAAAATGTTGTGGAAAATGCACTCTCAAGAAAGGATGAGGATGTGGAAGCATTGTTGTGCTCCATTTCTATTATCCAACCAGATTGGACAAACGAAGCAAGGGAGGAATGGAAGAATGATGAAGAAGTGTGGGCACTCATTCGAAAGATACAATAATATCCCAGTACATCTAATACATTTAGCTGGAAAAATGATTCGTTATGGTACAAAGATCGTTTATACCTATGTAAGAATTCCCAACTCAAACAAAAGATTCTTATGGAATTGCACACTTCTCTCTTAGGAGGGAACTCGGGATTTTTAAAAACTTACCACAGGGTTAAGAAGGAATTTTTTTGGGATGGCCTTAAATCAGATATTCAAAAGTTTGTGGTGAAATGTTTGGTTTGCCAACAAAATAAAGTTGAAACAATTAAGACCCCAGGTCTATTACAACCTTTATCCATTCCAAGCCAACATTGGTAGGAGGTTTCAATGGATTTTATCATAGGTTTGCCCAAGTCCAAAGGAAAGAGTGTCATCATGGTGGTAGTTGACAGACTTACCAAGTATGCACACTTTTGTGCATTATCACATCCATTTAAAGCCAATACAGTTTCTACTGCATTTATGGAAACAATTCAAAAGCTACATGGAAACCCAAATATTATTATAAGCGACAGAGATCCCATTTTCACTAGAAATTTTTGGACATAATTATTTTCTTGTCTCGGTACTCAGTTAGCTCATAGCTCATCTTATCATCCTCAATTTGATGGGCAAATTGAGATAGTAAACAAATGTTTGGAAGGATATCTTCGTTGCTTTGTATCTGATAAACAGACACAATGGGTCAAAAGGTTGCCTCTGGCTGAATGGTGGTATAACACTTCCTTCCATACTGCAACAAAAATGACCCCATTTATGGCACTTTATGAATATCATCCACCATCCATCACATCATATTTAAGAGAAAATTCTAAGGTTCAAGCAGTGGAACATCACATTGAGCATCAACAACAAGTTCTCCAAATCTTAAAGGATAACCTCACGTTGGCGCAAAATAGAATGAAACAACAGGCAAATCAACATCGCAGCAAAAGAAGTTTTGATGTAAGTGACTGGGTATTCCTACGGATACAACCATATAAACAAATGTCCCTCAGGCAAGCTAAGAAGGATAATAAATTATCACCAAAGTATTATGGTCTGTACAAGGTGTTGCAAAATATTGGTACTATGGCATACAAATTGGAGCTTCCTGCAACTTCCCGAGTGCACCTATTTTTCCATGTTTCATGTTTAAAGAAGGTTATAGGTGACAAGCTCCCAGTTCAAACAATATTTCCAGAACTTGACGAGAAAGGAAAAAGCTAATTGGAATCGGAAGCAGTCACATAAACAAGAACTCGACAGCTACAAAATCGATCAAATTCGCAGTATCTCATCAAGTGGAAGAACTTATCCGCTGAAGATTCCACATGGGAGGATGAGAATTTTATACAGAAGCATCCAGAACTACTCAAGTGTTGAGGACAACGCTTTTCTGAAGGAGAGGGGCATGTTAGGCCCCTATAATATTAGTGATTCCCCCATTACTATTGCCATTGTATCCCTCATTGTCATTATTGTGCCCCTATTGTCCCCATATTGTTATTAGTATGCCCCATAGAAACTCACTATTGTTATTTTTGTGCCCTTATGTTATCACTGTTATGTCTGCTTGATTATATTGTGACCCCTTAGACTCCTATATATAGAAGGGAGGTTTAGTCATTTGTATCATCCAAGAATTGTTCATTTGTGTAATGTAAAGGAGGTTGCCCCCTTGAAGAGGCTGAATTCTAAGGCATTGATCTATCTTTTCTATCTTTTTGTGAGCTAGTTTCCTAACACTCGGTTATAGCTGTGCTGGACATAGGGGAGGCTCTCATCCCATGTGCGTGGATGCTTTGAGTTGTACATGTGCAAAATGTGTATGATCATCCTGTTGACAACCTCCGTCTGGCCATCAGTTTGGGGATGGAAAGCTATGGACTTAGTGAGCTTAGTGTCCAACATCGACTAGAGACTGGACCAAAATGTATTGAGGAACCTGCTGTCCCGATTTGAGATGATAGACTATGGGATCCCAAAGTGTACGCACACTTGTTCAAAGAAGAGTTTAGTAGTGGCTTCTGTTGTGATATTCTTCTTGCAATCCGCCATAATGATCATCTTCGAAAATTTGTCGAAGACCACAAAAACACAGTCATTGCCATGCTTAGTAGAAGGAAGGCTCGACATGTAATCCATGGAGATGGATTCCCAAGGTCGACTAGGGGTAGGCAGTGGAGTAAAGAGGCCTTGCTTCTTGATGGTCTGTTTGGCAATGGCACAGTCAGTGCAGGATCTAATGTACTTCTTGACATCCTGTCTAAGTTTCAGCCAATAGAAATACTTCTGCAGTACTGCCACCGTTTTCTCGACCCCGAAATGCCCAGCGACCCGATTGTAGTGCGCTTCCCAAGTCATCTTGGCACGCTCGCTTGAAGGAACAAAAAGGTGTCCCAGGTGGCATAACAGAGCATCCTGGAGGTGAAAATCTAGAACTTGCTAACCCTCCAAGAGCATATGGTAAGTGTGGCCGAATTATGGGTTGCTTTTGTAGAGAAGTGGCCAATTAGAAGTCTCGTGCCCACAAGAGTTGAGCACAGTGGTTAATTCCATGATCGGTGGTCGATTAAGGTAGTATGCAACATTATTGGTGGTTCCCTTCTTGTATTTGATATTCAAATGGAATTGTTGTAGGTATGTAGACCACTTCTAATGGTGATCATTCTGCAAATTCCCTTGCATCTGTATGAACTGCAGCGGTTGGTGGTATGTGTGGATGACCGTTTCCTTCCCCAAAATGTAATGCTTCCATTGTCGACAGGCCTGCACAATGGAATACATCTCTTTGTCATAAGTGGGATACTTCCAGACTGTGTTTGAAAATGTCTCACTGTGATATGCCACTAGATGCCCCTGTTGAGTAAGGTCCGTCCCAATAGCATAGTCAAAGGCATCTGTCTCGATCTAAAATGGTTGTTGCAAGTCTGGTAATGTGAGCACTTGTGCAGAGGAGAAGCGATGTTTCAACTCTGTGAATGCCTTATGTTGAGATTTAGACCAAAATAATTTTTCTTTCGCTCCTCCCTTGGTGACTTGACTCAAGGGCCAAGTGATATGAAAGAACCCCAACACGAACCTGTGGTAGAAATTGGCAAGACCCAAAAAGTTGCAAAGCTCTGTCAGAGTGGTTGGGGCTGGCTAATCCTGAATGACTTGGATCTTGGCTAGATCCACATGCACCCCCTGTTCATCAATAATGTATCCCAGATACTGAACTCGGGTCATGCCAAAAGTGTATTTCTCCAAATTGGCACACAACTTGTGTTGCCATAGTGTTTGGAGAACCTGTCGGATGTGGTGGAGGTGCTCTTCTCAACTCTGGCTGAAGATCAGGATGTCATCCAAGTATACCACTACAAATGAGTTGGTGAATGGCCACAATATGTCATCCATCAACCTCATGAAGGTTGTAGGAGCATTCGTCAACCCGAAAGGCATAACCTACCATTAGAAAAGGCCCTCCTTGGCGTTGAAGGCAGTCTTCCACACATCGTAGGGTTCGATTGGTACCCGGTGATATCTAGACTTCAAGTCGATCTTGCTGAAATATCCCCCCCCCGAGTTGGTCCAAAAGGTCATCAATCAGTGGGATCGGGTACCTATTCCGGACAATGATCTTGTTCAACGCTCGATAGTCAATACAGAGTCTCCAAGTCCCATCCTTCTTCTGTATTAACACGATCGGGCTCCTAGAAGGCGATGAACTCGACCGGATGCGACCTTTTTGTAGCAACTCTTGAATCTGTCTCTTGATTTCATCATTCTCCAGAACAGAGTGCCAATAGATTGTTCCATTGGGCAATGACACACCTCGGGTTAGATCGATGGAGTGCTTAACCTGATAGTTCAGAGGCGCCCCTTAAGGGGGGGTGAAGATGTCCTCGTACTCCTCCACGACCTTGTCCATCTATTGTTGTCGTTCGGAGGGTCCCTGTCTGGAGGTCCTGGCCACTGTCTTCTTCTTTCCCTGAGGGAGTATCATCAAGAAAACAAATTTCCTGGTTTTGGAAATGAGCAAACTGCACTGTTTTGCAGTAACCAAAGAGATGGTGGTAGGCAGTTCTACCTTCGGTATCCTGTACAACTTATTTCCCAAGGTAACAACAACAACGCGAGGCCTTGATTTGAACACAACATGTCGCTTCCACAAGTATGATTGCCTAATAATACATCATAAACATCAAGGGGAGCAACGTCACATAATACCTCATCCGTGAAGGGCTTGATGTTGTATGGAAGGTGACACTGCTGGCACACGCAAAGATCCCATCCTTGGTGAAGCCACCTGATGGTGTACGGTTGTGGGTGTGTTGTGCGTCAGGAGTGGAAGAGACACTCCGGGTTCCTCCTTTTGGATTTTCATGGTGGCAACGATGGCGTTGGGCTCTGCATCGATAATATGCTTCCCTTTGTCATTCCTCTTGTTAGGTTCTGACTCAGAGTCAGAACATGCATCTGATTCTAAAGCCTTCATCTCGGCCACCAGTGATTGCTTGGTCTGACACTCACTTGTGTTGTGAGTGGAAATCTTATGGAACTCACACCACTTTCCCGTGTCCTTCTTCAGCTTCACAGTGTTATCCTTTGCTTGTGGCTTTGGCGGGTTTTCTTAGGTTGTCCCGCCTTGGCTTTGTCCTTTGTTCTATGGTTTGGCGGCACCTTTCCCTTGCTTCATATTCGTAGATCCAAAGTCTCGCTTATTTTGTTTAAACTTCTGCTCGATCTTGATGGCATATAGGTATACCGTGCTGAGCGAGGAAATGTCCAGGAACTCCATCTCGTCATGGATGTATCTATGTAGGTAGTCACGGTACTTAAGTACCAAATGTTTTTCAAAATCCTTGATACCCAACTTCGTACGAAGGGTATCAAAAACATTGGTAAGCTCCAACACATCTTGGTCCCTTCCCTGCCGCAACGTGGTCCACTTTATGTATTTGTCCTCATAGCTCCGGATAAGGTAGTACTGCTCCTTGATGGCATCTTTGAACGAATTCCAAGTGGGAGCGGCTGAAAACAGTGAGGTCGTACTTTCATCCTTATGCTCATAGTAGGTTTCCCACTAGTCCTTAATGTGGGGGGCAACTTTGAGAAGAGCAAAAGTAATCTTTTCCCAGCTGGAAAAATCATGAACAAAAAATATCCTTCTAGCAGATTTAACCATTTATCTACGACGTCTGCATATATTTGGCCCTCAAATATGGGAATGTTAAAGTTTACTTGTACCTTAAAAGGTGTGGAGCCTCCAGAGTGGCTGCTGGATGTGAATGTGCCACCGGTGGGCAACCGTTGAAGAATCTAGGAAAATTTATCCATCATCGCACTCCTTTGCTTCTCGAGGGCCTCCTCGAGCAATATTTTGATAGGATCTCCTGTTCCCTTGTCTTTCTTTTCTTCCACCATGGGTGACTGTTAGGGTTTGTGAGGCTAGCGGCCGTCGGGGTTTGCAAGGCTGATCTTGTAAAGGTTCAACTAGATCAAGCCCTAACTCCTTATATCCCGACCTCGTTGGGGACATGCAAATAAAAACAGAGAAAGAGCATACCGCTCTGATACCACTGATCCAGATTTAAACAAGAACGCAAAAAATTACATATATAACCATAAATATAGATATGTAGCAAAAATAACACTTCATTTCACTAATATCAAATACTAAAATATGCTTACAAACAGAATGGAAATAAGACTAGCTTGGGCGATGGTAGCTTTTCTCTGAGAAGAGATGTGGCAGCTACATGCCTCTAAACCTAGTTACAATGAGGCTCAAGGGCATTTTTATTATTGAACAATAAGAGAAAACCCTAAACAACCAAAACCATAACCTGAGGAGATGTAACACCAAGAGTTTATGGACCCTGTTGGGCAGCCAACTTCCCGGGGTCGTAACTTGGTCATATTATGAATGCAAAAAATTACAGATATAACCATAAATACTGAGATGCAACAGAAATAACACTTCATTTCATTAATATCAAATACTGAAATATGCTTACAAACAGAAGAGAAATAAGATTAGCTCGGGCGATGGTAGCTTATCTCTTAGAAGAGATGTGGTGGCTACATGCCTCTGAACCTAATTACAAGCAGGCTCAAGAGCCTTTTTATTATTGAATAATAAGAGAAAACCCTAAACAACCAAAACCCTAACCCGAGGAGATGTAAAACCAAGAGTTTATGGGCCCTGTTGGGGTTAGTTGGGTAGCCAACTTCCCGGGGTCGTAACTTGGTCATATTATCTCCATTTGACACGTATGATACATCGTTGGAAAGATCTCTCTGAGTATTACAATTGTTGGTGCGATTTCTATGGAAATCAAGTTAGCAACTATAGTCCTCGGAGAGATATTTCCAACAAGGTATCATATGCGTCAAACAAAGATAATATGACCAAGTTACAACCTTGGGAAGTTGGCTGCCCAACTAACCCCAACAGGGCCCATAAAATCTTGGTGTTACATCACCTTGGGTTAGGGTTTTGGTTGTTTAGGGTTTTTTTCTATTGTTCAATAATAAAAAATCCCTTGAGCCTCATTGTAACTGGGTTCAGAGGCATGTAACTGCCACATATCTTCTCAGAGATAAGCTACCATCGCTCGAGCTAGCCTTATTTCCATTCTGTTTGTAAGCATACTTTAGTATTTGATATTAATGAAATGAAGTGTTATTTCTGCTGCACCTCTCTATTTATGGTTATACCTGTAATTTGTTGCATTCCTGTTTAAATCCGGATCATGGTATTAGCTCCACGAGAACTCAAAGAAGAATAATTTTTCCATCAAATTCATGAAATACATGGACATGGAAATATATGAATCACATCCATCTCATGTTGGTAAGTATGAACCCTACAATAGTCATATTTTTCGTTAATCATAATTTTTTTTTAATGTTTTGCAAAGTAAAACTAGCTCTAGGAGTATTTTTCAGGATTTGCACCAGCAAAAGCTTGTGGAAATCCTTTACAAAGGATAATTTTATTCTTTGCATAACAATCTTTAAATATTTTTCTTAGTTTTTCAACTATAGACTATGTGACAACTTATTTTTTGTATTATCACACTAAACAATTTTGTAATACAAAATATTCCATTCTAGTAAAAAAAGAAAGAAAGAGGGTACTTTTAATAAGTCACTGATGCACTTAGTTGAGGATAAGATCACTGAGGGCGTTTACTACCATGCTACACAACATTGGAGCTAGAGGACCTCCTTATCCAATAGACTTAAATAGCCCAACTTCTTTAGATTTACTCATGTTAATAAGAAAGAAGTTGAATTCATAAAAAATAATGGTTTATGACATTAATGAAACACATGTCAAATCTTGGAGTCTTAAGCATGGCTAAGATGAAACACCATTTGATGGCCATTTAACCATGCCTACTACCTTTTATATTCAAGAAAATAGTTTGCCACAATAGATTTTAAACTATTACACCTAATATAATGAGTCTATGCTCTATTGAGAAGTTCTTTTACTTTTATTAATGTTTTAGCTAAAAGATAAACACAAGATACCGTGGGAATAATGGACACCATATTTTACCTTGGAGAAGCACATATGGAAAAAAAACTCCGATCAAAATGAAGGATTAGGCCTTTCCTTTTTAATTAAAATAATTTACAATGCAAAATACAAAGAGATCCAAATTTATTGTGGAGCTAATGGACACTTTGCTTTGCTGTAATCTTCTATAAATCACCTTTCCTCATTTATTATGTTATCCATCAATCCACTAGCATGCTCAAGCTATGGAAAAAATTAACTAATGTTAGAGAACTAAACCCATCTTCCTCCTTTTTGTGTTGAATATAATCCAAAGGATTAGGGTCAAGCTCAAGGTTTTTGATATTCCCTTTGAACCTTCTAACATAGCCATACATTTCTAGGTGATGTGGCATACATATGGTGTTGAGGTGGATATAATTGATAAACCTATTTAACGCTAATTTTCACATATGAACTCTGTTTTGGGCACAAAATACAACATTGAAAAATTGATTTCTATGACCTTTGTACAATGCTTTCTTTAGAATTTAAACTAATGAGATCTTTGCATGTGGAGGCAAAAAGAGAGTTTTAATTTGACTTTATCAGATAGAATTCAAGAACAACTTATAAATGGCCAATAATGGTCATGATTAGTTCCATTTGACCCAATGAAGATTCTAATGGAATTAAACAACTATGATAATATTCCACAATGGATCATCATGAAGAGGGCATATGGGACTAAGCATGAAGCCCTCTCTATATTTGTCCAACCTAAGTTTTCAATGTTCAAACATGTAAAACAATATAATGGAAAATCAATTCCACCTTATCACATGACCATGTACCTAGATTTCCAATAAGAACAAAAATTGAAGTAATGAATAATATGGGTTTATGAGACATTACAAGAAATTATAAATAGTTTATCTATGCAAAAAAGTGTACACACACACATGATGGTGCCTAGAGTAAACTGGATTTTCCAGGGCTCAAGGCTAGGTTGATAATCAACAAATGGTTCATGAAGTGAGCAAGCATGTCACAAAGTAAGTTTTTGTTATGGATCAAATACATAAAAATCCATAAGTACACTCCATCTACACCAATGTGAGTATCAATCACAACTTCACTATAGATAAGAAATATAAGTTACATAATAACTCCTTAAAGAACAAGATAAACTTCTCCAAATACCCAATTACATTCACATATGCAAATCACATGTTCTTAATAATGGGTGCATGATCCCTATATATACCTATTGAAGCACTGCACATGTGGCCCCTTAATTACTAGGGTGACCTTATTACATATACATTTACACATTACATGCACAATTAATTGTATATATTCCCCACTTTGAAGCCATATCATATACCTTTAACCCGATATAACACCTCTTTGGGCTTTAATCAACACGTAGAGGAAGGACATCAATTTTCCTTTCAATCACTCTAAATACATTGAAGTAACATAAACATATATTTGTTCTTTAAAATTAACTTTTTTAGGGCACAATAAAACTTTTTTCATTTTTGTTTAATATGTAAATATAAATTGATTGTTTAGAATTGGTCTATAAACTTTTATTTTACATTTGATATAAACCCTGGTTATAACCTTGAAAAAAAAACTTAAAAAAAACACACATTTTACTAACTAAATCATAAATATTTACTCATTTTTCATAAAACTATAATTTCACATTTTTTAATTTTTTTTTACTTATATAATTCCTTACCTTTTAAATTTTTTCTAACATATTTCATTTTATAAAAATAACATTATAATATTTTTATAAATTATATTATTACTAAAAAAACACACAATTAGCATGAACCAATAAATATTATTAAAAATTAACCAATTTTATACTTAGTATATATTTAATTGATATTAATTTATTACCTTGCAGCTTGTGTATCACTATTATTCTAATGAGATGGGAGGAACACAAGCATTCCCATGAGGAAAGAAATACCAAATCGCTATTATTCTATTGTGATGGCAGAAGCAGAAGCATTACACATGAGGAAAGAAGTTCTTCAATTCTTAAAATATGCCATGAAGGATTAAAGCATGAGGCCATCTCACTAATATTCTAATGAGATTGGAGGAGTACAAGCATTTCATGAGGAAAGATTTTACCAATATGTTAACCAGCAGGGAAAGTTTTTAACAATATGCTAACAACCAGGTTTGAAGAGGATTATTGGAACATTAAAAGAGTAAATGCTATTTTTATGGTGTTAACAAGAAAGTTGACTTTTATAATTTCTTAATTGCCTAGGAAAAGTAATAAAATTATATAAAAATGATTTCTAAATAAATAATAAAATATATTTAATTATTAATTTAAATAAAAAAGTATGACTGATATAGTGACCTGCCTAAATAAAATAGCGTTTGCATTGAAACACCATGGTTGAAGCAGTGGAGAGTTAAGAAGGTGAGGAAGGCATGCACCTACCTAACAGCCTATTTTAAAAATCATATTTATTGAATGAATAAATGGGCAGGTGGAGATCACAAGTCCCTGCCTTCGGTCCCAACGTCCCTTCAATAATTTCAACCTCAATCATTCCACCATAGATCTTTTATTAAATATACATGTTTTTAATAAGCTGTGGCAAATAATTGAATATAAACATTTTAATTTGGTTAATTATTCTGATAAAAACATTCTTTTTGTCAAAATTTATCTCAGATTCATGGGATTTATTTAAAAAAATATTGATCTCAGATTTATGGGATTTATTTTTAAAAAATATCGATCTCTGTCTTTACTATTTATCAAATTCTAAAAATGGTATCCAAAATAAAATACCATATAGAACCCAACAGTAAACACAGTCACATTCAAACCCTCTGACTCACAATCAAAATTTGGAAAAAAACCAAAAGACAATGGAGTCCTGCGCCTTGAGGCAACCAATGAAAATACGAATTATCGTTTAGAGATCACAGTCTCAATTATATATATTTAAATAATGATTTTGCTGGGCTGCCAGAAAAGTCCTGAAATGTGTGCTTGTTGGCCTGAATAATTTAAGGCACGTGCTTGTCAGGCTGAGATGGAAGAGGACCGGATGAGATGGACTATAAGATGGGCAAAACAAGGCAGCTGGGTAGTTGCAACCTGTGAGCTACTACCACCAGCCCCACCCTTCTTTGAACAAGGAAGAGATGGTGCTGATGATATTGTGAGCGACGCTGTAGCTGCACGTGGGACTTCCTAATAGTCTTACGGTCCTCATTAATGTTCTCACCGCCCGCGTCCAAATCCCAGTAAATGCAATCTGAATATTGTATTGGTGTGGTCTATTCCATGCCTTGCATCTCGGATTGATTTGTTCTAATCCTTCTAATAAACCCAGAGACAGCCTTACAGGTAGAGAGATTGCAGGGGGATCTCTGAAGTCTGGGAGGGGTGTAATCGCATTGGGCTTATTGTTCATTAGGTGGTCTGCAAATTGAACCAACCTTTATTGCTACTTAGGTGGTCTACAAATTGAACCTTCCTCTCAGTTGAGGGGCGGCAGAAGTCTGCTGGTTTTAAGGTAATTCCTGTATCCATTGATTCTATTTTAATTTTCCTATTTTAGTTGGTTTTTGGTCTTCTGCAGTGGCTTCCTGGAGAGTACCTTTGGGATTTCCTTTGAGTAACTCAATGCAGAACAGTTCTTATTTTTTGGGCTCCTGTCTCCACACTTAGTTTGGATTTCCTCTCGTCATGACATCATCATTCACACCAGACATATGTGAGAAGTCATTGGGGTTGAACTCCTTGGTTCTGAATGAACATCTAACACATTGGGTGCCAGCGTTCTTATTTCATTTTGGGGGCGAATGGACATCTTATTCATTGGGCCCTAGAATTCCTCTTTGAGTTTAAGCTGGCTCCATGCTTATTACATCGTATTTAGTGGATGCCAGGATTATTTTTAATTTTAAGCTGGCTCCATGCTTATTAGGTACTCATCTTCTCATCATGGCTGGTTGCGCACACAGAGTACTATTGATTTTTTATCATCAAAGTTTCTCCACTGATAACTTCGCTAACTTTGTTCATAACAGAGTTGGTGATACGGAGCACTCTCCAAGTCACCCCCACAACCAAAAGGTGCTAGAATACAGTAGCTAGGTTGGATGAAAGCCTGATTGACTCCATTGTACTAAACCGGAGATGTAGTCAGACAACTCAATGGTGTCTAAACTCTAATTGTTGTCATATAAAGTTTAAACTAATTGGGTCCTCTTATTTGTCAGGGTACATATGTGGATGCTAATGCTGAAGGGTGAAGTGTGTTAATCCTAATTGTAATTTAGTAGCAATTGTGGGTCAGTGGCGACTCTTCCAATTGTGACATGCCCTTTTTGCTAAACTCGCCACAGAGGCTATGATGCCAAAGGGGAATTTACCCTTCAATTTGAATCTTGGTTTGGACGAGCTTTGCAAAAAGCACACTAGTTCACATTTGCATCTTGAAAGTAATATGCACGGCTATACAAGGTAAAAGGTATACCTGTTGTATCTGAAGGCTCTATTATCATTATATGGGTTTCTACGCTGAGGTCTACCATTCCCTCCTCAGAGTCAAATTTTGATCAAGTTTCAACGATTGTTCTGCCTGGATGGATTGATCATTCACTTTGTAACATGTCCTGTCCTTTTCATTCTGTGGAGTCTTTTTTCCTGCATGCCTCCTAGTAAACATGTTTGTCAGACTATTAATCTTACAAGGTCACCCTTTTCTTGTTATTGCTCTGTGTGCTGTTTGCACAGAAGATAAATGTTTCCAATCGCTATTACTTTTGCTCTTTAATTCCTTGCAAGCATTCTTAGCTGAAGAGGAAAAGAAAAGTCAAAGTCAGATCTGACATGTTCTCTGTCATTTCCCTATAAACATAGGCAAATCTATGCACATGTTTATGCCTGAAATTTGGAAAAAATTACTTAGTGGAAATGAAATTCCGTCAACAAACTTTACAGGCATTCATTCTCATATAACATAGGTAGTTTGATCTTCAAAAATGCACATTTCTATCGCTTTTCTGTCCGGGCAAGCATGAACTTCGTTGTTATAAATTGCAGTTATGCGGTACTTTCAAATTCAAACATGAGTGGTAAAAGCTTTGCCTTTGTAGCAATAGGCTCTTCTCTCAGGAACAAGAAACCAG
This sequence comes from Pinus tabuliformis, assembly GCA_031772625.1. NCBI lineage: Eukaryota > Viridiplantae > Streptophyta > Pinopsida > Pinales > Pinaceae > Pinus > Pinus tabuliformis. The sequence goes on along the minus strand of CM062814.1, from coordinate 625,767,647 downwards.
TTGTATTTGGAAGTGTGCTTATTTTGATTCTCGACGTGATTCTGAACTAGCTTTGGACTTAAGCTAAGCTGTGTTGAAACTTGAGAATGGCTAGGGTCCACCCTCTTCCTCTGCAGGGCATTCACATGTGAGATAATTGGCTTTTAACATTCACTCTGTCTTTTGAGGAGTTTGAATACGATTTTAAAAGAGAGGGTGATTTGACGCATGCCTTGGCCCTGTATGGCTTTCTCAGAATCGTTGGTGCAGACCTCCCAAGCAATGACAAGAACATGGGGGCCTATTATGCGTAAAGTTATGTTTGAACGTCAACACTCACCTGGTCAAAATCAAAATAAAAAAATACTGATTATATAGTGACAGTTGTCTTCTCCTCAACAGGCTAAAGAAAGATATAGTTTATTTGACAGCTTGGGAAGCAAAAGTTTACAGCTTGGGCAATAATTTTACTATAAATTTTGAAATTTTTTACCACTACAAACATGGCAAGAACTTACAAGATAATTACATTTTTGAATTGACATTGTTTAGATTTTTTATTGTCTTTGCTTGATTAGGTTGGGTATTCCTTATCAATCCAAAAGAAGAATCTTTGTGTGCTTGGCTCCTTAACAAAAGACTAATATTTCCTGCGTGGAAGCATCATGAAGATGCTTATGTTCACTGTGACCAAACTTATGAGTTATGCCAGGTTTGGATGAGAATTCAGATGCTTTTGAAAGGAACTGAAATGTATTTGCAATTTTGCATCTTACCATCTGCAGATGTTAGCAGTGTAATTGAAAATGTGACCAGAGAATGATTTCTGGGAGTAGTTAACAAACTGGACTGATTGTGCGTTATCTGTCATGAAGTACAATGGAGGAGTCCTAGTCATTTTCATGATAATAACACATGACAAAATCCAACTTAAAGTCTCATTTAAATTAGTGGCTGTCATCTTCTTGTGTTTTTTGGCTGTCATATTTAGTGCATTCTGTTTATCAATTAACCATAGGCTCCTCCAAAGATCTCCTGTTGTTAATGTATAGTTGATGCTTCGAAGAATGCCCAGAATTGGCATATCTCTTTTGCAAGGGAAGGGCAACAAGTCTCACAAATTAGCAGTGGTTGCCAATTGTCTAGGTGTGATGCACTGCTTTATCATGCATGCAGTTCAGAGCAATTAGCTTCCAATATAAAGGCTTCCGTTCAAAAATCTAAATTGTTATGTGTGCGTTTTAGTTTTAACCCATTGTTGAAGTCTTCATTTTAAGAATGCACTCTAGTTGTCCAGGCCACTGCTAGAAGTGTTGCTGTCTACTCTAGCTGTCAGCCAATCACATTTATAAAACAGCCTCCCACATCCAGTTCATTTCCTTCTCTCTCAGCCTTACTGAACCATCATGGTATTGTGACAAGAACTCTAGAGTCTAGACATATAATGGAGTTAGTTAAAATCACAGCTCTCATGAATGTTGCAAACGTAGGCCTGCTAGGTTCATAAAGAGATTCTGAAACCATTAGCTGCCATGTTAAACTCTATAATAAGGGCCATACAGTCTAAAACAAAGCCACTGTAAAGATTGAACTACAAGTAGGACCCATACATAACCTACATTATAAATGGCTGCATTTGTGTGAACCTTATCAATTATGATCAGACCCTGCTTATCCTTCTCACTTTCTTCAACACATTTGTCTTCTACAAATGGTTTAAGGATATCACGATCTTTAAGCAGATCCAAAAAACTGCTCTTGCTCAAGAGATCCATGATTTTCTCTCGACTATTCTTTTTACTCCAAGTCCTCCTTGTTAAACCCCTCTTCCATATATGTTGCCTTTGTCCCTGATACCTCATTTAAAATTATCACTTACTGTATTGTTCTTTGCTTTCCCTTTATTTCATTTCTGGACCCTTTTGTTCATGCAGTAAAGAATGAGATATACGTTTCCTAGAGTTTGACATGTTAGTTGAATGACCATAAGTTTTAATCAATTTGTATATGTTGAATTGGCAGCAACATGTTGTTCCTTTAGGCAGTTACAGTATGACTTAGTTATCACCATTCTTCACTCTTGCAGTTTTAGGTTTTAATCAATTTGTATACGTTGAATTGGCAGCAACATAGTGTTATGTGTTGTTCCTTTAGTCAGTCACAGTATGACTTGGTTATTAACATCCTTTACTCTTGCAGGTGTCTTAGGAAATAACAAAGATAATATGGGGGAAGGTATCCACACTAATGGGATTGCAAATGGGAAGGCTGCAGTGAGGACTTCAGCAGTTTTATCTCAAATTGATGAGTTCTGCTATGCACTCGGCGGAAACAAACCAATCCGGAGTATTTTAATTGCCAACAATGGCATGGCAGCAGTCAAATTTATGCGGAGTGTGAGAGCATGGGCTTATGAAACATTTGGGACTGAAAAGGCTATTTTACTGGTGGCTATGGCCACACCTGAAGATATGAGGATCAATGCTGAGCACATACGAATTGCTGATCAGTTTGTAGAAGTGCCAGGAGGTACCAATAATAACAACTATGCAAATGTTCAGCTCATTACAGAGGTTCGTTTTAGAGTGATACATCAAATGAGCTTTTAATTTTCACAGTATGTATTTGGAGCATATGTACCTTAAAAGCATCGAAATTTTAGCTTTTCTTCTTGACATAAAGTACATATGATTTCCTTGTTTCTTTAGTTCCTATTTTCTCAACTATATTTCGATTCTATTTTGATATGAAAGTAGTCATGCAGTATATGTATTGAGTATTATGGCCTCAGAGATAATGCTATACTGAATTAATTTTCACTCCCCCCACACCCCAAATATAGCGTGTATGGTGATCCATCAATTCATCTCTGCGTTGAGATTTTTTCAATATTTTGAATCCAGTTAGTCTCCTACATTTACAAAGATCTTGTTTGACTATATCGTCATTTGTTAAAACAGATAGCAGAAATTACGAGTGTTTCAGCAGTTTGGCCTGGTTGGGGTCATGCATCAGAAAATCCTGAACTTCCTGATGCATTAATTGCTAGGGGTATAATATTTCTTGGACCCCCTGCTGCACCCATGGCGGCATTAGGGGATAAAATTGGATCTTCACTAATTGCGCAAGCAGCGGGTGTGCCAACCCTTCCGTGGAGTGGCTCTAATGTGAGTGGAATACATGATATTTGCATTGACATTTTTATTATTCATCTGGATCCTAGGAACTTAATTGTTAAAGCGAAACAGCAAACTGGTTTTGGGCAATATTGCATATAGTTACTGTCTCATTTTGCTATTGTTAAAATTCTGTACACTAATGCAGGTAAAGATTCCACCTGAAAGTTGTTCAGATTCAATACCTGAAGAAATGTACAAGGCTGCATGTGTCTATACGACTGAGGAAGCAATAATGAGCTGCCAAACAGTTGGCTATCCTGCTATGATAAAAGCATCATGGGGAGGTGGTGGTAAAGGAATTCGTAAGGTATGTGCCCATTCACTAGGTATTACTTTATTGCTGAAAATGGCTGAAGCGTTGGCTATTTTTTTTTTTGGTATTTTTAGGAGCTGTCGAGGTTGCTTTTTCTCTTCTACAATCTAATTAGTCCAAGCCTTACAATTTCATGACAATTATAAATCTATAAGATTTATATGGCAGATTTTTTTCTCCAAGAAAAAAAATCACCATTTATACTCATTATCAAATGGAAATTACATTCTTCATGTGCTCATGCCCTTTCAGGAGGCTTAGTGAGATATTCTACTATAAGTCTCAATATACATCAAAGTATGTCTTTTAAAGGGCTTTTAAAATCCGTCCATCCAGGACATATAGTCCTCACCTAAAAAACAGCTGGAAAATGTGTCTAAATAAACAAGCAAGTATTGTAGACATATACAGCTCTAAAGAGAAAGGAAAAAAGCAGTAAGCTTCTCCCCACAGAGCATATCATACTCGGATTTCAGAAAAGTGAGAATTCCATCCCTTTCTTTCTCCATCATCACTAGCCCTTAGTGACCTGTTAAGCATCTTCTGAGAGCAGATTCACCTCTACCTTCTCTTCTCTATAATCATGAGTGAATGAAATTAAGTTAAAAAACAGAAACCACCTTCTTCAGCTAATCTCCCATGCACCTAAGGTATATCTTCGGAATCTGACCAGCAACCTTCATCCATTGAATGGCCTAGAGTCTCCATAAACCTGGATCTGCTTAATGTTCATTTCCAAAGTTTTACTAAGAACGATTTTTAAGGCCATGAATTCTGCATAATTATTCGTGTCTGTTCCTAACCTTGCTTTGAACTTTACATATCGACTCATTGAAAGAAACAGAACTTCCCCTGCACTACTGTAATTCTGTGGACCTTGCCTCACTCTATGAAAGAAACCCCACGCCTCATTTTTATTTATAACCAGGTCCACCAGATGCCTTCCATTTTTTTGACTAACAGGCATCCTACAAGCTAATGCAAGGGCCTTAATTTTTTAGTAACATTGAATTGGAGGAATAATTTTCTCTTCAAAAACCACGGAGTTTCCTTGCCTGTCAAATGCCTCATATAGTCAAGCAAGGAACTGCTCTGAACTCTTGTAATTCCTTTTTCCTTGTGCAACACTTAAAGCATTCTTCCATTATATCTCCTGCCCATCCCTTCTTCACCCTAGTTAAATTCTCCAATTCAGACCAGATCTGATTGGCATGCGGACACTTTTCAAAATTTTAAGTAAGTGATTGATTGTTTCATCATTGTCTCTGCACAGAAAATAAATTCCAGAACCACGCCTAGTTCTTTTCTGCAATATCTCTCATGTTAGGTCCTTGCTTTTTATGGTCAACCACATGAAAATGCGTGTTTCCTTTGGGGCCTTTAGTCTCCATTGTTCATATAAACTTCCGTCACCAGTCCAGCTGTTCCATCTCTGAATAAAACATAACTTGGTACCCAAATTGTACGTTGTGAATGCCCAAAGTTGGTTTTTTGGACCAAACAATAGAATCACGTTCTTCCCTTATTCTAACATGGTTTCTCACTAAATTCTCTATATATGCATGCCATTCTTCTGCCAAGTCCCCTTCCAATCCTAAATTACGAGCCTTTAGCGATGATTCTTGTCATATGTTTGTGGTGTTTATATCCACAATCAGATTGCCCTGATCTTGAACTACCTTCAGCAACCTTTCTGGTAGATTATACCCATTTCCGCACCTGATTCATGGATATAGCAATCCTCACTTGTTCCCCATTTCCCACTCTCTAGACCAGTAAATTGCCTAGGCCTAACACAAGGAATGCCCATTAATGCTTTCCAGTGGATAGACACACTTTTATTTCCTTGTGCTTCTTATCCTGTATATCGCTGTTCCAGGCACACTATATATCTGAACGACAATTTGCTTCAGCAGACCTTCAGTAGAAATCATCTCCCATGAGTTCTTTGTTGCCAATGATTCCCTAAAGCAGTAGATATTCTTTAAATTCCATCCACCCTCCTTCTTAGGCTCTGCTATTAGTTTCCATTTGACTAGATGGATTCCTTCGTATTTGTGAAATTTAAAATTTGTTGCAGTTAGCTAGTTATTATTCTCATATCAATTGATTATTTGTCTTTTGCAAAAATACTTATGGCAAATACTAAATAAAACACTACTGCAATTTCACAGAAAATAAATAAACCACATGAGCTAAGAAATTATTGCACACACACACAAATAATGAACACTGATATTTTTGGACAAATTGTCCTTGGAAAAACCCCAAAGGGGAAACCAATTCTGTAGATGATTATTTATATTAATTCTTCAGTAAAATCTGTGATGGAGAAATTACAATCATTTGCTGTAAATTAGCAAACCTTCAAAAAATTATTCCAGTCACTTCTGCAAGTTGATTTAGGTTCGTGGAAGCAATTCCGCCCCTCTGGCTATTGAATCGGTGACACGTGTAGTTCTGGCTTTCGACCCCTCTCTAGCAAACTCGCACTATTGGGAAAAATTCAACTTGGTCTCTCTGGAACTCGACTCCAATTGGCAAACTTGGCCTCCTTGTGTAAATCGATCACTCTCTGGCAAATTATCTCCTTGCTCTAGTAACTCGACCTCTCTGAAGCAACCCGCACCTCTGGGAAACTCAACCTCTATGTAGAAAATTAATCTCCAATAAACTCAGGAAATCGCCGTGAAGAATCTATTCGACAATCTTGTCTCCAAACATTCCTGAGCTCAAACTGCTGGTGCCCTTATGCTATCACTGCGCCCTTGCTATCACTGCAAATATGTGTCTAGATCTCTTAGTGATGTGTTCCCCAAAAGCCCCATGATCTAATCTCAACTGATGGCTAAGATCATCTTGACTTCTAAAAATAACTTTTCTAGAAGTCACTAGAAGAAAACTGATTGACCTCGATTAATCTACATTAATTAAGCCATTTCCTTAAGTTAGACTTAAGAAAATTAATAAACTGGCTAATTAATTATAATTAAGGCACTATTCCTTAGAAACTTTTCTGGGTATTGGAGAAAATTAATCCATTGTGTTCCTTAGCCTCATAGACACAATTTGAGACTAGAACACTTGTCTGAGCTACATAAACTAACAATTTTTCCTCTTCCCTATCTACTCAACCCTTCTGTATTCATGAAAAGAATCAATGGAGACAAGGGGCACCCTTTTCTCAAGCATTTTGAGGAATTGAAAATTTTTGACACTGACCATTGATAAGAATTGCAAAGGAGACTGATGCTACTTACCTCATGGTCTGATTCACTACCGAGAAGTTGAAACCAACATGTATAAGAATTAACCTCATATAATACAACTAGCTTCACTTGTAATATGCTTTAGACAAGTCCAACTTCATTACCATGGCTGGTGTTTTTTTGGACTTTATAGAATTTAGACCTTCTTAGGGAGTGCCGATTACACCTTGCATTTGCCTCCCTCTAGGAAACCAAATTGTTCCTTTGGCATGGCCTCCGAGAAGATGTTTTTTAATCTCACTGCTAGAATCTTTGCCACAATTTTGTAAATAGAAATATATAAAAAATTAGGTCAAAGTTCGTTAAAGCTAGTTGGCTTATCCACTTGTGGTATTAAGGATATTAATGTAGCATTGAAAGCTTCCCAGACCTTTCTTGAATTCCTCACCTCTTCAATCACTTTTATGAGGTCTTCTTCCAGAAGTTCATAGTATTCTATAAAAGAATCTATAAGCCAACCATTTGGCCTAGAGCTCTTATTTCTTTTAAATAATACCTTAACAAGCTTGAACTCATAGATTTAAAAACTGGAATGGGGTTTAGAACTGGCCCACCTATCTAATCGAGTTTCAAACTGGAACTAGATCGAACTTGATTCAATGAACCAAATTTGAAAAAAATACATAAAATAATTATGTTTTAATGAAAACAATATTTTTAAGATTTCAAACAATGATTCCAAACCATTAGAGGCCAAATATGCAAAGTTTGTTCATCTATATATCATGTAAGGGTGACTATATCAATGTTGCGAACATCGGCATCGGAATAAAATAGGCAAGGGTCCGAAAAACCAAAATATCGGGAAAATATCAGTAAAAATCGACAAACATCGACAAAATCAAGATACCATCAAAATATCAGTAAAAATCGGCAAACATCGGCTAGGCCAAAAAATCGTGATTTCAAGATAAAATCGGGATGTTATCAAGATGTTCGTAACAATGGAATATATCAACATGGTACTGAGTGAAATACATATCAACAACAAAATACATGATTAATGAGGCTCGAAATGCCCTCTAGAGTCCAAAAACGACTGAGCCATTGGCCCATGACAAATCACTAATCAACATGATCACTCATCAAACTCATCATTGGTTCCCCACTACTAGAAATGGTCATCAACAAGAGCTACATAAAACACCATCAGGCTTAGAATCTTCAGATTCAGATTCCTCAACCTTATAATATGGTAGAAATTGAAAAGTATTAGCATGCCTAACCGATGATTTTCGTTTGAGTGAAGGGTTCATCTCCTCAATGTTATAATATGGCAGAAAAACTTAACATACCTAATCAATTGTTTTGGTTTGAGTGAAGGGTACATTTTTGTTAAGGCCATGGTAGAGGAGTTCAACAATCACCATCAAAATTAATGTACATAAAGGTCTTCATGCTCTTGGTTAAATGCCATTCTCATACCCTCATACATGATAGAATTCAATGAAAATGTTGCAATCCTACCAATCCTAAAATCTTAAAAGCTGTCAAGTCTACTGAATTTTGAGTTGGATATGAAATTCTACTTTCTCCATATGAAGTCCGATAAGATTGGAACCACTCTCAAACATCTTGAAACAATTAACGGTAATGTTAAAAATTGAAGTAAAGTTGACTGTCAACTTTTACTTTAAGAATTTAATGTTACCATTGATTGCCATTGTTGCTAGGGTTGAGTTAGCTTTTTTGTTTAGATTTAAGGTTTAGGAGAGGGAGGGTTGGTTTTACAGCCAAGGGGGGCTGTTTTGGGAGGGAAACTGCGCCTAGTTTCCTATAAAAGATTTGAAAAACTGCCACATTGGATCCCAGACTCCCCCCACACATGGGATCTAACCGGCCCGGTTTGGAGTAGAATCAGCTGGTTTGACTACCTAGCCGGCACCCAAACCAGATTTTTCTACCGGATAATTGACTGAAGGTTGCTGACAGGCTGGTTTGACCGGTTACTGATTCAAACTGGCTGGTTTTTAAAACTATGCTTGAACTCTTCTTGGATACCTCTACTGATAGCATTTGGTTTGCTTCTTCTGTTACAATCTTGGAAGGGAGGAGGATAATTTTAAAATATCAGCTATATTTGCTTTGTTTGGCTTTGTATAAATGGACTGAAAATGGGCAACCCCCATTTAAGCTATCTTATGGAAACTACATGCTTTGCTGTCATCTAATCTCCTTATTTCCTATATAGGGTTGACTCTCTTCCTGTGATTGGAAAAATTGTGAAATAATTTTGTTTTTCATTTCCTTTCTCTATCCATACTGCCTCACTCTTGATTGCCCATTCAGCTTCCCTTTAGTAACTTCTGTCCTTTGATTTCTTAAACCTGGAGATTTTCTTTTTTTCCCTAAAAAGAACTGTTCTGTATTCTTCTCATACAGATATGCTACTTTAGCTTCCAGCTCCTTTAAGTCTTTATCATTATTTTTATATTTTTCCGAGGCCCAATTTGAAACCGCCACCTTGACCTTCTTTGGAGCAGCTATAAATTTAAAGTTTGCATATCTCTAGAATTTACATCAAAACTGATCCATTGCTCTTTTACTATTTTCACATATTCCTCATTCTCGAACCAAAAGGGATTGAATGTGAAAGGGCTAATAGGCTTGATGTCCCTCTTATCTAGCTTCAAAAGAATAGGTAAATGATCAGATCCACTTCTTGTTGCCACCCAAGTTCTGATGTTTTCCACTTCCATTAATACATTCTTAAAGACTAGGAACCTCTCAAGTCTTTTGAAAACTCTAGCTTCACCCACGCTATTGTCTCTCAATCCGGGATAATCTTGATGGGTTCTAGATCCAATAGCCTTACTTCCTCTAGCTTGTATCTAAAAAAATCTGCTAGATTATCTTTTCTTGTTATGCCACCCCATTTCTCAGATCTGCTAAGGGTAAAGTTTACTCCCTTTCCTATCATCTTCTCATAAAGACCATAGCAATTAATTGAAGTACAACTGCGCCCCAACTCTTGTCCCATGTATTCTGTACAAATTCCTTATACATGCAAGGAAGAGTTCAATAAGGACAAACTTTTTCTCGAACTGGATAATATCCCCCTTGGATTCCTATTAGCATTTCTGAAAAGGCCCATTCCTACAACAGTTGTTGAAAGCTTCTATCATCCTCTTCCATTCACCCATGGTTTGTTGAAGCAGGATGATGTCTAGATTTTACAGTTGCACCAGTCTTACTGGTCCTAGTTTTTTGAAGAGGCTACCCAACCCTTGGATGTCCAAGGATAAAAGTTAAAACAATCATCGAGTAACCATGGAACCCTGGTAGGGGCTTGTCCTATTGTAATGAACCCTCTCAAGGATTTCTGCTTACATTATTGGATTTCTTTCAATGCCTTGTACTGGGCATGATGAAGAAGTGATTTTTTACCCAACATTGTGGAATGAAGTTCTCTTACAGGACCAAAGCCCAGACCCCCAGCTACATCTGCTCCCATCTTCCCAGATTCTCCTTTCCTGGGTCTTAGCACATATCTAGGTTTGGACTGACTGTAGGAATAATCTTCAGGTACTAGTTCTGAATGATTATTATTAGAGGCAGTGCTGTTTTTATTTGCCCCTTCCATTTCATTGTTTGAATTGATGGGAATATTGTCTTTCTCCATGCCTTTGGTAGTCCACACTGGATCCTCTTGAGGTTCCATAAGGTCTGTTTGGATCACTTCCACTGGTTTCCTAGTAGTTGCCACTGGGGATGGCCAATAATCCTTTCAAATCCTTATCCTCAAAATCAAAGCATACCCTATACACTAAAATGTGAGCATCCGATTTTGGAGAGGGTGACTTACCAGAAATGCCGTCATTGGGAATATTTGTTGAACCTGAGTTTTGCAGTGAATTAACTTGCTCTTTACTTCCTTGACCAGCTGGAGCTCCAACATCCTCTGCTTGTGCGCTAACTTTATTTGATAGCTCTTCCTTTTGTATTGTATTGTTTTTAGCTTGCTCCTCGATTTTGTCTAGTATCCTGCCCTGCTCTAGGGACTCGGTTCCTCCCACATTTCCGCCCACATAATTATCATTTTTATCCTCTACATTCTTCTGAATAGCATCCTTTTTTCACCAAACCTTCGTCTTGAATGATTGAACGCAGTCATCAAATAAATGGCCATAGACATGGCATCTGGTGCACCAAAAAGGGATTCCGACATAGTCTATAATTTGCTATATTACCGGATCCGTCAGGCTTAGCGGCTGGATCCTCAGATCCCCGGATCAGAGACGGATTCGGATCCAGATCCACGAAGATCCGCCCCGCCCAACATTTGTTGGTGTATAATATGGTTTGACGTCAGCACATATTTCCAAATTATATTTCAGCGCAGAATCCGTATCTGTATCCGAATCCGAATGGCTCCTAGACTACTCTGCAGATCCATTCAAAGGGGATCCCAACTCCATCTCTACACTGTTCAACAAACCATCTTTCAGGTGTACTTAAATTAAATTACTTGCCACTGTTTTGTGCATTGAGATTTTATATGAACTATCAACTTCAAATGTCCTACCCAAACTGTGTCCAATACTTCTAAGCATCCTATCTGACCATGATCCTAATGGAAGTCCCGGCAGCTCCAACCACACCGGTTACTTGGAGATCAATTCCATCTTTGAGTCAAAACGCGCATGCCACCTTTTTAAAGCCAGTAGTGTTGGACCGGGATACCACTATGACCCTAGAATCTCATATGCATCCGTCTCTGCTTGGAAAATGAATCCAAGCCATTCTCTCAACAACAGGTGGGACTTTGGGTCATATCCCAATATTGGCCTTCAAGTTTTCTATATCCACTATCCAGTGATTTAAAGTTTCCTTCACCGTTTGTCTCCTGTAAATCTCCCTGTTAACGCTTCCCTTGTAAGTCCATATTTTGCCCCAAGTAAATGTCCTTCTCAACCGCCATTTTAACCTGTGTCCTTCTCCTTCTCATAATCTTCCGGAGCGTCTACCTTTGTGTTGTATTGGATCCTCCATGCCTACATTCTTGTCTATGCTTGAAACCAAATAGAGTTCCAAATTCTAGGTTACTACTTACTACCTATAAACCCTTTCCCTTTCTATTCATCAATTGGGTTTTGTTTCTTCGACCAAGAGATTCTACTCAGTGTGCTTTTTGTATCAGCTTGATTCGGCTTGGTCCCATCACTTGAACTCATAAGGATGTTTGTACCAGACGCATGCACTGTCTTATATACCCCTTCGTTCTCAAAGATTCTTCCCCTGACAACATCCTTTACTCTTTTGTCCAGAACCTTGTACTTTGTATCTCCACAGTCAATGCTCTTGTTAGCGCTGTCACTGCCCTTTATGATGCTATTTGGGTCCCCTTTCATATAGTTTTCTAAAGTCCTCTCCCAACAGATCTAGACTCCCCTCATGATGCTTTTCAGGTCCCCTTTTCTATAGTTTTCTAAAATCCTCTCCTGCAGGTCTAGATCCTCTTGGACTTGTCTTCTGCTAGCTTGATTTTTGGTGCTAGGGTCAGTGAGGATACAAAGATCTGGACCCCTTTGAATGGATCTGCAGAGTAGTCTAGGAGCCATTCCTCCTTGGGCTCCTGCTACATCTTCCATCAATCACCAAAGGTCTTGTACATCAGTTGCTATTTTTGATATTTTGAGATTGGGGTTCCGGTTTCTGAACCTTGACGCCACAAGTCTTGGCTTCCAAGTTAACTACCATTCAAGTAAGTTGGCAGGTATACAGCCCTGGTTGAATCTGCCATAGCCATTCACTTATAATTAAAGAGTTGAAGATTTCAAAAAGATTAGAGAAGATAAGATAACATCAGAGATATGTTTCAGGTGATATTGCCTTTCTGCTTCTTGGCCACTCCCTATTTCCCTCCTTGCCAGCAGCTGAGTTAATTGGGGGAAAAGATACAGGAAATGGCGGAGGAAATGGCCATCTACTGTAGGAGAGCTTATCCCCAGATTTGGTTTACTTGCAGGAGAATTCTCACAAAATCATATGGCAGGCTTATTTCATAAACTCTTGTAATAGATCCATTGAAACCAAAGTAAGAATTCTTGAACTCTGCTAATTCTTCTTAAACAAGTCGTTCACTCCTGGGAAAAAAAGTTAAATAGGTCAAATCAAGAAAGGTCATGAAATTTTACTATGAAAATTCCAATATGGATATGGATTTCATTGTACCTCCTATAGTTTTTCACGTGGAAACTATATACTGAGATCTAGGGAAAATACTTATGCCTACAGCCCTGAAATAGGTAGCCTCAATAGCAAGTTGCCCAAGCACAGACTGCAATGATGACAAGAAAGAACAGAAATAGGACAGCACAGTCTGAACGACTTCCCCAGGAAGCTTCATCAACACAGTGGTACTCACAGACACATGGTCATGACCTTTAGTTTGCAGCCTTATATGACAATGTAGTTGGCACTGCTATGGTTAGATTTCACAAGGCCAGTGATAATATATAAGATATGTGTTGGTGTTCTAGGCATACAAGGTTCACAGCCTATTCCCCCACTTTGAAGGTTGCCAGACACTGAAGATCTGCTTGCAATATCGTTAGCCTGATATATAATAAGAATAGTTAGCTTTTTGATCAAGAACATTATCGATAATATTCCTCATCTACAGCCAAGATGGAAATAACCTTTAGCTCTGGAAGACGAAGTTCATATGATGTTTTGTGGCGGCTATCTACCATGTGGCGGGTTCTACCTCACATGTGTGTGATCCTTGCAATCTTTTTCATAACTTTGCAATTCTGTTGCAACCTCTCCTCCACCTGGATTTTCCATGCCATCTTTCCCACTTATTGATGCTAATTTTTCATTTTGTTTTACTGTTTTTGGCTTATCATCAGGATCATCTGATCTGTCTTCCCTGCAGCTAGCCCAAAAATCATCCAATTCCTTATGACTGCTTTCTGTTGTGTGCTCTTACCATCAGGTTCAAGAGATTGATCTCTTTTATTCTTTTTTGGAGGATATTATTCTTTTTTGGAGGATATAGCCACGGCAAATCATTTGGGTGTGCCTTTTCCCTTGCTTCTAATTGTTCTGTCTTTTTTGCTAGGTTCTTGTCATCTTCTTCACATTTCTGCCAAGACTCTGTACTTCTTCCCAAAAACTGATTCCAGCAGCTCCATTTTTTAAATAACCCCCCCAGGCTGGCAGGAATGCCAGCTCTAATACCACTGTAATGTTCCTAGGGGATTTTGCCCGTAGGGTTATTAAGATCACAAGATAACTCTAATGATTTCACAGTATTCTATTCAATTTTAGGCATATATAATATAGGATGCACAACAAGGTAGTCATACAGTGGCTTTACAGTACATCAATAGTTCACATCAGCTGCAATTTAACAATTAACCCCAGGGCTATTGCACCAATAGGCCTGGTTGTATAGTATCAAACCCTCCTAGCAATTTATAAATGATTTCAACCACAGTCGATAACAATCTGATCCATATACTAACTTACAGAACTTGCTGTCTCAGAGACAGCTTGACATTGAATTTACAGCTATGATAATGATGCCTTGGCAGCCCTTTTATCTAGCTGTCGCCTTCTGTGGTATGCCCTACTGCCGCAAACCCTGACGGATGCCCAGATTTATCCACGATTGCCTTCACTGCCTCAGAAGATTCCCAACAGGGATTAGATGCCAGCTCCAGATTGAATCTTCTGCCCTGCGGCCCTTGGTCCTGCAGCTTTTGGCCCTGTGGCTCTGATCTTTCCTCAATCACTGATTCTCTGATCTGGTTGTACCATGGAAACACAGAGGATCTTTGCTGTTTATTATGGTGACCTTTGCTTCTCCTTAAACAGAATTTGTTGACCTAAATAAACCATAGAAAACCCGCAGAGAGTGTCGCTGCTTCCAACTCTCTTCAATCAGACCTTTGGTGACCAGATGAACCACGGAAAATCCACTTCCTTGCTTTGCCCAAACCAGATTGGAGGTGCACCAAGATAACATGCTGTAATGGAGATGAGAAAAGAGTGGATTTGAGCTAGGCTGCAATCTCTCGCCACTGAAACTACTCAAAGAGAGAGGATTAGCTAGGGTGGGATCATCACCACCAAAACTAATCAAAGAAGAAGAGGTCCTAAAACTTTCAGAGCCTTAGCTCAAGAAAACAGAGATATTCTTATCCACAATGATGTTCAAATGATTTTATCTCTCTTTTGTTTATAGATTCCTCACAGGGGTCTATTTTCCTTAATTTAATGTCAGGGTTTACAGGTGTAGCCCCCAATTCTGGCTTTTTGCCCTAGCTACCCCAAAATTGACCCAATGTTGCCCCAAAACATTGGATAATGGGTTTCTCCCTTTATCAAGAGACTATAGCCTAGGGTTGTGGGGGAGCCCCCCCCCTCTTGCTCCCGCTCCCAATTCGCGCTCTGAGCGGGAGCGGCTCTGGAGCGCGCTCCCGAAAACGCTCCTAATAGCCCAGGGTTGTGGGGGAGCACCCCCGCCCCCCTCTTGCTCCCGCTCCCAATTCGTGCTCCGAGCGGGAGCGGCTTTGGAGCGCCTCGGGAGCATGCTCTCAAAAACACTCCGGAGGAGGGAGCATTTTCAGGAGCGCGCTCCCTAAACGCTCTCTGCCTTTTCGCGAGTGTTTAGCCTTTTTTGCAATAATGTTCCAAATGCAATTTTTTTTCAAAGAAACAAACAAGTTTTGAGTGGGGCAGCTTAATGATCAAGCCTATGGCCGTAGTATTGATATGCGATTCATGGTAATGTTAAATTCTTAAAGTAAAAGTCTTCATTTTCATCATTTTACTTAAATTTTTAACATTACCATGAAATGACTCAGGATGTTTGTGAGTGGTTCCAACCTCATTGGATTTCATATGGAGAAAGTAGAATTTTAGATTTCATTCAAAATCCAGCAAACTTATTAGTTTTTTCAGGATTTCAGGATTAGGGGATTGCAATGTTTCCATTGAATTTTGTCACGTATTAGGGTATGGAACTCGTATTTAATCAAGAGCACCAATCCCTCTATGTACCTTGATGTTAGTGACATTGGTTGTCGAACTCCTCTATCATGACCCTCCTAAAAATG
Organism: Pinus tabuliformis; assembly: GCA_031772625.1. Lineage (NCBI taxonomy): Eukaryota > Viridiplantae > Streptophyta > Pinopsida > Pinales > Pinaceae > Pinus > Pinus tabuliformis. The sequence goes on along the minus strand of CM062814.1, from coordinate 625,751,839 downwards.
TACGCATCACTCAAACAAAATCTTGACTTGACATGCTATGCTTTTTCTATCCTATGTTAATGCTTAGAGGGTGATATAATGACAAAGATCCCTATACATATCCAGAGGTAATGACAAAAATACCTCTGGATATTAATGCTTAGAGGGTGATATTAATGACAAAGATCTTGATTTTCCAACAAGACTAAAAAATTAGACATTTCTCGTGGTGGCAAGAGGCCCAAGCATAAGCAATAGATAATAGATTTACTTGTCTTTTCTAGTTTCTAGTAGTTTTTATAACTATTGACTCTTTCATATTTATTATGATATTTTTTTAAACAATATATGACAATTTAAGTTTGAAGTTGGCAATTATAACTCATTAGTAATGAATTATGAATATGATGCTTCATGAAAGTTGAAAGTTGTTTCATTTCATGTTAGATATTGTTTTTTGTAATGGTTACACTTAGCTTACAAGTACAACTTTGGTGATCAATGATGATAAATGTTATATATTGAATTATGAAAGCTTGAAACTTTAAGATTGATGAATCATGAGACTCAATATGTTGTATGTTACTAACTTGTAGACGTGGTTGATGAAGATTATAACTGCTAGAATCTAGACGATTGTTGTTATATGGTTCAATCTATGTTTTTTTATGTTTTTATATCTAATTCATCATTCCTACATGTTTTTGTTGACATATATGTATCAAAATATAAAAAATATAATTTTTTTTTATATTATGTAAAAAATGCTCTGGGATTCGCTCCCAAACCGGGAGCTTCTTAAAATGTCGCTCCCACACCTGTTTTCGCTCTCGCTCCCTGCTTTCGCTCCCGCTCCCTGCTTTCGCTCCCGCTCCCAAGTAACACTGCTATAGCCTATGAGGTTGGATAGGCTTTTCATCCTCCCTTGGGCACTTAATCAATAGGAAACATTACACAGTTGTATCAAAATGTTCACCAATTTATTCATTCACTCACCTACCCACCCACCCACACACACACACACACACGCACACACACACACACACATATATATATCACAAGTGTCAAATTGTATGCCAATTACAGTCATGATCGGCTAAGCCCATACCTCCTATAGTTAGTTGCACAGTTGTTTGGGCTGCCACATACAATGTGGCATGCACATCTTTTTGAGAGAGTTGAAGGGCACATCAATTTAACTATTTTTATATAGTGTAGAATAATTACCAATTCAACAATCCTTAAAAGGAACTGTGGTGGAGCCTGGAGGTAATGCCAAAGCTCCGGTTGCTTGTAAGAAACTCTCACTCGTGTCTTTTTTGACTCAAAAGGTTGGCTTGTGTCATACTTTGTCCCCTACAATTGAAGCATGAATTCAAATTAGCTGTCTTATTTGATTTTTATAAGGAGCAATGTTTCAGACTGGTCCCTTCCTTATATCTATTCTAGGTCTTTGTCTCTTAGATTATGATGGGATATTGCTAAGAGTCCAGTTATACCATAGAGCTATCTAATATTATCTATCTGCAGCACATTTTCTTCTAACTTGTTTGAACTTTGCATATATAGTTCTTGCAGCACATTTTCTTCTAACTAGTTCTTGCAAGCTGTGTGCATGTTTAAAATTGTGTGCTTTAGATCTACTCAGATAATTCCTTAAATTTTATCTTACGCACAAGGACATCTTAGATGCTGATGTGGTGATGTTCATGTAGCTTTGCTTATGTGCCAATCCTGACATGCTAACCAGATTACACAATAGGCATTGATTTCAAACAACTGCATTAGTTGGGTTATGAAGATTTTGTTTCCTTATGTGTTCATCCATGCTACGGCCTAGCCTTTTTTAAATAGCTTTATGGAAAAAAAATCTAGAAATTGTAATTGCAGAGCATCTTACTTTATAAAATATCTCACATCTGTTAGTGAGATATAATTGGATAATGCATCTGATTAGGTCTTGGAAATCAATGATCTCTATGTAGGTTCATAATGATGAAGAAGTCAAAGCCCTATTCAAACAAGTACAGGGAGAGGTTCCAGGTTCTCCAATATTTATCATGAAGGTTGCATCTCAGGTACTAAAATAATTCAAGGAAGAACGAATAACTGATAATAGAACTTGGAAGACATTTTGGTTGTTGCTGGTACACCACTTATAATTGTATTCTTTATTTTAGTTGAAATTGTTATTGACATATGATTTCTAGTAAGGCAATGTGATTTTGTAGAATCAAGCATAAGTGTTTCTTCATTGTTATGTCTAATCCTGTATGAAACAAGAAATGGCAAAGTTTACTTGGGACCTACTTTTCTGTTTATTTTATGTGCAGTTAATATTTTTGTAACATATTATTAACTACCTTTACAGAGTCGACATCTAGAAGTGCAGCTAATTTGTGACCAGTATGGAAATGTGGCAGCTTTACATAGTCGGGACTGCAGTGTTCAAAGAAGACACCAAAAGGCTGGGATTTCTCTCCTTAATTTGTCTTATAATTCTGTTTTCCAGTGAAATAGATTAGATGGAATATGGTGTTAATGTATTTTCCATGCCCTGTCAAGTTAGACGTAACTAGCACTTTGTTGTATACTGTGTTACTCTCCGAATGCAGTGAATTCTATTGCACTGACATATATAAATACAGAATGAGAATGGGGAAGCCTGTTACATTATGACTAGATGGTCGTTATTTCAGCATTACACCTCAGCACTTTTTATGCAATTTTTGTTAATGATGTCAATTCCTTGTGATTTACAGATTATAGAAGAGGGTCCAATTACAGTTGCTCCACCAGAGACTGTGAAGCAGTTAGAGCAAGGTGCACGGAGACTTGCAAAGTCTGTAAGCTATGTTGGGGCTGCAACTGTTGAGTATCTTTATAGCATGGACTCTGGTGAATATTATTTTTTAGAACTGAATCCTCGTTTACAGGTATGTAGAATTAGCTTTAAGAATTTTTATGTATAGGTTAATTTTGAATTTCTTGGTGTCCTGAGGTGAATAGGATGGTTGTTTAATTAAGTTTTACATGCCTTCGTAGGTTGAGCATCCTGTTACAGAGTGGATAGCTGAAATAAACCTACCGGCAACCCAAGTTGTTATAGGCATGGGCATTCCTCTTTGGCAAATTCCTGGTATGCACTGAGTCAGGCTGCAGCTCGAGTAATCTTTGTTGATATTATATTTTGACTACATTAATGGAAGCCTCCTATGTACTGATATTCTTGGTGTTCCCCTGCCTTAGAAATAAGACGATTTTATGGAAAGGAAGCAGGAGCAGGCTATGATGCTTGGCGGAAGACATCGGTAAAGGCTAGTCCATTTGATTTTGACTTGGCAGAATCTGTCAGACCAAAAGGACACTGTGTAGCAGTCCGCGTGACAAGTGAAGATCCTGATGATGGTTTTAAGCCCACCAGTGGCAAAGTGCAGGTTTGAAACGATGCTATTAGGGACACTTGTTGAGAGATATTAGGGTGGAAATAAATTGGCAAGAATTTGTTAGAAATTAGAACATAGATACCTTTTTCTGGATAATTATTCCCTGCTTGAAATTTGTCATGTATTTTTAAAATATTTGCAGGAACTCAACTTTAAAAGCAAGCCAAATGTATGGGCATATTTCTCTGTTAAGGTAATGACCCCTCTTTGTACATAATATAACTTTAATAGCTGTTTCGTATTTGCTCTTGCACCTTATCCTCACATGAAGCATGCTCTTGCCTCATTTAACTTAATGTGAGAAACCTTCCATATGGGATGGGCAGTAGTGGGTCATTGCAAAGACTTTGTGATGCAGTAGCTATCTGCAAATTGTTAGGATGTATATAACTTCATTTACTCCATACCCTTCTCACTAGCAGGGTTATTCATCTTTGGTTTCCTTTGTGGCAAGATTCTAACTTCAATCATAAACTGTGAAAAGCAGGAAAAACTATACTTCATGTGCCTTGTACTGGCTTAACTAGCTACTACTGCATCACATCCTCTGATTGCCATATGCATACTTGTGAATCATGTATTTCAGCAGATGTGGTTGTCAAAGTTTCCTCATAGGACTAACTAATCATGCCATATCTAAATTCTCAATAGTACTGAAGTTTGTAACATGGTTTTGACTAAAATAGATTAATTGCTTTTCATGTCCATTGCAGTCAGGAGGAGGAATTCACGAGTTTTCAGATTCTCAGTTTGGTATGTACTATTTTTTTTCAATGGCTTAGTAATTGCTTCTGCTAAAGGTATGTACTGTTAATAAAAAATAGTTATGAGTTTCAGGTCACGTGTTTGCTTTCGGAGAATCTCGAGCTTTGGCCATAGCTAATATGGTACTTGGACTGAAGGAACTTCATATTCGAGGAGAGATTCGTACTAATGTTGACTACACAGTAGACCTTCTGCATGTACGTTAATCATTTTGTATATCCAACATTAACATTACATCGTGTTATGACAGTTTCTTAGGCATGGTTCCAAGTAAGTTAGCGAGGAAATTTTTACACTGTTACATGATAATATTGTTTTATTATAGATCTGCATAAAAGATGTGTGTTCATTTTTACAGGATGTGGAATATAGAGAAAACAAGATTCACACTGGTTGGCTAGACAGTAGGATTGCAATGCATGTTAGAGCAGAGAGGCCACCTTGGTACCTTTCAGTGGTTGGAGGAGCACTCTATGTAAGCCTTTAAACAACTTTAGGTTTTGGAAAACCTTGAGGGAGTATTATGTTACTATGTCCTATTATTGCCTTGGTTGGTCATTTACCCAATATCAAGCTCTAACAGGCTTATTTTATATCAGAAAGCGACAACAATGAGTGCGGCAAGGGTTTCCGAATATATTGGGTATCTTGAGAAAGGACAAATCCCTCCAAAGGTAGGATGTGTTTCAAGTAAATAATCAGGGAAATTATTACATTTACAGTATTGCTTGTACCTTTACGAAGGAAAATTTGTCATAGCAATGTCTTATGTGACCCTCTTAATCTTTTAAATATATATTATTGGCATGTTTTGGAAATGCAGAATATCTCTTTGGTGAATTCCGTAGTCTCTCTCAACATTGAAGGGATCAAATATACGGTATGCATTCCTTAGAAAGTTGACAGCAGTTGTGTATTTTTCTAATTAGTTTATTATTTTGAAGTGGAATAATGGAAGCTCTATATGTATATGGCATTTCTTCATTATTTTTTTGTAGATTGAAATAGTAAGGGGAGGACCAGGCAGTTATAGACTAAGGCTTAACCAATCAGAAATTGAAGCTGAAGTACACACACTACGTGATGGAGGGCTACTAATGCAGGTGCCTCCCTCTATTTCCTTATGTACTACTTTCATACCTTTTGCATTTTTTGTTACAAAATAACCTCAGGATATTTGTCCTAATATGGAGCTTTTTGTTTTTCCTATTTAATTTTGTTGAATTATTTATTGATCTTGTGTATATACAGTCAATATTGAGCCTTTAAAACAGTTAAAATTCAATCAATATTGAGCAATCCAAACATTTGAATTTTGAAATGCATAGCAGCCAGCTTATGCAAATATGACAGTTGATATGATAATTTCTCTCAAGCGAAAGGTTTGATTTTCGTTTGTTCCCTAGTAGTTTTTGAATATTGTTTTGTTGATATCATTTGACTTCCCTTACTGCTATGGCAAAATTTCATTACATTTGATTGAATTTTAGCCAATTTATTCTGGGTTTTGTTGAGTTCTACATAGTTGTTTTTTTCCTATTTTTTGTTTTGTTTAATTTTTTACAAAAATATTGTTTATAACTTCTGTTTTCCTGATTTTACATCACACACTTGTCAATTCTGTGATTCTCAGGAAAATCCATATGCATATCGCTATCTGCATTATATACCTCCCTGTCAAAGCATTTTTGCATCACTGGATTGCAGCCATACAAGAATGGCATTAATATGATTACACAAAGTTCATCATTTTCTGTATAGGTTAAAGAAACTAAACTTATGTTTTTATTTGTGGCAGTTGGATGGGAACAGTCATGTAATCTATGCAGAAGAAGAGGCAGCTGGTACTCGCCTTCTGATTGATGGCCGAACTTGCTTGCTACAGGTGCCCTAATAACATATTTTGTTCTTTGCTCCTTATTTTTCATTCTTACATTTTGTAAAGGATGGCATATCTGATATCTGGTAATGCTGTTATGGATGAATTTTAAATTCCATTTAATTTTATAGTTATGATGTATACACTCAACCATAAATTCTAGATTATAATTATACTCGTTCATAAAGATTACTAGATTCATAGCAAAATCTTAATGCTTGTATTTCAAAACTTCACCCCATTTTGCCCACTTTGGTTATGAACAGTTTTTTCCCCCAAGGAAACCCTGTCAGAAAACCTCTAGTACTTCTCCATGATCCATGGATAGTAAATGTGGGGTAAACTGTTGGACCTGATTATGGAGCCTAACCTTGAGGGGATCGAGAGAGTTGAACCCGTGACCTCCCCAACTTTGGGAGAGAGATAAGAGATCTCATGTCTGGTTCGTGACCACTTGAGCTAACACTTGGAGATAGGTTATGAACAGTTATGTATGTTCAAATTACAATAAAATATGAATCAGCTAGCCCTGCCCTTTGTCTATGCTTCAAATTGGCAACTTGCTTACTTTAGTGTCATAATTGGATTAAAATTTAAAATGCCATTTGAATTTGCTCGTTATGCTTAGACTCCTATAAACTTATATGTTTTCAAGACCTTTGCAAACATTGATAGATTAGTTTTCCCCTCATTTAATTGCTGCTTTTCTTATCCTCTTCTTTCCTCCCAGTCTGGATAATTTCACTCAACTGATATGATGGTTTTCATGCTTCTTAGTGATGATACCCGATTTCAGTACTATTTGGGGAATATGTTGAAGTTCCTCCATGAAATCTTATAATATTCACAATCCATTATCAAACGATACACAAACTTTTATTGTCAAGAGTACACTGCTCAAGATCCTTTTAATTATTTAAACAATAGCTAGGATTTAGAAGTGACATACCACATATTCTTCATTTCGTCTGTGGTTTGAGAGTATGTACTGCATTCTAGTACAACATAGTGTGAATTTTGTTCTATGCTTGCCATTATCACATATGTGTTATGCTGTAGTTTTTCTGATTAAGACAATTACCGAAGCAGTAAAAGCATCTATGAAAGCGGCATGATTACATTTCCTTGTTTCCTTTTTGGAGACCTTCTTTCACTCCTGTCTATTTTAGAGGTTTTAAGTTAGTTTTTTTCTTTTCTGGAAAATGCATCATTTCCTCTTGAAAATGATGTCTCTACTAGTCAAGAGGGGCAACATAAACAAACAAATTTGACCTAGCTAATAAACATTTTACAAATTTATCACAAAATTGGTGCCAGCACTCAAAGTCCAATAGTCTTATATCATAAACCAACTTTAAGCCCCTTATGGGTGTTTAGCAATTATGAGTATGACAGCCAATCATTTAGGTGGCACATGCTTTGCTATGTTTGGTAGTTTAGTGTTCCCTCCATCCACAACCTCTTTAACAACATTTGGGCCCCAACCTGTTTGATTTTGTGGATCTCTAGACTTGCATTTGGTAGACTGATTCCCATCAGTGCCTTGAGGAGGCTTTGCTTATGGCACAGCTCAGGTACTCTCCTCTAAGCCATCTCAAGTACTCGGAGTTCCGTGACTAGATTTTTCCTGATGGTCTCAAGTGCTGGGAGAGTTGCTGCAGACAGCTTGCTTCTACCCAGGATCACATATCCCTGTCCCTTCAGTTCAGGTTTCTCACTGGAAGAGATTTATCAGTGTATCAGTCCCTTCTCAGTGATTGATGACTCTGCTGGGGAATTCTTTTTCTCCCATCGTTCTGCTTCTAGATCTGATGCCCCTTGATGCCCACATTTTATTTTCGACACAGGTGATGTATCTATATTATTTTGGTTAGTATTGTCTAGCTCTTTAGCTTCTCTGCATTCTGCAAAGTGGTGATAGGAGTTGCTTTCGTACTCCTGAGTCCCACTATGTACTTCCACTGGTTGTACATCCAAATTTCATCAGCCTATTATTGTGGTCATTCATTGTACATAATTAAAATTTTCTTATCCTATCCTATCTTATCTTGTCTATATAATGGGATCCTTTATGATTGGAACTTTTGTTCTGGGACCATCCCAATGGCTCTCTGGTGTCCTCGTTATCGTTATTTCCATGCCTGGCTTTCTGTTGCTGGAGGGTGGGGTACTTTCTGCTTGTGTAGGGAGAAGATCCCCAATGCTCAAAGAATACTCCCAAATGATCAAAGCTCATGCTGGCAGCTAGACTTTATTGGATTGTGTGCAAGTCTGTTGAAGGCAAGAATGGATTACTTCCATTTGAAATAAAAAATTGAAATTCAGTTGAGGATAATCACCATTAAAGGTATTACTATTATGATGCTTCCATATGCAGTATAGAATTTCCAACCTCGAAGGTTGCCACACTGTGTGGAAGATGATAGACCAAGGCCTGGTTTCTATTAGGTTGCTGACAAGTATAGCAGATGGCTGAGGCTTGAGTCTTGACCATACAGGAGGGGCTTTAGAGTGATGGAAACCTAAAACCAAGCTGACTTGGCTAGGGGACAAAACCAAGACAAGCGCAGAGCCACTTTGATCTGGGTTTTACGAGAAATGAAATGAAAGGCAGGAAATGAAATGAAACACACTTCCAGAGAAATATAGCAGAGAGCACAGTAATATAATAAAAACCCAACTTCTATTAATAAATAAAATAATAGAACATTGTAAAACACAAACTGGCTAGAGTGGTGGTAGCTGTCTCTGAAGAGAGAGAATTTCACATGATGATATCTCTCTTAAAAATATAACTGGGATTGTGTCCTCTGAAGAATGCTGTTGCTGATTTAAGGCTCTGTTGAACATGAGCTCAATTTAGTGAGATCTAACTGTTGATTTCTAGTGCAATTAGGGTTAGGCTTTAGCACAGTATTTCTGAAATTCTGATAATTACTTTTGATTTAGAATCTTAGATCTTTTTAACTTATTCCATATATCATTAAGCAATTGTACTTCAGAAATTCAACAATAAAGAACAGTAGAACAATAGAGATCACAATGTACAAAAGAGAGACAAGATTTACTGTGGGAAAACCCACTACGGGGAAAAACCCAACAACCTTTTCAATGGAGAAATTCTTCTTGTTCAATGAGAGACACACCTAGACCTATGGTCAAACCTGGCCTTCTCCTCCAAGTCAAGTCACCCAAACTGATCCCGCACTTCCAGAATTTCAGCCCTCTTGAAATAGCTAGTTGCCCAGAATTTCGGCCTTGTAGCTGTTGCCCCAGTAACTCAGAAAATTTCGCCCCCCTGCAATAGTTGCCCCAGAAAATGCAAACCAGAGAGAGAGAGAGAGAGATTCCTCACACATGCGAGTTGCTAGAGAGAGAAAATTTGGCCGTCCTCTTTGTCCTTCCCTCACTTGACCAGAAACTGTCTTGAGAGAGGAATGCAAATTGCCCAAATGAGGAGCTCAAGCTGCCTTTATATAGTGGTCTGTCTAGGGTGAATGGACGTGTCTCTTAGCCAGGGCCGACTTGTCACTTTTGGAGCCAAAAATTTTATTTCAAAAGTTCACATTTACATCTTTTAAAAGTCACAATGGGACTTTGACTCAAAATAAATTTTCCTTTCACTCAAGCATTTATACATATGCTTTACAATGATAAATATAATTACATCAAGTGACCAAAAGTATATTACGAAGACTGACCATATTTACAATTTCAACACTAACTTCAAACTCTATCTTTGTTTATCTGGACATCTAAGGATTAAGAATACTTTTGTTTTAAAATGTAACCGTCTTTTCATGTCTTGCTATTTGTTCATATGCAAATTGCACCATTTACATGATCATCACAGCTTTCTGATGTAGCTTTATTTTACAGAATGACCATGATCCATCTAAATTAGTTGCTGAGACACCATGCAAGCTTCTTCGGTTCCTAGTTCCAGATGGGACACACGTGGACACTGATGCACCATATGCAGAAGTGGAAGTAATGAAAATGTGTATGCCTTTGCTATCACCAGCTGCTGGTACAATCCACTTCAAGATGACTGAGGGCCAGGCAATGCAGGTAAAATTACTTTCGCAAGCAACATTTTGATTGTCAAATGTCATGCTTCTGAACATAAAGCTGGCACTCTGCAGTGAATGCCTTTAGTTCAGATCCATAAAATATGCCTTTGAAGCGCCTTATTTCAAAGAATTGGTCATTTTACGCCCCAAATTGAAGCTTTAAAAGTTTAGTCCATTCATATTTTAGATATGATTCTGGCTTTCACTGTGATTGTGCTGGATTAGGATTTTTTTGCATTCATTAAGAAAAACTTGCATTTGCTGAGATACATATAATGCTGCTTTGAAGTCTATTGCTGCAAGGAATGTACAACTCTTTGTTAATCCAATCGTACGGGGCCAAGATATTCCTTTTGAAGTGGAGTTGCTTGTCTTCATTATTCTTTTTACATTTCTTTTGTGTATTGAAATGCATTTTTGTTCCCTACTGGCTTGGCCAGCTTTAGAGTCCCTTTCAAAGATTCCTAGAAAGAATCATTTGGAGATTAACAATATTACTTCTTTAAATACTAATCATGCATTTCTTTCAGTTTAAGACGGTAATATCCAACAAAGTCAAATTGCAGTAGACACTCATGAGATTGCTGATACTTAAATGCTGGAGGATTCAGCAATTAAGTTCTAGCTTATGTTATCATCCATTGTATGTTTTTTAGAACTTGAGGACCACAGTGTATCCATCAAATAACATAGTTCAATGCGTGTTAGTCAAAAAAACCTTCATTGAAAATCCACTTTCTTGTTTGTTCAATGCCGAAGGTACTTTTATTCTCTAGGTGGAGTTATTGATTGAGGGCCTAAAGGGAATTGAGCATTTGCAAAATATTGTTTTCACTAACAATATTCAAGTAGTGACTTGCATTTGACATCATATATCATCTCTGAACTACCTATTATTCTTCTTGGTATGAGAGAAATAAAACGCATTTCAGAGTTTTAGAGTGCATTTCAATTTCAAATAATTTAAAAAAAGGTTACGTGTCACTGTTAAAGAAGAGTGTGTGTGTCCATGTTTATTAAATTTGTTTTATAAATGATCCTTTGCTAATGAAGTGGGCCCTTTCTTTGGCTTATATGCCCTGATTGAGGGGTATCTATTCTTCTAAATTTTCCCAGGACTTACATCTGGCCCTGTCTGGTGATATATGCGGCATCCATGGGCCATGGCTATCAACATTGCTGTGACTTTCACTGGTCTCAGATGTGGTAGTTAACTCTGTTGGCCATATTAACTCAGAAACATGTCTTAATAGGACAAAGTCATCTATGCACCTTTCTTATAAATAGAAAATAAGAATCCCCCAGTGAGTCATGCTCTCTTTGAGTGAGGGTTGTAAAGCTTATCCTTATATTGGTAAATTTACATGAGCTTTGAATGTATTAGATATATCAAACATTGGTTATTGTTTAATGTTTATTCATGATTCTGAAAGTACATCAGCATGCGTGTGTTCATTGTGCTGTTGCTGTATCACTTAAAATAATTTCTTTCTATTTGCAACAGGCTGGTGATCTCATAGCAGGGCTTGACTTGGACGATCCATCTGCTGTTAGGAAAGCAGAACCGTTTCATGGAAGCTTTCCTCTTCTTGGTCCTCCCACTGCTGTAGCTGGAAAGGTTCATCAGCGATGTGCAGCCAGTACAAATGCTGCACACATGGTCCTTGCAGGTTATGAACATGATATCAATGAAGTAAGTAACCCATTTGTTAACTACATCCGGATAGCTAGACACCAGAGGGACAATTGAAGAAAACAGTTTACTTTTGCTTCTCTCTATTTCTTTGTCTTTTTCACACTTTTGCCATCCAAATAACTTACTGACTTACATCTTGTCTTATATATATATCAAACAAGATAAGATAGGAATGGTAAGATAATTCTGGTAACATGCAATGAAGGACCATGATAAGGTACATCTACTGTTGATAAGTAGTTGGAGTGCAAAGGTAGCTCCTATTGCAACTCTAGAAAAAGAGCTAAGTACAAAGCTAAAAGAGGAAGTGCAGAACAAAATCATGACAAGTAGAAGGATGTCAAGGTGCGCTGAGACTGGAAACCGAGTCTGAATGGGCGGAGAGAAAATTCCTTAATCATGTTGGAGGCTGAGCCACTGCACTGCGTAACACAAACTTTCTTCAGAATTGGTACTAGCCTATCAGGTCTGAGGGATATATATTCCAGCAAACTTGCCTGGGACACCCAACCTCATCATTTTGTTGACATGCCATTTGATTGGGGTAAGCCACAAGAAGAATGGGCCGGTGGATGCATGGTTGGCTTAGTACCCAATCCATCTCTTCTGAATGTTTCTCTCACACACCTACTGATATTCACTTTCAGATCCACAAAATACAACATACTCATTACTTTCCCTTTATCTGAGCAATAATCTAATCCCAAAGACTATGGCAATCTTGCAGTCCCATTTCTGCTTGTGACAGATCCAATAGCAGACATTAATTCTAGTGATGAAGCTGATCTTTGTCATCCAGTTCATTTCAAAAGGGTCATTCTAGGATGGATAATCTGACAGTCTGGGGAAGTGTCTGGAATGCCATAAGATTGACCAGTTTTTTTCTTGTGAAAGGCAGCATGCCACATTTAAGGTGGTAGCTAATCCCTTTCATTTGGGCAACTTCACAGTTTTTAGATCAGATTTGCAGCACAATTTTCTGCCAGAATTAGCATTTTCAGGAAAGATGTAGAATCTTGAGATTGGGGCCAAGGCAGATATGCTGGCTTTTCTTGTTTATATTAGGGAAGGGTAGTCTGTTTACTCACAGCTTGGCTTAATTATGTATGATTCCTGATAAAATTTTCATTGTCTATCAATGATATAAAATGCATTTTCCAAAAGAAACCCCGTTGTCTGGACTCTGTATTCGTGTTGGAAGCAAGCTTCTTATGAAATTGCCGATTTCTGCAATATGTAAATTTGTGCATAGTTGTCCCTTGGATGTTACCTATTTACTTGCCATTACCACATACAACTACATGTGCAGAATTGCCCTTGTTACTTGTGTATGTAACTCAGGAAAGGTCGTTAGCTATTTTTGAACTATGATGATTAAAACTCTTCCTATTCAGTGACTATCTACCTAAAGACAACATATTCTGAGTCAGTTGGGGAAGTTGTCCTAATTGACAATTAGGAGGAAGATAACCATTAGGATAGAAAACTACCTTCTTTCTAGAGGAGCATATATTGTTTTTTTGCTTATCAGGAAGATATAGGAGGTAAGGATGTATTGTGATGTTTGCACATGAATTTAAGTAATTTGATGTCCTCAGTTTCATTTTATAATTATTATTGGATGATTTATCTAGTTGTTTGGCCACAATATAATATTCCAGATGAAAAGGGCCATTGGCTAGATAATTGGAAGGCTAATTTTTGACCTTGAAATTGTTGAAAAGTGAATTAGGCAAGTTATCATTTCCCTCCCAAGGATTAAAACTTTTTAATAAATTATATTAATTATTGTTTCAAAATCAGGAAAGTTAATACATTTTTTCCTTTTGTATGTCAGGTAGTGCAGACTTTGCTAAATTGTCTAGATGATCCTCAACTTCCTTCACTACAGTGGCAAGAGTGCATGGCTGTTCTCGCAACTCGATTACCGAAAGATCTCAAATTCCAGGTTTTTACCTTGAATAAGAGTGCCAAGTTAAAGGATTGGAAAAATAGTTTGTTTTGCGTTACTCATTTATATTTTCTAATCTATTGGTGTTTTCTCAGCTGGATGCTAAATATAAGGTGTATGAAACATCCTTTGTAACTTCTCCAAGAAATGTAGATTTTCCAGCAAAAGCTTTACGGGCAACATTTGAGGTCAGTACTATTTGGAAGGTTTCCATGTGTGTTCATATTGTGTTTAATCCCATGCATTTGGACAGCAACATGTTTGCTTCCACAATATTTTGTCAAGAACCTGAATTTCACGTTGCCCATACTTTGTATAGAGGTCTTTTTTTCCAAGTTCTCTTATTGTTACAATATCTGTATCAGTAGCTGAACCTAAATTTATAGGTTGCAATTACAAGACTGCATTTATTTCTTTTTATGATGTATTGTTATGGGATATTTATAGAAATCATTTCATATGTCAGGCATTCCTTTCATCTTGTCCTGACAAAGAGAGGGCTGCACAAGAAAGACTTGTTGAACCTCTGCTCAGTCTTGCAAAGTCTTATGAAGGAGGGCGGGAAAGTCATGCTCGTATCATTATTCAATCACTCTTTGAGGAATATCTACATGTTGAAGAACTTTTCAATCAAAATGCACAGGTTTTGTTAAGTTTATATCGGTCCTTTGATTTATGAATTATCGAGTAAATAATTCATGTCATATGCAACTGCAGTTTCATGTAATGGTAAAAATTTGTTTGATCTCATGTCACAAATATTTTGCATAATCGATAAGTATATTTCTTCCATTTTGAGTGCTTCTTATATTATAATAATAAAGATGAGATTACTTGTAGAAATAAATCAGAGCACTGATGTTTGGAATAGGATCCTTTTTTTATCATGTGAGAATAGCTAGCATATATGTCTTGTTGCTAAGCTCTGAAATGTAATTATACCGAAGAGGTCAGGGAATGTTATACTGATATATATAAATTAACTTCCCACAAGAAAGAAACATTGAGGATACAGATCACATTCCAGTTATTGAATCCATTGGCTCATCTTATTTAAGTTCATCTTTTTGGTTAACTGTATTATTTAAGAAAGAGGGAATAAGTGCAATGAATTTTTAAGCTTTCATTGTCGAGACAGGGTCTAAGTGGAAGAGTTTTTCGTGTGTCAGGCTGATGTGATTGAAGGTCTTAGACTTCAGCATAAAAAGGATCTTTTGAAGGTGGTAGACATGGTGCTTTCTCATCAGGTACACCAGATATACAGATAATTTATTTTCAGAAGTTACGTATTTTCTCTTTGTTGTCTTTCTTTATCATGTTCCCATTTTGAGATTTGAATGTATAAAATGGCTAAAAAATAATAGAATTGCTATTATCTCATATTTTACATATTTAATGTGAAAATACCATCTTTAATGTGCCCAACATTCAATTTGAATGATTGGAAAGTAAAAAATGAGTAATTCCTTTTTCAATTGCAGGGAATCAAGAGAAAAAACAAACTGATTTTACGACTAATGGAAGCTCTTGTCTACCCCAATCCTGCTGCTTACAGAGAGCAGTTGATTCGTTTTTCTGCTCTGGGCGATATAAACTACTCAGAGGTGTGGACTTAGACTTGAAAGTTTAACATTTTCTTGATCATTGGCCTCAATGCTGTTCTGTAGATATGGATGTGGAGTTCAGGTCCTTGATGTTGGCTTAAATTAAGTTTTATTTAGCTAGAGTTAAATTCTACATTGGCTTGGAACTGTGAAGCGTATTTTAGCTGAAGAAAAAAACATTTTTTCTTAAAATGCCTATATGGTGATTTCTTGCGCTAAAGGTGCTATCTTCTCTCTGATGATTTTGTTTCTGAATTTCAAGTGCTTTGAAATGGATTTTTAAATGCTTGCCATTCACAGTACTCTCTATTATTTGCAATTTTTGAAAGTTCTTCCGTAACACACCATTGAAAAATTTACTTTTACTTCAGCATCCTTGCTTGCTGCCATCACTCTTGCAAACTCTGGATCAAAGCACTTGTATATGAAGAATATTACTTTCTGCTATATCCTATTTAATTTCGTGTTTCCTTTAATTGCTTACTATCTTCAACTTACTATGTATAATGCCGCTTCACATGGACTGTTTGCACAAAGAAAACCAACTTGGTTTCTTTTTCTCAATGTTGTGAAAATCGCGATCAGGGTTAAATCGGCGCGGGGAACAAATTGGAAAAATCGGGAAAGAATTGGAAAAAATCGGGAAAAAATCGTTTGGTACAAAAATATTCATTTTTTGTCAATTTTTTTAATATCTAAACCATCTACAACATAAAATAAATACATTGACACATAAATATGATAAAAAAACTAATATATAAGATGTTTAATATCATTTCTAGCGCTAAAATCACACATAACATTGAATCATGTCCTGAATAGTAAGTCCTGACTCCTGAGTCCCAACTCAGCCTCAAAATATCAACAAAAAATATGATAATGTATCTCATCATGTCATAATGTCATATACAATAAAATGAAAGTCTAATCCTATTGATTTCCTCTGCCCCTCTTGCGAGAAAATGCCACAGCTTTCCCTTTCCCTCTAGATGTAGATGCTGGTGCCTGTGCTGGTGGAGATGGCAGTGGAGTCTGATGTGCTCTAGAAGTTGAAGAACTAGAAGTAGGAGCTATAGGAGGTAGACCACGTCCTCTACTGGTGGCAGGGGTAGCCCGGGCAGGTGGTGTCACCTGGAAACATTACAATCTCCCAATCCTGAAATCCTGAAAAACTGATAAGTCTGCTGGATTTTAAATGAAATCTAAAATTCTATTTTCTCCATATGAAATCCAATGAGGCTGGAACCACTCTCAAACATCCTGAGTCATTTCATGGTAATGTTAAAAATTTAAGTAAAAGGATGAAAATGAAGATCAAGGAGAATGTCACTTTTAAGAATTTAACATTACCATGAATAGCATATCCATACTAGGGCCTAGACTTGATCATTAAGCTGCCCCACTCAAAAATTATTTGTTTCTTTCAAAAAAAATTGCATGAAAAAACCCAAAAAAACGTTATAAAACTACGCTGTCGCGACCCCCGGCGATTTTTAAAGTTTTTATCGCGATTTTTTCAATAAAAATCGGCAAAAAAAATACTGGCGATTTTTTCGTATAAAAATCGCAATTTGATCGGCAGAAGGAAAAAATCACGATTTTTTCATTAAATCGCGATTTATTGATTTTCACAACACTGCTTTTTCTACTCTTATATCATAATGAATGTCATTCCTAGATGCATAAGCCCAAATTTAGAGTGCCAAGAGTGAAATTCTTTTCTCTTTATGCCTAGCTTTTACAAAATATGTCTTTTGCAATAAAGTGGCCTGATAAGAAGAATAACCTTATTTAGCAAAACTAGAATCATCCTTTTGTCTGATTTAAAAGATTTCTTTATCATAATAAATTCAACTCTATTGAAGAAAATGCATTATATGCTCTCTCTTGAGAGTGTACTTTGGTTTTTATTCCTTTTTCTAAATCTTGTATACTTGGAACAAGTGGAAAGAAGCAATTATTTTTAACACAACTCATCTGGTGAAACATGCTTTGCTTTACTGTAAGTGAGACTGCAACATCAAAAGAATACGGTTTATGAACAGTAATTTTTACCCTCTGGATCTTCAACCTTGACTTTGATGCAGTTGGCACTGAAAGCTGGCCAATTACTAGAGCAAACAAGATTGAGTGAACTCCGTACCAACATTGCTAGGAGTCTTTCAGAGCTGGAGATGTTTACTGAGGAAGGAGAGCGCACTTATACGCCCCGAAGGAAAAGTGCTATTGATGAGAGGATGGAGGACCTGGTAAATGCACCGTTGGCTGTTGAAGATGCACTTGTTGCTTTGTTTGACCACAGTGACCATACACTTCAAAGGCGTGTTGTTGAAACATATGTGCGGAGACTATACCAGGTAAGAATAAAATATTCTGTGTCTCTTTTGTAAGCCACTTGTATCTTCTCATTAATGATATGTAGTTTGAGTCATTTTCAGCATCTTGTATTGTCTTTCTCAGTCGTAATCTTTCTTTGTTTCCAGCCCTATCTTATCAAGGGAAGCGTTAGAATGCAGTGGCACCGCTCTGGCCTTATTGCATTATGGCGTTTCTCAGAAGAAAGCACTGCAAGCAGTAGCTTACCAACTATTCTATCTGATAATGTAAAGGATAATAACAGTGGAGAAAAGAGATGGGGAGCTATGGTAATCTTGAAATCTCTTCATTTTCTTCCAACAGCAGTAAGTGCGGCATTGAAGGAGACAACTCATGCATCATCTTATACTACTGATGGTGCTGTTTCAAGCGGACTTGTTACTCCCATGGGCTTTGGGAACATGCTTCATTTGGCTCTAGCTGGAGTGTACCATCCAATGAGTTTATTGCAAGATAGGTAAGCTTTGCTGACTAGGATGTTTGACCCTATCCCCAGTTCCTTTCATTTAGTTTCCCTTAAATTTCATTATAATGGCACTTTACATCTGGCATGAGAAAGTTCTGCACTTTTATCTGAAGTTACTGCTTCGGTTGACATCGGTGTAAATATTGGATTAAGAACATTGTGAATGTTACACTCCAGATGGCACAGACACCGTCACTGCCATTTTTATGAGGTCATTTTGTCTGGCACGTTTTAAAAAAGTAAGAGAGGCATTGTGTTTGTATGCATACTTTAAATGGGTGAATAGTAGAATGGAAACAGAAAACATTTTGATGGAAGCTCAAGGTATCTTCCTAGTACATTGTAAGTCATGAAGGAGCACGTGCCATTTACAACTGTTTTTGATAGCTAATTAGTAGATGAACAATTTGCAGGTTTAAACTGATTCCACATGATAATCTGGGTATATGCTGTTTCTAAATTTAAGTTGTTCTTTGCTGTATAATGCAACTTTCTTTTTGGTGTACTTCAGTGGTGATGAAGATCAGGCACAGGAAAGAGTTAACAAATTGGCAAAAACATTGAAGGAGGAAAAACTAGGATCAAGCCTTCGAGTTGCAGGCATTGGTATGATAAGTTGCCTTATACAGAGGGATGAAGGTCGTGCACCCATGCGACATTGCTTTCACTGGTCCTCTGTAAATCAATGTTATGAAGAAGAACCTTCACTTCGCCATGTGGAGCCACCTCTGTCCAATTTCCTTGAACTGGTGTGACTTGCACTACACTCATCATTTTGCATTAGTGATGTTTACAGCAAGATTTTCTGTTTCATTCATGGATTCTATCTGTTTTGCATCTAATTTATCCTGTCACAAAAATATTGCTTTTCAGGACAAACTTAAAGGATACAAGGAAATGCATTATGCACCTTCACGAGATCGGCAATGGCACATGTACACGGTCATTGACAAGCCAGCTATCCGCAGAATGTTTCTCCGTACCCTTGTCAGGCGGCCTAAATCTGTTGATGGAAAAGGAGAGTTAACTACATCAATAACTGCCAATAGTGTCGTGAAATCTTTGATGGGAGTTTTAGAAGAATTAGAGCTGCATGCACATGACGCAATGGCCAAATCTGATCATGTGCACATGTTCCTTTGCGTATTGTGTGCACAAGAATTGAGTGATCTCGTTACTAATTCCAAGTAATCTCTCAGCCTCTGCTTCTTGTCTTCCATACCACTTACAGTCATATCCAGTTGATGATGGGGTTCATGCATGGAATTCTATGTTGTTTATTTTTCTATATACATACTTGCAAATATATATATATATATAGATAGATATATATATATATATATAAACACACACAAACATAAGTTTCTTACAAGCAAAGTCTTCTGACACCAGGAAAGTAGAGATAACCCGTGGCAAGGAAGATGTTGCAGTTGCCGAGTTTCTACGTGATTTAGCTTACCAGGTGCATGATATGCTTGGTGTTCGTATGCACCGGCTAGCAGTTGGAGAATGGGAGATCAGGTTTCGACTAGACTCAGTGGGAGTGGCAAATGGAGCATGGCGGATTGTAGTTACGAATCCTACTGGGCATACTTGTATTGTGCATGTATGGTTCTCTCTGTTTCTTCCCTACAATAGTGATATATGGCAAAGGCTGCAGTAGTTATTAGTGACCACAATCGCATACCACAATAAAATATAAGAATAAGAAGTTTGGAATTCATGCAGCTGTAATCCATATGTCAGTTAATTCTTTCAATAAATTAGTTGTTATATCAAAATGCAATTATCTTGTATTAACTATGAATTTCAGTTTGAAGTTTTGAATGATGATGGTCCATATTTGAAAAGTTTATTTTTAATTGCAGATATACCGAGAGGTGCAGGATCCAAACACACAAGAAGTTGTGTACCAGTCCCCATTGTCTGAGACTGGACCTCTGGATGGGGTTCCTGTGGCAGCACGATACCAATCCCTGGACATTATTGAACGGAAGCGTCTTCTTGCACGGAGGAATAATACGACATACTGTTATGATTTTCCATTGGTAAATAGTTTGTATGCCTTGTTATGTCTTATCTTTCAGCATTTGCTTTGATAAATGAATATAAGACCCATGATTTTGGAGAATGGTATCTGCCAGTCTCGAGACCACTTCTATACACATTGTCCAACCTAAAAATCTCATTCCAGATGCCCATAATGGGAGACCCTGGCCTCTCTCTCCTAGAGATCTGAACTTGTATGTGTTCTAGCATGATCCCTTTTGCTCCCCTTACAACGTCTAGATTGTCTCTCATGTGTACTGCTGTTAGATTCAAATATTGTACAGACATGTTGAACAAAATTCTCCTATAATATTTCCGGAACATACACTTGAAATTTTTGTTGAATTCGCTTGTTAGAGATGTTGCAGCACATACATTATAATTTTTCTTCTGTTATCTGCTGTTATGTGATGCCATGCAAAATAATTTTTCCTTATACAGTGAAGTTTTTTTATTGTAGGTTTTTGAGACATCATTGCGGCGCATTTGGACATCTGGCCTTCAGAATGGAGATACACGCAATGACAAAGTTAAATTCAAAGCTCGGGAGCTCATATTTTCTGAAAAGCAGGGCACTTGGGAAACTCCACTGGTCACTGCAGAGCGAGCTGTTGCAACAAATGATGTAGGGATGGTAGCTTGGTGCATGGAGATGAGCACTCCTGAGTTCCCTGGTGGACGGACTATTTTAGTGGTGGCAAATGATGTTACACATAATGCAGGTTCTTTTGGTACAAGAGAAGATGCCTTTTTTGCTTCTGTGACTGATCTTGCTTGTCAAAAGAAATTGCCTTTGATATATTTGGCTGCCAACTCTGGTGCAAGAATTGGAGTGGCAGCAGAAGTCAAAGCTTGCTTTAAAGTTGGATGGTTTGATGAGTTGTCTCCAAACTGTGGGTTTCAATATCTTTATCTCACTCCAGAAGACTATAAGCTCATTGGTCCATCTGTAATAGCACATGAGCTAAAGCTAGAATCTGGTGAAATCAGATGGATTATAGATGACATCATTGGTAAGGAAGATGGACTAGGTGTGGAGAATTTATCAGGTAGTGGAGCAATTGCAGGTGCTTATTCAAGGGCATATCAGGAAACTTTCACATTGACATATGTAACAGGCAGAACAGTTGGTATTGGTGCATACCTTGCGAGGTTAGGAATGCGCTGCATTCAGCGCCTTGATCAACCTATAATTTTCACTGGATACTCAGCTCTAAATAAGCTTCTTGGACGGGAAGTGCATAGCTCTCATATGCAATTAGGAGGCCCAAAAATCATGGCAACAAATGGTGTTGTTCATCTAACTGTATCTGATGATTTAGAAGGTGTCTCAGCCATCTTGAAGTGGCTTAGCTATATTCCTCCATATATAGGAGGACCTCTTCCTATTGTGAAGCCTCTAGATCCTCCAGATAGACTAGTTGAATATGCTCCAGAGAATTCATGTGATCCTTGCGCAGCTATTCGTGGTGTAGAAGATAATGGTAGGTGGCTTGGTGGCCTCTTTGACAAAGAGTGCTTCACAGAGACATTAGAAGCGTGGGAAAAAACAGTGGTTACTGGGCGAGCGAAGCTTGGGGGCATCCCTGTGGGTGTTATTGTTGTTGAGACCCAAACAGTGATGCAGGTGATTCCTGCAGACCCTGGTCAACTTGATTCTGCTGAGAGAGTAGTTCCCCAAGCAGGCCAGGTCTGGTTTCCAGATTCAGCATGTAAAACAGCACAATCCTTGCTAGATTTTAACAAGGAAGAGCTTCCTCTGTTTATCTTGGCAAACTGGAGAGGGTTCTCTATTGGTCAAAGGGATCTTTTTGAAGGAATTCTTCAAGTTGGATCTACCATTGTGGAGAATCTCTGCACATACAAGCAACCTGTGTTTGTTTACATACCAAAAACAGGGGAACTACGGGGAGGAGCATGGGTGGTAGTTGATAGCAAGATTAATTCGGATGAAGTTGAAATGTATGCAGAAACAACAGCAAAAGGTGGTGTACTAGAACCAGAGGGAATGATTGAAATCAAATTCTGTACAAAAGATCTGCTTGAATGCATGCATAGGCTTGACCCGAATCTCATTTCACTTATGATTAAGTTACAGGAAGCCAAGGATGATCATCCCGGGGCTGAAGTAATACGACAGCAAATTAAAGCTCGGGAAAAACAGCTGCTTCCTTTTTATAAGCAGATTGCCATCAGATTTGCTGAGTTGCATGACACGTCCTTCAGAATGGCAGCAAAAGGGGTTGTGAAAAATGTTGTAAAATGGGAAGACTCACGAATCTTTTTCTACAAGAGATTGAACCGAAGATTGACAGAGTCTTCTTTGATTAAGGATGTAAGAGATGCTTCTGGAAACAACCTATCTCATAAATCAGCTTTGCGTTTGATTAAGGACTGGTTTTTGGCTTCAAAGGTTGATTCTGGAGAGGAGTTATGGAAAGATGACGCTGCTTTCTTGGCATGGAAAGATGATCCTAGCAAGTTTGAGTCCTATTTACAAGAATTAAGAGCGCAGAAAGTTTGCAGACAGCTATTGGATATAGGAAGTTCTAAGGAAGAGTTGCAAGCATTGCCTGAAGGTCTAGCTGCTCTTCTAAAAAAGGTAAATTGTGTGGTTATTTTTCTTTAGCAAAGGTTTGGATATGATTCCTGGCTTTAAAGGACCATTTGAGAATCTTTAATCAATGTAGTGTCTATGAAGAATGCTAATATCATTGCAATTTTGACAGGTTCAACCATCAATGAGATCAGAGCTGGTGGAAAAACTTCGAGAAGTTCTTAATTCATGAGATTGATAATCATGCCAGTACAGAGTTTGACTACTTTTGGGGTCTTTTATTTTCTTTATTTGTAATTAATAATTATGAATGACCAGGAATTATCTTGGCATTAGAATATGAATGTGTATTTGTGGAGTGGTCATAATGCTTTTCCATGGGGCTGCCAAGATATACTAGTGTAGGTTGGTTTATTCCCCAATTTGGTTATGATTGCAACATTTGTATTTTCTTGCAAATGGTAAAACATCTCCTGTTGTTTTCCTACGAATCTAGTTGATGTAGCAGATGGATGTACGATGGAACACACGTTCTCCATTGAGCTGGAAGAGTTTGACCTGATGGCCTTACTGTAAAACATTCAGTTCTCTTCCCATGTAAGAAGAAAATAAATGGCAAGGAAATAAATAAGAAATTATATTTCATTTGAAATTTGTTCCCTGTTTCTTTTCCATTTGATATTGTATACATTGTTTTCCAACAGATCACCATTTTTGTTCATGCCTAGAGAGCTATAGGTTATATATTGTACCCATTTTTGATCTGTTGTATAAACTCCGAAGTCTTATTATCTGCCGCGGGCAGCTAATAACGCAATCGAAATTGCGTTGACTCTCTGTTAGTTTACTTTTTGACTAAGGATTAAACTAAAATATATAAGGTTTACCTTATAAAACATAAATAATTTATTGACTATGAGATTGGTTTGTTCTTCTTATTGTGTAATGATGTTTGGGCCGCCGTTCGTAACACTCTGCAGCAAAGGTTTGAGTGACACAGGTCAGTGTTTAATATATATCCAATCATTCACGTCATTCACGTCTCTTCTAATTCTGATCGGCTCCACAGAATCCGTGTGGACTCTCACAAGCTTCCCACGGGCTAACAAAAGCTTCGCTGTGTAGATGCCCTTCGGCCGAACACAATTGAACAGCTTCTTTATAGGTAGTTTAATGGTCATTTATTTCTATTTTCAGGTATTTATCTTTCACGGTAATTAATAAGTTATGAAATTTAATGATTATTTATTTTTATTGTTAGGCATTTATTTTTCCACCTAATCAAGAAGAAGTAGGAAGTTTAATGGTCATTTATTTTTAAGATTAGAAGCTATGAAGTTTAATGGTCATTTATTTTTATTCTTAGGCATTTATCTTTCAGGGTAATCAAGAAGAAGCTGTGAAGTTTTTAAATGGATTTACTAGAATTTGACTAGCAGATTTTCAATTTTTTTGACAGCAATAAAAGCTTTTTTGTGGGTATAACCTTGGGTCAAACAGTAATTAAGTAGGTTTAATGGGCGTTTATATGAGCAGTTTAACATTTTTTTTAATTAAAATTTATTTATTTATTTAGCCATACAATTTGTGATTTGATTATAAATTTTAATAAATTTAAGAAAAATATTTAATGATTAAAGTATTAATACTTCATTTGGTTTAATATATTGATAAATGATCAATTATGGATTAATATATTTACTAACAAGAAGTAGAATTAACAATTATTATTTTTTTTTCTAGAAGAAAAAGCGATATAGATTATATTAAGTCAATATAAAGAACTACAAT
Source organism: Pinus tabuliformis (assembly GCA_031772625.1). Taxonomy (NCBI): domain Eukaryota; kingdom Viridiplantae; phylum Streptophyta; class Pinopsida; order Pinales; family Pinaceae; genus Pinus; species Pinus tabuliformis. Next base: position 625,727,207 of record CM062814.1, on the reverse strand, counting down.
TGAAACATATGAGAAGGACTTGAGTGGATATCAAGTCAGATAACGCTGGATCATGATGATATGATGACATATAGCAAAACTCTGAGAATGTTGGCTACATACAAAAGTTGCACATGTTGCTAGATGGCTGGAGATGAACATACTTTGGCAGTAAGTCAAAAAACATGATGAGACAAAATGTATTGTGCCTGTGAACCTGTGATAGCATCAAAGCTAGAGCATATACTATGCATGATGGCAGAGAAAGGGGTCTTGGAATCTCTAAAATTTTTATGATTCTGCCATTTCCAGGCATACCATAACGTGATAGCAAGAAGGGGGCGCCTTGCCTCGCATTGTGAACACCACCATTGGAAAGCTGCATGAATAGAGTCAAAAACATGGTGAGGGAAATAAAAAAAAATGGTGAGTTCATACCAGATTTTCTGAGAAGTATTGCACTGAAAGAACATATGTAAGTTTGTCTCTTTGTCAGACTCGCACATCGAGCATCTGTTGGGTCCATGCCAGTTCCGCTTCCTAAGATTGTCCCAAGAGAGATTACGGTTGTTAAAAACCAGCCAGGCAAAGAGAATCATTCTAGGAGGGCAGCCAGTTTTCCATAGAACGACCGGGAATATAGGTGGAGAAATTGAAGACTTGGAGCATATGAAGGCAGAGTAAATGTCTTTAACTCTTGGAACCGCCGAGCTGTGTGAGGAGAACCAGGATAGATGGTCAAAAGTGCCTCCCCGAATAATCCCACTGCCCTGTAATGCCGCTGAGAACAGATTCCATGAAGGGTGGAGATCAATCGGCAGACCGATGACATTTGCATCCTTCCACGTGGGGGAGAGGCCATTCCAGTCTGAGATGAGTCTATCCCACGTGAAGATACCCAATCTGTGCAAGGCAGATAAAAGAACATCCGGGAAGGAAAGATCGCGACTACAAGCAATGGGATCGAGGCCAATAAAGATCCTGTTACCAGAATAAATCCTCCATCTTAATTTTGACAGGAAGAACTTTTCAACTTTCCTGAAACTTAACCAAATAGCCCATCCTGTTTTAATGCCAATAGCGTCATGCCTAAACCAGAATTTAAGGCATTTGCGCTTCATATATTTTTGTCTGATTGTCTCGCACTAGGGACCATCCCCGAAGATTCCGCGCCAGAGAGATTTGCAGAGGAGAGCGTTGCCGAAGTCCCTTAAATTTTTTAAGCCCCATCCGCCCATGATTTTTGGCAAAGAGATTCTATCCATTCTGGAACGATGAAACTTCTTCTGTTCCGAAGAACCGCCCCAAATGAAGTTTGCTGAGATCGAGGTCATCTTGTTGATAATACTAATAGGGATAAAGAAGAGATGTGCCCAATAAACTGCCAGCTGCATTAAGACGGATTGTGAGAGGGTGACCCTGCTCGCCATGGAGAGACATCTGTATTGCCATGATGATATTTTCTTGAAAAATTTGTCTGTCAACCACAGCCAGTCATGTTTGGTATAGCCTTTTGCTTTTAGGCGGTAGCCTAGATACTTCAGGCCGTGCTTGAGCGGAGAGTGTTCTATACCAAATAGCTGGGAAATCCATTTGACAATCTCCAAATCAACATCGTTATGATATAGCACAGACTTTTCTTTGTTGATAGCGAGGCCAGTAGCACATTGAAATCTGTCCAATATGACTTTTAGACAGCTCCATGATGATCGATAAAGCATTGCGAATAAAAGGACATCGTCCATGAACAGGTTGTGGGATGTGAAGATGTGCCTGCATATTTTAATGGGCTTACAGTTGCCTTCATGCACCGCTTTGTTAATATGGATACTTAATGTGTTCATAGCCAGAATGAACATTAGGGGCGAGAGAGGGCAGCCCTGACGCAGACCCCTTTCGGCTTGGAAGAAGTGAGAGGGTAACCCATTTACAATAACCGCATAGTTGACATTCTCGATACATGCCATCACCCATCGAATGTTGTTTGTGTTGAGGCCGATCTTTGCAAGGAGGCACTCCATAAATCCCTAGTCTAAACAATCGAAGGCTTTCCTCAAGTCAACCTTCATGATAGCCACCGTAAATTTTGAGCATACATGGAGGAGAGACATTCCTGAGTATTGGCAACAACATCCAGGATGTTTCGACCATGCAAGAACGCGTATTGATCCTTTGTTAAAAAGGTGGCCAGTTTCCCTTTTAGTCTCTCAGCAATAATCTTGAAAGATATATTACACAAAGAAATAGGTCTGAAGTCATTAAACGATTCTGGTTCAGACTTTTTAGGGATGAGGGCGATCAACGTTGAGGAAGTGATATGGTGAATATGTCCGGACATCCTCGAGGCTTCCACCATGCTTAATAGGTCATGCTTGATGAGCTCATAGAAGTGAGTGAGAAATTCAATTGTCCAGCCATCCGGCCCAGGACTTTTGTCTTTCTTGAAAGATTTCAGGATCCCAAGAAGTTCCTCTTCTGTCACAGGCTTATACAACATCTCATTGTCAGCATCATTGAACATTTGGGGAGTCGAATCTATACCCCACAGAATGTCGCGGAAAGCAGCATCATGCCTTCTGTTATACTGCTTCCTGAAATAGTTAACAACCTCCCTAGTAATGTCTTGCTGAGATACAAAGGAGACACCGTGTTCATTTTTTATATTCCAGATGTGATTTTTGTCACGTCGAGCACTTGCATACTTGTGGAAGAACTTGGTATTTTGTCGCCTTCATTAACAATTATTATTTATGATTAACTACAGTTAGCTATTAATAATTGTGTTGGTGACAATAGTATTTTTTTAATTAATTGATAAAATATATTAACTTATTACCTCTAATAATAATATTAAATAATTTATTAATAATGTTATTAATAATAACAATTTTAATATTAATATTATTATTAAACCTACTGTAAACTTTAATAGAAGCCTAATATTATTATTTAAGGTAATAATAAAATTTAATATTAAAACATAAAGGCCTTAATCTATTTGAGTTTACATGCTAAACTAATATTAAAATCTAAAATTTACATTAAAATAATAATTTTAATATCAACAATAAAACAAATATTACTTTTAAGATATTATAGCTTTAATTAATATTATTTTTAAAATTTAAAATTAATATTAAAATATCAATTAAAATATTAACTTCAAAACTATTGATTTTAAAATTTAAAATTAATATTAAAATATTAATTCTAATTTAATTTTAAAAATATTAATATTTAACCTTAACAAAAGCAACCAAATCCACATAGCAAATAATGGAATAGACGTTCTCGTTGGATTGAAAAGCTGGACACAAACAACAAAATAGACATACTTTTCCAATTTCAATAATTAAACAAAGCCTAGTGCACATACATAAAACATTTTTATATTCTTATTATTTTAATATTTAGACACAAACAACAAAATAGACATACTTTTCAAATTTCAATAATTAAACAAAGCGGCAGTGCACATACATAAAACACTTTTAACATACATAAAACACTTTTATGTTCTTATTATTTTAATGTTTATAAGCTGATGAAGCTTGGGGCTCAAACACAACTTTTATGTTTATCAGGAACTATGCTGATAAAGCTCGGGGCACAAACACAACTTTTATGTTTATCAGGAACTTTTCATCTAGACAGAGGTTTGACCAACCCATGAATGTAGACAGAGGTTTGACCAACCCATGAATGTTGCAATCATTAATGTTATTGGTTGGTTGGAGCGCTTGGTTTTTTATTTTATTTTTTATTATAATGGCTAGTATGATTAGTGAATGGGTTAACGTTATTGGCCGGTTGGAGTTTTTTTAGTTTATTTAGTTTATTATTATTATTAGTAAAGTTAATTAGGTTGAGTTTAGATTGGGGTTAGCTTTTCTAATAGAATGATCGATTTCAATTATATGGAAGAGCGACCAATTTTTATTAGATGGAAGAACGATCGATCAACACATAGCGAGATGCTATCATCAGGATTGTGAGAACTTGGTTGAGCCTTGGTAAGGATTAAACCCACTCAAACCAATTGGTCTACATCTCGTAGGTGGGTATTTATAACATTACAAGAGAACTTGTAGACCACACCATATTTGTATCTCATCATAACTCTTGTAAATCATCACTGATGTTATTCAAATACAAAATATTTATTATTTATCTTTTATTATACCAAGAGTGTTGAGATGCATTTACAATATAAGGAAATGTATTATGCCTGTAATTCTAATAAGTAAAATTGAGATAAAATGAAAAAATAAACTTTGTAAAAGGAAAATATTTATTATTTATCTTTTATTGTAACAAGAGTGGCAAGGTGCATCTATAGTGTAAGGAAATGCGTCTGTAATTATAATAAGTAAAATTGAAATGTCCACAGGGTCTTGGATAGACGGTGATGGGGTGCTCTATTAAGGCACTCCTTGATTGGGGTACTCTATTAAGACACTCTTTGATTTGAAGTCACCGGTTCAATTCCCCGTCCCAATTAGGGTGATATATTGGACATGATGAAGATGCATTGCTACCAAGCTTTAAAAAAAATTGAAATAAAATGAAAAATATAAACTTTATAAAAAAAGACTATAATAATTAAAAATATATAATAATAAAAGAAAACAATGTAAATTCATCTCAACTATATTTTTGTATGTTATTTTGTTTATATTTTTTTTTGTGTTTAATAGATTTGGAGTTAAGACGGATTAATGTTGTTAGATTTTCTTTCCCTCTCCTATTTGAATTTGATGTTTTATTGTTAACTAACATATTATTTGTAACAATGGTATTATCACTTACCTATCTTAACCATTGACAACATATTTTTTAATAACCATATGAAATTTGACCATCTCAATTATTTACACTTGTTAGAGTTATAATTCTCTAAAATAAACCAATAAAATAAGAAACATAGAATATTATTCACCCTAACATCTTCAATACAATTAATAACTATAAATCATAACTCCTCTCCTTAATGCAATTAAGGACTATAATAATAACTTCTTGAGAAAATACTAATAAAAATGAAATTTCCAAAACTTTAATTTGTTGAACAATGACCATAACGGGAGAAAAAAGTGTAAGAAATAACCCATGGTTGGAATTGCTACCATATAAATTTTGATATTTGAAAATATATCACCGAGATCAACAACACATTGTACAAAAAAATGATTATGAAATTCTGTTTGATTTCTAAATAGAAAATGAAAATAAGCTTATATAGAATATATTGATATATATAATTCATCCAATTTCAAACACAAAAATTATAAAACAAAGGTTATGTTTGAAAAATTACCTACGGAAAAATTAAAAGGAAAATAGGCAAAATAGGCAATCACATAACACAGGAAAAAGAAGAAGTTTTATTTGTATATATAAGGTGCGTAATTCCAAACTCAAATATAATACAAAAGTCGCGTTCTTAAAAACATCCATAGAAAAGGAAATTCCAAATTCAAAAATTACCTATTCTAAACTCAAAAATATAACATAAAAGTCATGTTTTAAAAAATTACACGAGGAAAAAGAAATTAAAAGTACTTGTTATATTATAATATTCTTGAAGTTTATAGTTTTTTTTGTAAGTTAACCTATTTCTATTAACTCATAAGAAGATTACATCGTGGGTGGCACCAATTCAAAATATTTGAGGCCTCACTCCCACTGGATTTATTGACCCTCAAGTATAAACAAAAAAAACATAGAGAAGAACCAAAGAAAACAAGAAGACCATAAATTAATGGCCCATAGTGACCAGAATTGTCCATAGAGCAAAAAGTGTCCCAAAATCATAGTTAGCCAGCGATGTTACCCGGGTCTGGGTGATCAGGATCTCCAACTCCAGGGTGTCGAAATGCTTCATGCACATGCGATTCCATGTGTACCGTTCTTCCTTCGTAAGCATCCATCCGCTCCTAAAGACACTTTTGACCTCTACGAAGGGAGATTTGTCGATCCAAGATTTGCCATTGATTGTGTTGTCTATCCTGCAAAAAACTTATGACCTCATTATGGTTATTTTGCTTGTCTCTTGCCAATTGTTCCACTGCCACTACTCAAATTTGGGCCTCCAAAGAGTCAAAGGGTAGTGGAAGGTCCACACGCCCCGGAGATGCCTCTTGCGGTTGCACTAGACATTCCTCGTCAATTTGAGCAACTGGGTGGGCGACACCCTAACCTCGAGGGCCCACCCCCCTTATGGGCCTACCACTTTGATAAATCATATCTAACAAGTGACCGACCCCTACCTCATAGGCTTCCTCGGGCCACCCACACCACACGGCTACAAATGACACCTCACTTCCCACTCCCCACCACCAAATACTACCACCAAGTCCATGGCCTTTCCCTATGGCCCAAATCCACCTTTCACAGCTACATAAGCACGACTGGGCGTACGATGCCCACGAGCTTCACCACCTTCATTCACCATCAGTATAATACCCCAACCTCGAGTGCCTTGACTGATGTGAATTAACCATCTAACCCACTAGCATCCACCACAGACCAACGATCACTGCTCACAAACTACTGACAGACAATGAAACAGAATCCAACCTCCAAAAACCCACTGAACACTTGATGGAAACCCAAGACCCTCCCAGAAGATGGCAAGAAAATGCCACCCGACCACCAACTATACACAGACCCCTTCAACCCCTACCTAACTTGTCTCAATCCCCCAACAAGACATACACCAATGTGGCTGGAAAATTAAAAAATTTGAACATTTCCCATGAACTTTTCCACTCTCACTCACCGTCAATATAATAATCCAACCTCGAGTTCCCTGGCTGATGTGAATTAACCACCCAACCCACTAGCGTTTACCACCGACCCACAATCATTGCCCACAAACTTTTGATAGACAATGAAATAGACTCCAACCTCCCCAAACCCACAACACACTTAAAGACAACCTAAGACCCTCCCAAAAAGAAAGGAGATGATAGGGAAAATTCTACCACAACCATCAACTATACACATAGACCACTTCAACCTCCACCCCACTTACCTCAATTCCCCAACAAGACATAGACCAATGCGGTTGAAAAACAACATAAATTGAACAATACAAGCAAACTAAAGAGAAGGTATATCTTACTTCCCCCTGACACTGGCTATAAGAGGACTTGGAGACAACAAATGCCCTCCCTTCAGCCTACATTTTGAATGCTTCGTTCACCAAAGAGCCATGCGAGCCAGAATCCCAGGTAGCATGATGCACCCTCTTAGGGTTCCATGCAACACCACCTTTCTTCCGAACAAAATGTGTCTTACGGACTTGCCAACCTAAGAATGGGCGAAGCCTGACTGCAAATCCTACCTGTTTCTCCGTAACAACAACTCCCCAAGCTCCCCACTCCATCTCTCGTCCAAACCAAATGTCCTAGCTTAACCAACCCAATTCACTTATTAACATGAGAATTTCGAGAACTTTCTTTTTCCCAACACTTCACTTGGATCTCTTCACACGTCTCGCGCTCATTAATGATGCGTAGGTTGTTTGGATATGCCCTAAAATAGGGCCTCCACTTAGCAATTTCCCACCCCCATCAAGGTTACAATTATTATTTTTTTAAATCAAAACTTTGACATTTATTTTATATAAATAAGCCAGATAACTTTAAATTTATAACAATACTTGGAGTGTTGAAATGTGTAGCTTGGAAGGTACTCTCACAACCCTTGGGGAATTGGGTTTGTGAGGAGTTGACCCATAAATATGGTTTGTGGGTTTTGTACCCAAAGTTGTGGGTGAAGACCCAAGGAGAAAATCATTGTTTATTAATTGGATGAATGAGGGGCACTCTTGATGGACTAAGGGGCACCTACGGATTCAATGGTGAAGGAAAAACAAATGAAATAAATCTCATTTCTTATGTTAGTGGGGTTTTGTAACGAATAAAATATATAAATAATATAAATATAATGTAAAAGATAATAATTATAAATAATATTTAGTTAAGTTAGTAATTAGGTTGAAGAGGCATGTCTAATAGGACATGACTCTTCATGAAGAGACACTTGCTTGGTATATAAGCAAGCCTCTCGTTCTCATTTGTAATTCATACTCATTCTTATTCATTTTATTTGATATAATATTTATATCCTTAATGGATAATTTGATATTCCAAGTCTTTTGGAGTAATTAATTTGTAGAAGGAACTTTGTTCGCTTCATTTGGTATCAGAGCCACGTTGGCTGATCACCAGGCCTTTGGCTATCAACCTATCATCAACTTCGTTGCTGTCATAATTGAAGCGTTTCGCTACATATTGAGAGATTCTCCATTTTTTAGGTCTTTGGCCATTATTTAATTTTTTTTTATAAAGAATAAAGAAGAAGGGTATATAAAAAAAAAGAGAGGAAAGGAAATAATATATTCCAAACAAAAAAAAAGGTGAAAATATATATATAAAAGGGTTTTACATTATTGATAAAAGTGCATAATAAAGATAAGCGGGAATCTTTTCAAGTATATTTAAAACTTTTTACGTGGAGAAGCTCGCTGTTTTAAAAACAACCCATGGTAATTGCCCATGGTATTTTAAAAAATTAAAAGAAAAAAAAAACAAAAACAAAAAACAAAAGGAATAAGTTTTACTTTTTACGTGGAGAACATTTTAACGAAGGTTTTAAAAACAACCCGTGGTAATAGCCCATGGCATTTTAAAAGTTAAAGAAAAAACAAGGATACAAAAGCTCTTACGTGAAACGTAAATATTACTTTTTAGAGGAGGTTTTAAAAACAACCCATGGTAATAGCCCATGGTATTCTAAAGTAAAAGGTATTTTGATAACATTGGAGAAAAAAGGTGTGATCTAAATAATTTTAATGGTTAAAATCTAAAGATTGTGACTATACCAAGAGTCACCTCTCATCCAAATTAGTCACGACTCATCCAAATTTTCGAAAAAAAATATATTATTATAATTATAAAAAAGGATACTATATAAGCCTTATATAGTTACATATAAAAGGAAAAGTGGGTCTCAAAAAAGTATATATAAATTTTATATAATTATAATTTTATAATATATATAAATTAAAATTATATAATATAGATAATTTATAATTATATATATAAAAATATTATTATTATATAATTTTTTATTATTAAAAGAGTGAAAAAAAGAAGAAGAGAATAATTGAATATATATATATATATATATATATATATATATATATATTAGATTTTTATAAGAGAGAAGTGGAAATATATTTTATAAATTAAGAGAATAAAAAAGAAAAAAAGAAGAAGAAGAAGAAGGAAAAGAAAAAAAGGGTTTTCTATAAAAAAAAAATTATTATAAAAAAAAGAGTGATTTAAAAAGGTATTTAATATTTAAAGAGTAAAATGGAGACTAGTAATGAAAGGTTTCCTAAAACCTTTAGTAAAAGTGTTGATACATTTTTTAAAATCAAAGGATCGCTCGCAGGAAGAGATATCATAATCACTATCAGTCCTGCTGAAAAAAGTAATTATGTTAGTCCTAAATGTGCTAACCAATTGGTGATTCCTGAATCAAATATAGTTGAAAAGAATACTTTTGGCGAATATGACAAACAATATGACATAAGCAATTTACACCTAAATATTGGAGATTATACTTTTACCTCAAAATTCACCGTGAAAACCTTACGTTTTTTCGATAGTGACATTGATAGTGACATTGTTTTGGGGTTACCTTGGATGGAAACTCTAGGTTCCTTTATTCTAAATACAAAGAAAAAGTTTTTAACATTTTCTTACAAGAAGAAGAAAATAACGCTCCAAGATTTTACACTAAAACCAAATTCAGTAACACCAGAAGATATCTCAGATATTTCAAAAGTAATGTTTCGAGAAGGTAAAAAGGTATTACAAAATATGCAAAAAGAAATTGACAAAATCAATGTTGACAAAAATGAAGAAGTTTCTCGATTTAAAAACCAGAGTGAAAAATTGCTGACACAAATTAAGAAACTTAAGAAGGATAAGAAGTCATTAGAAAGCCAGGTCCAACAATTTATCAAGAAGGAAGCATCAAATGTAGGAATTCAAGTTGATGACAAAACAACAAATATCGATTCAGTGAATGTCACAACTCAGGAAGAAGACGAGCAAGTTGAAGAAAACACGCGCTTGGATGTTGCAGTTCAAACAATGAACATCCCCAGTGAATGTTTCATAACCAACTCAACAACATCTTCGCCAGAAAAAAAAATATAAAAATTGGCACATGCCCAGTAAGGAAAAATCAAACAAAGAAAGTTCCATATCGGCATCCAAATCATGAGAACAGAGGAATCAACCATGCTACATATTTGAACCAGTCAGAACCGAAACAACAAACTAATGTTCCAAAAAAGAGTAATGTAACCTCAACCCAGTGCTACGAGGACAAGTCGTTACAAAGTTTTAGTGATCAGAATGCTATACAGAAGATTAATCTAGGATGGTCTGATCCCTTCTCAGTGCGACAATTTTGTTTGTCACTAAGAAGATCATATCAACTTGTATCGACGAAGATGACTGTTCCAAGAGAGAAAGATTTTCAAAGCCGAAAAAGAGATCAAGCCTTTTTTCATCGAGAAGCTTTGAGGACAAAGCTTTTTGAAGAAGGAGGCAATGTAACGAATAAAATATATAAATAATATAAATATAATGTAAAAGATAATAATTATAAATAATATTTAGTTAAGCTAGTAATTAGGTTGAAGAGGCATGTCTAATAGGACATGACTCTTCACGAAGAGACACTTGCTTGGTATATAAGCAAGCCTCTCGTTCTCATTTGTAATTCATACTCATTCTTATTCATTTTATTTAATATAATATTTATATCCTTAATGGATAATTTGATATTCCAAGTCTTTTGGAGTAATTAATTTGTAGAAGGAACTTTGTTTGCTTCAGGTTTTGATAAGTTAACTCAAGTTGGCTTGGGCTAGAAGTCATGCTCCTTGCTGATTAATGACTCCACCTATTATACTATAAGTGGAGATGAGGTGGATATCATTTAGGAGCATCATAAGTGCAATCATCTAAGTGAAGATAAGAGCCTAAGAAGGATGTCAAGCCTCAAGATATAACTGAGTTGAAGGAGGAGGGATATCTAAGTCTGTCTTGAACTACAAAGGTTGGAAATAGGTTGGGTTTATCTTGTGAAAGAAGCTGAGTTTTTGTGGAGGAAAGACGAGGATCCTTGCATGGTTCTGGGCTAAAATTATGTGTTTTGTCTCTGTGTAATAGGGTGAAGTATTGCTTGATGTATCAAGGAGGGTCGAGGCCCTTAGGATGATTGAATGTTGAGGCTGAGAGTTCTGTGCTACTACATAAGTGAGTACTGAACCTCCTATAAGTGTAGACATAGAGTTTAAGAGATGAAAGTGAGATAAACGTTGAAGTAATAAGGTCTGAGCCTAAGGAAATTAAGGGTTTGAATCTGAAGTATTATAGGATGAAGATTAAGGCTGAGTAACCTCAGGAAGTATGCCCTGGACTGAGACCTTCATGACTATGTAGATTTAATGACTTGTGTGTGGTTGAGTCTTATAGTTTAATGATTGCAGTGTTGATGGTATAATGAAGTCTGTCCAATAAGGAAGGTTTGGACAATGTGTCTTTTGGTCTAAGATCATTTTTACTTGAAGTGTGAAAAGGGACTGTGTGAGGGTTGATTTGTGGAGCCCTAAGTATAATTATCCAAGGGGTGAATAATTATTGTGAAGGGTGTTGTGGAAGACTCTGTGTACAATGATATTGGAGTAGCCTTGTCATTGTTAGAGGGCATATTTGTGGGCCTTGTGTTCAATGGTTCTTGGAAAAGAAAATCATTATGTGAAGGTAGCTTGATAAAGAAGTAAGTATAGTAACTTAGCTGGAGCTGAGTTATTGTAGGAGGATATTTTTGGAGCTTGTTACCACTCAAACTAATAGGGGACCTAAGGGGGAATCCCTAAAGGGAAAATGTTAGGCCAAGGGAAACAAATGGAGACTTAGCCCACTGTCACCTCAACTAAAGCTCCCTTATATTTCCATACTTTCACCGATGGGAGGAGACACGATATATTATGGAGTCACTGATGAAGGATAAGTCAATGAAATGATATGGAGTGACCCAAACAATCCATTTCCCGGAAGAGTAAGAAGGATAAGGCTTGCTTGCTTCCTAAGCAAAGCACAAAGTCTTATAGGGAAAGGAAAGGGGGATTCAAGGGTTAGGTTTATGGGATATGACTTATGAAGGAAATTCCCAATCCTTAAAATCACTATTGTGATTGGTATCCCAGATGACCCTTGAAGAAGTGTCTTTTCAGAGGAATGGGACCACATGGGACCAAGTGGACCCGATCTAGGATAGGGGGAATGAGTATAGAAATCAATGATGTTCTTACCCTAGAAAAGGTGAGGAAAGGATCAAAGAAAGAATTTTCACTTGAAGGTGTTAATTTGACCCTTTGAGGTACTAGCCTTGGGGATGCTAAGGCAAAGTTTGGTCCCGGAGCTAGGGCTTGGATTTTCTCCCAACTCCATTGTCGGAATGGTTTCAAAATTGGAGGAGAGCTTGAGGAAACACCAACGCAAGAGACCCTAGGATATCAAACTTTTTGGAGGGCTAGCTTGTCGAGAAATTGATGCCCTAGGTACCCCAAATTGGATGGATTTGGAAGAAGGTGAAAGAATGTGATTTTTGGTGACCACCTTTTGGTAGACCAATGCCTTAGTCTTTGGGAGAATGTAGTATATGATGAATATGAGTAAGATTTCTTGGTTCCTAGTCAAGGAGGCCTCAAGACCACTTCACTAGCCTTCTAGGTCAAGGAGAAGCAATCTTTCAACTTTTATACTTTGATGCACAAAGGGAATGGCTTATTAAGGTCAAATTCTTTGATAGAATTATCCCTAGGAGATTTCGTTCATATTAAATGGCCCATACATTGAGAGATGCTATAATAGAGACAAAATTTCACAATTTTAAGCAGTAAATGCATGCAACAATTAACCCTAGAATAGTGAAAATCCCAGTCCAATGTATATGAAAAAGTAAAACAAGAATAACACTAAAAGAATATACTTACATGTAACTGAATATATCCAACCATTCATAATTGAAAAGAGAGAATCTCCAAGAGAAGATAGACCAATATCCACACATCAAAATTCATCCATAAAGCTCCAGTTCATCCTCTAGAAAAAGTGCGAAATTCTCAATAGAGAGAAAAGATCCAACCAAAGATGATGAGAAAATGAGCTCAACTCACTTGTATTTATACGCAACTTAGGAGTTCGAATTAGCCTCCTTGGCCTACATAAGCCCCAAAATAAAATAATGTTCTAATAATTCAACTTTTGGTGACAAGCCCACCAAACTAGATTATAAATGAAAAAGTAAACCTCTCAAGAGGTCAAATAATAGTCTATGCATGTCTTAGGGCCCTATAAGAAGCCTAATGTGGTCCATGGGTGCCACAATGAAGAATAGGACCCTCAAAAGCAGTGGACAAGGGGTTGGCCCCTTCTAATAACCTCTGGTGCTCCAAATGACATGTGGGGGCACACAAGTGTCCTCATGGGTCTCCAAACAAATCAAGGATGCCTATAGATCGCTTGCAAGGGCTAGGATGATGGTGTAGGTGGTGTCACATCATCGTGTAAGGCCTGGATCATTTGCCAAGTGTATGGTGTAAATCTAGGGCCGGTTGGGCATGATGGATCAGGTGCATCTTCCTCGTCTAATAAGTGAACCATGAGCAATCTCTGAATGGCCGTGGGGATCCATGGAATGTTGTGTGCCACTGTGGAGGACCATGGTTCTCAACGCACACCCTACAAGTGCCAATCTAGCCCTCTGAAGGATTAGGACCCCGTATAGGGAGACCAAACCAAAATGGAGTCCATCTGCAATCCTGCATAAGATCCAATGCGTCCCCTAGCCTTCCATTATAACAAGTCATTAAAGAAATCGAGTAAATGAGCTTTCCAAATCATGGACCACAGGTGGGGACTTCATAATGGTCTTCCCTTCCATAATGTTCTTCAAGATGTGCCAATGTCTCCTAAACTCCAAATGGGGTTAACCAATAATACTATTAAGTGGTTTCTACTTCTAAAGAGGATGATATAGTCAGGGTACATCCTTAAAAAGGCGGCCTCTTATCACAATGACTGACTATTTTCCGAGCGTGTTCGAACAAGTTGATACATACATCCTGACTGAAGAAACCGTTCAGGCCAGACCCTGACAGGAGGACCAGGAAGGTTGAGTGAGACATATATCCCCATCCCGTTTTCCATGTTTTCCCATAGTAGACATCTTATTACTGTTTGCTGAACGTTTCGGACAAGGTTGATACATCCTGAAGGAATATTTAGGTCATACATACCCGTACCCTTAAAGTCCTACAAGCTTGAATGCTCACAGAACCTTTCCCTTTGTACCCGACCCCATTGACTGGATTATTACGTGTGCCCAATCGTGATAGTCCAATAGTTGTTCGGATCTAGCTGGCCCCCAATTTGAGAATATGTTTCGGGACCATGTGTTGAGAGACCGGATACCATGTTTGAGGAACTCGGCTTGGAAGCCTTCCTCGTCTACTGCCCTGTTGGTGCTCATAACCCTAACTGCTGTTATGATCCTTCGTGGATTAGAGATATACTTAATAAGAAAAAAGAAATAAACACAATAAGAAACCCCCAAAATGAGAGAATACCCTTAAGGTAGGACAACACCATCAATTACTCCATATGGAAGGAATCACTCCATAAGCTATGCTTGTTACGATACAAAATCCATCATGCTCCATACCATTATATGCATGAGTATTGGCATGTGACATATAGGCAAATGAAGTAGGGGATGAGAAGGGGAAGCCCCAGATCACATGCTGGGGTACAAGGGTTGCTAATAAGAGGGAAGCCCACACTTGTGTTTATAATGTATAGGAGGGAGAAATCATAGGACATGAGGTGCCCCAACCTTGATTTTTCCACCCTTCTTTATATGCCTTTTTCCTTTTTATGTTTTTCTTCAATTAATTGCTCGGGGCTCAAGGGGTGAGAGCACGATGTATAACATATAACAGTGAATACCCCATTTTAATGGTGGGATAGTTCATTTCCCACTAGGGGTTGGGACAATCATGGGTTCCTATGTGATGGAGGAGGTTCATAGAACCTGTAGGAACTAGGGTGATGGCCATGATGATGGGGTAGAGCTCATGTATTGGATTTTTCCACGTGCTAAATGTGTTTGTCCCGACCATATTTTTCATTTTGTGGTACATTTTCCTATTGAGGGTGGCCATGTATGATTTTATCTTTCTTTTTAGATGCATCAACCTCCGGGTTTCATTCCAGGCCATGACCCAAGGTGTGGGAAAAGGGAAGGGGCATGCTAACCATATGTGGACCCAGTGGAGGAATGTGGACCAAGGTGGGAGAAATGATGAATAAGGTATTAATGAATGGAAAGAGGGTAATATAAGTGGATAAGGGAGCATGACCACATAACCAAAATCGGGGTTTCCCATGAAATACCATCCCTAGAGCCAAATGGCCAGTAGAAGAGATCCCACGAGACTAAAATCCAAGGTTAATACCCAAAAGGGATCTAGGGGACAAAAGCACACACCTAACCCATTCTTTCTGCCGAATCCCCCCATTAATCCACGCCTAGAAGTGTCCATGATAAGAAAACTACAATACTCAATTTCCATATGACAATGCATACCTTTAGGTTCGGGGGGCCCACCTTCAAACACACAATCATGGCAGATGGGCGAGGGGCCACATGGTTGGCTTAGGTGGTGGAGAAATGACACAATGAGCTAGTTGGTGGCTGCAAGGGGTTGTGATCCAGGTGGATATTGGTGGCCACCTACCTATTCCATGTGGACATCCACCATTGTTTCTTTCATTTTTTCAATTTCCTTAATTGTAGCACAGTTTACTATTTTTGGCAGTTTTCGGGTCTTGAACTTTCGGAGCCGTTTTGAGGCCCTAAACGACGTTTTTTTTTGGAAATATTACTCCAAGAAATTTCATTGAAATTGCGTTTTCAGTTTTATTCCTTGGAGAGATCTTTCCAATGAGGTATCATGCGCGTGAAATAGAGATAATATGACCAAGTTACGACCTCGGGAAGTTGGCTGCCCAAATAACCCCAATGGGGCCCATAGATTCTTGGTGTTACATCTCCTCGGGTTAAGGTTTTGGTTTTTTAGGGTCTTATTGTTAAATAATAAAAAGACCCTTGAGCCTCATTGTAACTCAGTTCAGAGGCATGTAGCCGCCACATCTCTTCTCAGAGATAAGCTACCATCGCCCGAGCTAGTCTCATTTCCATTATGTTTGTAAGCATATTTCATTATTTGATATTAATGAAAGATAATGTTATTTCTGCTGCATCTCTGTATTTATGGTTATATCTATAATTTGTTGCGTTCCTGTTTAAATTCGGATCAGTGGTATAAGAGTGGTCTGCTCTTTCTCTGTTTTTCTTTGCATGTCCCCAACGAGGTCGGGATATAAGGAGTTAGGGCTCGAACTGGTCGAACCTTTGCAAGACCAGCCTCGGAAATCCCGACGGCCTCCCATGGGGGAAGAAAAGAAAGATGAGGGAGCAGGAGATCCTATCAAAATATTTCTCAAGGAGGCCCTTGAGAAACAAAGGAATGCGATGATGGATAACTTTGCCCAGATCCTTCAACAATTGCCCATCGGTGGCGCATCCACATCCAACAGCCACTCTGGAGGCTCCACACCTTTTAAGGTACAAGTAAACTTTAACATTCCCATATTTGATGGTCAAATAGATGCATAAACGGTAGATAAATGGTTGAATCTACTAGAATGACATTTTTCTATTCATTATTTTTCCAGCCGAGAAAATATTACTTTTGCTCTTCTCAAAGCTGCCCCCCATGTCAAGGACTGGTGGGAAACCTATTATGAGCAGAAGGATGAAAATACGACCTCACTATTTTCAACCACTCCCACTTGGAATTCATTTCGAGACGCCATCAAGGAGTAGTACTACCCTATTGGGAACTATGAGGACAAATACATAAAGTGGATCACGCTACGACAGGGAAGGGACCAAGATGTGCCAGAGTTTACCAATGTTTTTCATACCCTTCACACAAAGTTGGGTGTCAAGGATTCTGAGAAACATTTGGTACTCAAGTACCGCGGCTGCCTACATAGATACATCAAGGACGAGATGGTGTTCTTGGACATCTCCTTGCTTGGCACGACGTACCGATACACCGTCAAGATAGAGCAGAAGTTTAAACAGAAGAAGTGAGACTTTGGATCTGCAAATCCGAAGCAAGGGAAAGGTACCCCCAAACCATAGAACAAAGGACAAAGCCAAGGCGGGACAACCTAGGACAACTCGCCAAGGCCACAAGCAAAGGAAAACACTGCAAAGCCGAAGAAGGAAACGAGAAAGTGGTTTGAGTTCATAAGAGCTCCACCCACAACACAAGTGAGTGTTGGGCCAAGTAGTGACTGGTGGCCGAACTGAAGGCTTCATAATTAAATGCATGTTTCGACTCTGAATCAGAACCATATAAGGGGAATGACAAAGGGGAGCAGATTATTGATGCGGAGCCCAACGCCACCACCACCACCACAAAGATCCAGAAGGAGGAACCCAAAGATCCAAAGGAGGAGGAACGTCTCTTCCACTCCCAGATGTGGGTAAAGGGTTCCCTGCTATAGTTCATTGTCGACAGCGGGAGCCAAAAGAACCTCATTGTAGCAAAGGTCATGAAGCGGCTGGGATTACTGACCACAACACACCCACAACTGTACACCATCAGGTGGCTTCACCAAGGACAGGATCTGCGCGTGAGCCAACAATGTCTCCTTCCATACAACATCAAGCCCTTCACAGATGAGGTATTATGTGACGTTGCTCCCCTTAATGTTTGTGATGTATTATTAGGCCAACCATACTTGTGGAAGCGACATGCTGTGTATGAGTCAAGGCCTCACGCTGTTATTGTTACATTGGGAAATAACCTGTACAGGACACTGAAGGTAGCACCGCCTACTGCCATCTCTCTAGTTACTGCAAAATAATGCAGTAAGATCATTTCAAAACCGAGAAATTTGTTTTCCTAATGATACACCCTCAAGGAAAGAAGAAGATGGTGGCCACGACATCTAGACAGGGCCCCTCCACATGACAACAACAGATGGACAAGGTCGTGGAGGAGTATGAGGAAATCTTCACCTCTCCCGTAGGGGTGCCTCTGCACTGTCAGGTCAAGCACTCCATCGATCTAACCCCAAGTGCACCGTTACCCAATCGACCAATCTATCGGCGCTCTGTTATGGAGAACGATGAAATCAAGAGGAAAATTTAGGAGCCGCTGTAGAAAGGTCACATTCAGTTGAGTTCATCGCCCTGTGGGAGCCTGATCGTGTTGGTACAGAAGAAGGATGGGACTTGGAGACTTTGTATTGACTATTGGGTGCTGAATAAGATCACTGTCTCGAATAGGTACTTGATCCTGTAGATTTATGACCTTCTGGACCAACTCAAGGGGGCAAAAATTTCAGCAAGATCGACTTGAAGTCCGGATATCACCAGGTACCAATCGAACCCTTCGATGTGTGGAAGACTACCTTCAAAGTCAAGGATGGCCTTTTCAAATGGTTGGTTATTCCTTTTGGGTTGACGAATGCTCCTACAACCTTCATGAGGCTCATGGATGCCATCTTGCGGCCATTCACCAACTCATTTGTAGTGGTATACTTAGATGACATCCTGATCTTCAGCTAGAGTTTGGAAGAGCACCTCCACCACATCCGACAGGTTCTCTAAACACTGCGGTAACACAAGCTGTGTGCCAATTTGGAGAAATGCACTTTTGGCATGACCCAGGTTTAGTATCTATGATACATTATTGATGAACGGGGGGTGCATGTGGATCCAACCAAGATCTAAGTCATTAGGGATTGGCCACTCCCAACCACTCTGACAGAGCTCCAAAACTTTCTAGGTCTTTCCAATTTCTACCACAGGTCCGTGTTGGGGTTCTCTCATATCACTTGGCCCTTGAGTCAAGTCACCAAAGGAGGAGCGAAAGAAAAATTCTTTTGATCTGAATCTCAACAGAAGGAATTCACAGAGTTGAAACACTGTCTCTTCTCTACACCAGTGCTCACATTACCAGACTTGCAACAACCATTTGAGATTGAGACATATGCCTCTGACTATGCTACTGGGGCAATACTTACTCAATAGGGGCATCCAATGGCATATCACAGTGGGACACTTTCATACGCAGTCCATAAGTATCCCACTTATGACAAAGATATGTATTCCATTGTGCAGGCTCGCCGACAATGAAAGAATTACATTTTGGGGAAGGAAATAGTTATCCACACAAACCATCGACCCCTTCAGTTCATATCGATGCAACGGAAGTTGCAGAATGATCGCCATTAGAAGTGGTCCACATACCTGCAACAGTTCCATTTGAATATCAAGTAAAAGAAGGGCATCACAAATAATGTTGCAGACTGCCTCATCTGACCATCGATCATGGCCTTAACCACCATGCTCAACTCTTGTGGGCACGAGACTTCTCATTTGCCACTTCGCTACAAAAGTGACCCAGAATTCGACCACACATACCACACACTCTTGGATGGTTAGCAAGTTCCAGATTTTCACCTCTAGGATGCTCTGTTATGCCACCTAGGACACCTTTTTTTTCCTTCAAGCGAGTGTGCGAAGATGATTTGGGAAGCACACTATAGTCAGGCGGCTGGGCATTTCGAGGCTGAGAAAACAATGGCAGTATTGCAGAGGTATTTCTATTGGCTGAATCTTCGACAGGATGTCGGGAAGTACATCAGATCCTGCACTACTTACGCCACTACCAAACCAACCATCAAGAAGCAAGGTCTCTATACTCCAATGCCTACCCCTAGTAGACCTTGGGAATCCATCTCCATGGATTACATGGCAGTCCTTTCTTCTACTAAGCATGGCAACGACTATGTTTTTGTGGTCTTCGACAGATTCTCGAAGATGGCCATTATGGTGGCCTGCAAGAAGAGTATCACAATAGAAGCCACTGCTAAACTCTTCTTTGAACAAGTGTGGGTACACTTTGGGATCCCACAGTCTATCATCTCAAATCAGGACAGTAGGTTCCTCAATATATTTTGGTCCAGTCTCTGGTCGATGCTGGACACCAAGCTCACTAAGTCCACAGCTTTCCATCCCCAAACTGATGGCCAGAAAAAGGTCTTTAACATGATGTTCGTACACATTATGCACATGTACAACTTAAAGCATCCACGCACATGGGATGAGAGCCTCCACTATGTCCAGCACAGCTACAATCGAGCTCTCCACAACTCGACTGGCCACAACCCTTTTCAGGTGGGCTTGGGATTCAAGCCACTATATCCCATTGATGTGGCCATCCCATTTGCATTGACCTAGGCATATTCGGCTCATGTCCAGTCCGAAGCTGACAAGGAAAATAGATTCATTGAGCACATTCAACACATTCGCTAACAAGTCCATGACATATTGGAAAAATCCAATGCTAAGTACAAGAAACGACATGATCAACATCACGTGCCACACAAGTTCCAGGTGGGTGACAAAGTTTGGCTACATTTGCAAAAGGAGCACCTCGCTGGGCCCCACTGCAAGATTCGCCCGCTTCGATATGGGCCATACACCACCACCAAGGCTGCGGGAGATAATTCTTTTGAGCTCAATGTTCCCCCATTCCTTGGCCTACACCCAATGTTCAATGTGGATCGCCTTCGACCATACTTTCCACCATCACTGGACACATCCGACATTGCAGAACAACTCACACCAACAGAGTTAAATCCAGACTGCAAGGAACAAGAGGAAAATGATTGGATCATGGAAACGCATATCAAGAACAATCACCCGTAGAAGATCCAACTGTATCGAGTTATCAAATTCGACCAACTCTTGCACCAAGGAAAATGGATCACTAGGGACCAAGTTCAGCAGAAGTTTCCTCATCTCATGGAGCAACTCAACGCAATGGAGACCATTGCTTCCTAAGGGTGGAGGAATGATCTAGGTGGATATTGGTGGCCATCCACCTATTCCATGTGGACCCCTACCATTGTTTCTTTCATTTTTTTAGTTTCCTTAATTGTAGCACATTTTACTATTTTTGGCAGTTTTCGGGTCCTGAACTTCTGGAGTTGTTTTGAGGCCCTAAATGACCTTTTTTTGGAAATATTCCTCCAAGTGATTTCATTAAAACTTTAGTTTCAGTTGTAGTCCTCAGAGAGATTTTACCAACGAGGTATCATGCGCGTCAAACAAAGATAATATGACCAAGTTACGACCCCGGGAAGTTGGTTGCCCAACTAACCCCAATGGGGCCCATAAACTCTTGGTGTTACATCTCCTCGGGTTAGGGTTTGGTAGTTTAGGGTTTTCTCTTATTTTTCAATAATAAAAAGGCCCTTGAGCCTCATTGTAACTCAGTTCATAGGCATGTAGTCACCACATCTCTTCTCAGAGATAAGCTACCATCGCTCGAGCTAGTTTCATTTCCATTCTGTTTGTAAGCATATTTCATTATTTGATATTAATGAAAGATAGTGTTATTTTTGCCGCATATCTGTATTTATGGTTATATCTGTAATTTGTTGCATTCCTTTTTAAATTCAGATCAGGTTGTTGGCTGCCGATTGAGGACCATATTGGAGAAGGTTTTTCTCTTAGGGATATTACCCACAAAATGGTGGGTAACAGAGTCTATGTCCAATGATCCTTGGAGGAGCATTGACCACTGATAGAAGGCACTTTGGTGAGTTGGTGTGCAAGGGATTCCGAAGGTACAAAGGACCTTGTGAGTCGTAGTGGTAAATGCAGTGGATCAACAATACTCTTGAAAAGTATGGGTGGCAAAGGCCCTGCTAGGTGTTCAAGGAAAGTGAACTAAAAGGGTTAGTGTAAACAATTCTTCATAAGTTAAGTGTGTCTTTTTCAAGGGAAAATTGATGGTCATGTGTTGTTGACATCAAACCCTAGTTTTCTTGTATCAGGGCTAATTATAAGGGCCATGATCCTTGGTACAGGATCCATATGTTTGTTGTATTAAAGTTGTAATATAACAAGTTTTTGGTTGACAAAAATTCTTGTGTACTTCATTGATTCATTGATGTACATTTTCCACTGTGAAAAGTGCTTGTGTTGCGGCATTTTAGTGTGTTTGTGACCTTGTTTTAGACATACACCTATTTCTGAAGTGCCAATGAAAAATTAGCATGGTATTAGAGCTAATTTGAAAGGACATCTGAATTAGAGTGTGCATAGCGAAGCAACTCAAGAAGGACCTGTGGAATTGCCTAAAACATGGAGCAAAAGGTTTATATGAGAACATGGAAAAGTGGTCTTGACTGGCTAGGTGACAAGATTGGTTAGGAGTTCTGGTGGATTGGTGGAGAACCTGGTGAACAATAGTTTGTTGTGTGGTAGGTTGTAGATCCTAGACTTCTGATGACTTGTCAAAGATTGTTGGAATTGCTCAGGGGATGATTTGGCATGAACGAGTTAGCTCAGTGTGAAGGAATAATGGAAAACTAGTATCTTCATTGGATTGTGAACTTACACATCTGACATTAGAATCATGTGCACGAGAGGTATTTGACCTACAAGGATCAGATCGCTTGCTGAGTTGAGTTGCAATGGTTTAGAGTGATTAGACCCAATGTTCTACTTCAACTCATACTTGCCTGGGAAGGACACAAGTTCATTAGCAAAAATTTCTAAGAGGGAAAGTAGAGTGAGCCAGTGGAGGTTATGTAGACTTGGAGGGAGTCTACCTGTTAGAGTCGGTTTGGTCAGCCCTCCGTCAGAGATCAAAACTCTTTGTTCATTTCAATTTTAGGTGTCCCGCTCCATTCACTCAGCTGCATTTCGCTAGGGGCATGCCATGATCTGACGGAGAAAGTCATGCTAATCATTTCCCTTCATGTCTGGCTCCTGCTGGCTCAGGTCTTTTGTCAACAATCACCAAATTCCATGACAATCAAGGTCTGGTCCTTTACAGGACAAAGTCATTTTCTATGTTTGGGTCTAGGAATTCATAAATTTGGTCTTTGAAACATGTCCAGTAAAGCCATGCAGGCCAGAGGGAGGCCCTTACACAGCTATGGTTCAGAGAGCTTCATCGTCACATGGATAGACTTCGACTCTTCTTCAAAACTCAGTTTTGAAGAAAAGTCAAATAAGGTCATTTATGACAAAATTTTCCAAAAAATCGCCAGTTGACTTTTTTAGATACAATCATGGTTTCCGTGGCCAAATACCTTGTCATAGAGTCCCTGCAAAGATGTGCCGAAAATTTCATCATTTGAGCCAAAATGTCAAAGGGAAAGTGAAAATCAGTGTGTTTTAAAGTCAGTGAAAAAGTGCAAATCACAACATTAGAAAAATGGGTTTTCAAGGAAGCAAAAATTAAACCCATCTCTTCCAAGGCTATAAATACATGTTTTGACCGAAATCAAAGGCATTGTGCTATTACAAGACTTGGAGAAGACATTGCAAAGGTGTGAGTGTGAGATTGGAGCGTTTGAGTGAGTGGGAGCAAGTTTTCGAGGGCGCGACGCACATACCCAGGAGTGCGGCACACTCACCGGGCGCGGCGCACATGCAGCCAGCCTGCAGTTGAAGGTTTACACAGGCGCGGTGCACACCCAGCGCGCGGCGCACTGGGAATTGCGTGCGGCGCACACAGACCAGGGGCCGAGAAACGTTGCCAAACCACCCCAAATTTTGGTGAAGGCTATCAAATCGAGAGGTAAGCCTTACGACCTCACCTGTTCATCAAATTTTATCAAGGATATGGTGTTTGTGGAGATGTTTGAATGTCACCAAAAAGCATAAGGTCAACCATAAGAAAATCACCAAGAAAATGATGGCTGGGGTTGTCAAAACGTGTTGTTAGTGCCAAGGTTTCACTCCACTCACCTTTTTCCCCTCACCTATCATTTTTCCTAAACCCCTGCCCTAAGTCACTACCAAACCCTCTCCCTATTCCTCCACTATTTGATTAACTCAAAATCACCATAAGACCAGCTCATTGTGCAAGCAAAGCTGTGGAAGAGGGGTGCATGGTCGAAGGGTTTAGGAGTCAAATGATTAGTAGAAATTTAGGGTGATTTCAGAGTGCGTGGCACACACACCAAGGAGCGCGGCGCACTCATTGGGCGTGGCGCACACAGAGCCCGTCCACTGTGTAAATATGCCACTAGCGCGGCGCACTCAGAGCGCGTGGCGCACTGGGCATTACGTGCGGCGCACAGAGATATAAAGCCCAGAAAACAATTAATTTGCCTAAAATTTTTTGGATGCTCATCAAATTTGAAAGGTAGGCAACCTACCTCCACTCTTGCATCAAACTTGAAAGGAGTAGCATGGCTTTAGGAGTATAAATCAAATGCAAAATTTTTTATAAAGCAAACAAAAGAAGACACAAAGAAGTCATGATCCTAGGGTTTATGCTATAATGACAATGCTGCCAAGGTGTTTCAAACCCTACCCCATCAACACTATACCTAAACTACTCCCAAATCCCTGACAAATCTCTCCCTTTAACCCCTATTCCCATTTCATCATTCCCCTCCTAATACTCCTTGCTTTATTGTCCCCTTGGTGGCAGATTTTCAGAGCAACTACCAGCTTCATTGGAATTCAAGGGCAACATAAAACTCAGGGTCCAAACAACAGTAATGGCATCCGAAGTTTCATCAGAATATGAGGAGGAGACCCACAGTGACATAGCTTCGGGAGAAAGGGCCCAAAGGAGACGTCACCGGAGTGGCAGACATCTTAGAGATGAGCCAAACACCCTCATCGAGTTGCAGGCATGCCCTCTTGTTGTGTCTTGTTTCCAGCACTTAGCATGTTTTGAATTTTGTCAGAGGGTGGAAAATCTCAAAGTTCATCATGAGTTGGCCCATCTTTTTGCACTTCACCTACATGGAGGACAGTCTATCTTGGCTGGGGTCACTTTCACATTGACACCCAAAACCATATCAGTGGCAATAGGCATACCAAACATTGGAGAGCAGTGGCACAAGAAGAAGAAGGTAGAGAGGCATCATTATGAGCCTTACATCAAAGACAGCTGTTTGAGCCACCTCACGAGAGTTTTTCCATTTAGATTTCTGAAAGATGAGTATGCCCCGCTCATGAAATTGATCATGAAATACTTCAGTTGCGAGGGGAGGTTTTCTCGCCTTTATGCATACCACATCAGGTTGCTCATGCACTTTACCAGGGTGCGGATGATGAACCTCCCATTTTTCATCTGCGGGAACATAGAGAGAATGAGAAATTTCATGCAGCACAAGACCCCTTGACAGTAGATCAATAGTGTGTATCACTTTGCCCTTATCCGGATTTTGGTGGACCATCAGTTGGGATTGCAGGGTATTGCTTGGGAGGACTTCATCTCTCGTGACTTCTTCAGCGCTCCACATGTGGTTTCAGAGGCAGAGCATGAGATAGGGGGCCCATCTCATCAGTATGAGTGACATGAGACTGCCACTATGCCAGTATACATCACATATCAAAAAGGCAGTAGACCCTTATTTGCAGCAGCAAAGCGAGTGTTATCTCCACCCGGGGTGGAAAGGGCCTCGCTTCCGACATCAGCATCATAGGAGTAGGGTAAGGGTAAGGAGCCAGTGCAGGAGGAAGGGCCATTAGGTGAGCGAGAGACCGAGTTTGTTCTCCTCCAGGATGATGAGACAACTGTAGAACCAACAAATGAGGAGTTTACAGAGATCATCCAGGAGCAACAGTCAGTGATTGAGTCCTTATCCCTTGACTTGGAGAGGGCCAAGTGGAACATGAAATACCTGGAGCAGAGAAACAAACAGCTTGAGGACCAACAGACGATCATGGAGCTGCAAAATATTCGTGAGCGTCGCCAAGCTGCTCAAAGAAGAAGGGTTGCGCTCACATCTTTGGAGCAAGCAATCAATGAGGATTAGGAGGCCAACCTTGAGAGGGTCAACATGCATTTGGAGAGGCTGCTGGACAAAGCCGACTAGGACCTTGCTCTATTGAGACATATGGCTTTCCGTTACAGGCTGCGAAACATGAGTGCATAGGCCCAGATAAGGAACTTGAAGGCAAAATTGAGGAAAGCAATAAGAAGGGAAAATAGGGAAAAAGAGCAAGATCGGCTTCGAATCTTGGTTGAGGCTTCCTTGGCCCATCATAGCACCCCATAGAGATCCTCCAGCCCAAATTTCAAAAAATTTGGGGAAATTTTGGTCACTTGGTAATTTTTTGGGTAAAAAACAGGGATTTTCTCCTTGTGGGCTCCAAATGAGGAATGGCCTGCAGATTTGGATTCAGCATGGAAAATTATGACTACTGGTGTTCGGGCAAGAGATTTGGGCAAAATCTAGGTCTCCTAAAGATAAAAAAACACCCAAAAATGGCCTCTCTGCCACTTTTTTGACACACAAAAAGCAGTCTTGGGAGAATGGAGATTTGGAGGGGCAAATGAGCACCAAATTTGAAAATTCTAGTTGGGTTAGGAAGTAGACAGGACAGGCTTTCTAGCAAGCCCACTTGGGCACATTTTGGACACTTGAAAGTGCCCCAAAATAGGTCCCAAAGTAGCGCGATGCACAGAGGAAAAAATTGCCAATTTGCTTCCGTTTCGTGAAATTTCGGTTCGCGACTTCTCCAAGTGGGCCCGCTCATCTACACTTCGGTTTTTTGGCACCAAAGGTGGAATTTAAAGAGTTTTTTCTCCAGATTGGCTTCTATCCAAGTGGCGAAGGAAGGCAAACGGTCACCCCAAGACAAATGTCATGTTTACAACGCTGCACCTGTAGCTGATGGTTGGCTCTCCATCTCCATTTTGTAATGATTCGAGTAACTCCCCAACCCTTGGGCATTCTATCTCTTCCTCAAACATTCTATATATTGTATGCAAGTTATTTGCAAAGGGTTTGTTGGCTTGTAACTTCTGGGAGACTGTGGGAAAGAAACTTTGTTTCTTCACTGTGTATTTTTGACAGAGAATTAATGAAAGGCAACGGCTCTGTTTCATGAGATTCTTGTGGTTGTGAGTGTAACAAATGTGTCTCTTATGTTTTCATATGTATTTCGTTATGTTTCATAATTAAATTCATGTTCATTTCCAGTGAAATTTTATGAGTGAGATTAGGTAGAATTCAATTTTATTGCTCTAGCTGTGGGAAAATTTCATGTTTAGTGTTATTCTTCTGTTGAAAAGGATTCATGTCACTATGCCCTTTTCACTTTCTTCAGCAATATATTCATGCCGCGGTACCTCAAACTAAATTGTTACATTTCCCGCCTACCTTGCCTCACGGAATAATCTGTTTTTGTATTAGATTCTCTGTTCTTTGCTGAGCGCCGGTCCCATAACATCCTAGAAGCTCGGTCATTCATAAAATTGTTTCCGGAATCCCTATTCACTTACTAGCCTAAGGTGAATATTGCATTGTAAGTCATCTCAGACCGTTTTCGATCATCTATTCACTGAGCGTGACTCGGAGAGAGCCCTCTCCTGCTCTGGTAGGGCTAGCTACCAGACTGAGCGTGGCTTTTGGTTACTCTAATTTTTGCCTTCCTTCAGCCTAAGGCAGATTTAGGTGCTAACACTACCTTCATAGGGATACTCCAAAGCATTGTCAGTTTCCCTATGGAAATTTGAATCTTCATTTATGGCGAGATCAAGGTAGGGTCACTATTGAGAATAGAGTGGTTCATTCTACATGGTATGCTATAGTGGTGAATGCCAGAGATTGGGCTAGTGTCATTGATGATGACGAGTTAATTTCGAGTAGTGGAAGTATCTCCCTCGCTAAGAGGGAGTGTTGAAATGTGTAGCTTGGGAGGTACTCCCACAACCCTTGGGGTACTAGGTTTGTGAGGAGTTGACCCACAAATATGGTTCGTGGGTTGTTTACCCAAGTAGTGGGCTTTGTACCCAAAGTTGTGGGTGAAAGACTAAAGGAGAAAATCATTTTTTATTCATTGGAGGCATGAGGGGCACCCTTGATATACTAATGGGCCCCTACAACTTCAATGGTGAAGGCAAAACAAATGAAAAAAATCTCATTTCTTATGCTAGTGGGGTTTTGATAATTATAAAGACCCTCTCTCAATACACTTTTTTTCCTTTTTTTTTTATTATTATAAAAATAATACTCTATTTGTTAGGGATCCCATTCTAATTTACCAATCTATTTCTCAATGAACATGCATGTATGGAAGTAATTCTTTATTACTCCCTTCTATGGTAAATACAATTATCAAAGAGGAAGGAAGAAATTTATAACTTTGAAAGTTCAATTAGAGAATCGCCTCATTCTCATTTCAATTGTACCATTCTTGATTTCTAATAAGCTTTGATCTACAAAGGATTTTGAAACCTAAATCTTTATTATATATATAGATTCATATTACTTAGCTCCATCTTACAACTCCTCTAACCGATGTCTGGCTCATAGCACATTTATCATACTGACTCAATATTTATCTTAATTTCTTTAAAACTAAAAACTTACAATTCTAACCTTTTTATATTTGGTTTATTATGCTTATTCACCAAATATGCTTTTACCTTCATATTTAAAATTTATGGACTTGACTCCAAACATAGTCATGGTTTCGAATACAATACTTTTCATTATAGAATTATCATATACAAACTACAAACAATTGGTATCCATCGATGCTTTACCGCTATACACATATAACTTGATTTCGTTGGGATTATCCCAACCTTATTGTTATATAAGGTAATCTATGAATTTTCATATATGACTACACTCATTGATTTGGTAATACCATTCTACAACCTTATTAAGTAATACTGTGGGCATATGTATAATTCTGGAAACATCTATACATGAGTGGGAAAATTCCATCGACTTGCCACATATGTACTTTTGGGTTGGAAGGTTTCGATTGAATAAGATTTAATCAACGGTTCATAATATGTCGAGGGTTTTCTAGGATGTTTAATGACTATCAAGATTATACTTCTCAGTTCTACAAATACTAGTATATTCGATCTACTGTATCAGTTTACATTTGGTCAATCTAAAACTCAGGTGGTCATTTGAAAACTAGGGTTTTACAAGGGGCCTCATCCCAAAATGGAAAACAATGGCAAGGAAATCTCAGATTTTGTGGAAACAAATCACTTAGGCCAAGTCAAAATTGCTTCAGTAAACAAAACATGGAAGTGGATTTGGGTAAATGAAAAACAATATTGGGGCATTTTAAAGTGGAGACTTTCTCACTTTAAATGGGGAACAAAAATAAGAGCATCAAAAAGAAAGAAGAGTCAACCATTTATAGTCCCACGTCTACACCTCTTACTTGGTCATCAAGTCTCTATGTCTAGGAACTGATGAAGGCCAAGGCAAGGCTGGAAATTTTGGAAGCCAAAGAACAGGAAGGGACCACAAAATTTCAAAGATTACATTTGCAAATCGATCTTTAATGGAAGGTAATAGGATTATAAAAGAGCAAGTAACAATTCTATAAGAGACTTTGGAGATAGGAAAACAATAATGGGAAAACATGAAGACGACATGGAAAACCATGAAATAATCAATGGGAGAAAACAAGGAAGTGATAATCTCTAAAGAAACTTAGGTGGATACAAAAATATCTTAGTAGGTAGTCATTTCCAAATAAAAGGCAAAAGAGATCAAGGGGAAAAACATTCCAAAATAAATCAAAACTCGAGCTGAGGACACTAATGGTTACAAAAGGATGGAGGAAAAAGAAGATGTAAGTGCTCGTAGAGCACAGGAAAGAGAACAAAAAGATAAAAAAGATAGGAAAACAAAATTTATTATACGAGGAATAAGAGACTATGAAAAGAACGAAAGCACTCTCAATTTGACAAGAGAGACTTTTTGAAAGAGAAATTTCATTGGAACATGCAAATTTGTCAAGCAATAAGGGTGGGAAAAATATGTGAAGAGAGGCCTTGACCCATAAAAGTCATCACAACAAGTGTGCAAGACAAACAATATCTCTTAAGAAAAAAGAAACTCTTGAAGGGCTCACACTTCTTAGATGAAGATATAACTAGCAAACAACAAGAGGAGAGAAGAGAAGAAGTGGAGTAAATTAGAGCAGTAAGAAATGAAGGGAAAAGAGCATGGTTGTACAATGGTAAAGCAGTTATTGCAATGTTTGGGCCTCATGCTAAAGTAGGGCAAAAATTGCCAGTAAAGAAAAAATAGTTAATTCTATAGTAGGGAGGAAAACAATAGGATCAACATGGATGAAAAGGGGTGAAGACTCAAATTTGAGTCTTGTGTGCCAAGACGCGTAGCAATAAAATCCTACCCAGGTCTACCTAAGTCTAGTTTATTAGAACTGTAGAGGGTACCCTTGGAGGAGGGGACCTGGGATAGGGCCTATTGCAGAAGGTCGAGACATAATTTCTCTCACAGAAACTCATGAACATAATGGTTGTAAAACTCCTATGTTTGATGGTTATTTGAAATTAGCAGTTTGGAACAAGGCAACAAAAAATGGCAAAGGGTATGGAGGAATACTGGTTTTAGTGAAATGAAAAAATGTCTTCACATACAGTTTGTGAAATAAGATACAAATAAACAATATTTATGGTTCAAAATAACAGAGAATGAGAACCACATAAGAATTGCAGCATGCTATTTTGCACCTCAAGTATCAAAAACTTACAAAATAAGGGAATATATAGCAAAGACCCATATGTAGCTTTAAAGCAAGATATTCATGTATATTCTAAGCAGGGAGAAGTTATTTTAGTGGGAGATTTCAATGCTAGAACAACAAATCAACAAGCTTGTCTGTTTTGTTGCAAAGGGGATCACAATCATATCTGGCCCATTGAAGAGGAGAATCCCCAATGGTCGAGATGTTCAGAAGATGAAAAAGTTAGCAATAATTTTGGAGAGGAGTTTCTCATGTTCTGTGGTGCTTTCAAATTATTTATCTGCAATGGTCTAGATAAATGGAAAAGTTCTGGGAAGTTCACTTGCAAGACATACAATGGGGAAAGTGTGGTTGACTACGTTATTTGTTCACAAAGCTTTATAGAAAGGATAAATGAAATTAATGTTGGAGAGCATAAGTGGGAATTAAGATCAAACCATAACCCAATTTATATAAATCTATCTTAGTTAGAAGAAAGGTAACATAGGAGGAAAACCCAATGTTCTCGACAATCGATATCAAGGGGCAAAATTCTTCTAACACAAGAAAATTGCAATATATTCAAAAAAATGTTGGAGAGATCAAATTAGAAGGGGAAGAGTTGTTCCCAAAGCCTCAATAGTCATGAGTTAACAACTATAATTCAGAGTTCACTTGAGAAGTGGAAAAGAGAAAAAATAGGAAATCTTAATCAAATTGTTTTCCTGTAAATGCTTGGTTTGATGAGGAATGCAAAATGGAAAGGAAAACCTTGATAAAGGTAGGCGAGGAGAAGATGAATGTAAAGCTATATAAGAAAATTTTAAAAAGGAAGAAAGATGAGTTCATGCAAACAAGGCGAGAAGGGTTAATATATCTAGGCAAGAATAACCCAAAGATTTTTTTGGCAGGAACTTCAACCAAGGAAGAAGCAAATTGAAAATAATATTACAACCAATCAATGGTTTGACTATGCAAGACAACTCTATGAGAAAGAATCTAAGGAGGAGCCTCCTACCAATATCAACACAACTACAAAGCTTTTCACATTACAGGAAGTAGAGACAGGAATTAAGAAGTTGAAAATAGTAAAGGCAAAGGACTTGGTTGAACTTCAAGAAGAATATCTAAAGTGGGGAATGAACATTCTTGCACCGCACATCATGGAAATATTCAACAACGTTAGTCGACAAGGATTCCCAAGAGATTGGACAACCAGTCTAGCAATACCCCTTTTTAAAAGTGGAGACATTAATAATCCTTCCAACTATAGAACCATTATGATCAATCCTTTGTTTACAAAGCTCTTTAGCAGCATGGTAGAAACTTGAATCAGTAAGTGGGTGGAATTCAAAGAAAAGAGGGAAAAAGGACAAGAAGGTTTTAGGTTGAAACATTCTATAGTTGATCATGGTATCACGCTGAGACACATTATTGAAAAGGTTTGGGAGGGAAAAGACGAAGTATTTTGCTGCTTTGTTGACTTCAAAAAGGAATTTGACATGGTCCCTAGAGATAAGCTGTAGAGTAGAATGGAAGAACTTGAAAGTTATTTGCATTATAGAGTTGCTGTCCATAGGCTTTATGAAGTGGCGAAAGTTAAAATTAGAACTTCAACAGACATTTCAGAAAGCTTTAGAAGTGATATCAGAGTCAAGCAAGGCTGCCCTTTATCCCCTACTCTTTTTTGTTTATATATTGATAAATTAGAAGAATAGCTAAATCTGCAAGGTGGGGATGGTATTCAGTTGGGGGAGTTTGTGATAAATATTCTTTTATATGTTGATGACCTTGTATTGATAGCTAAATCAGCCCAGGGATCGTAAATGCACATATACACCCTTGAGCATTTTTGTGAAGCAATGGGGATGCAAGTCAATACCAGCAAGACCAAAATAATGATTTTCTCAAATAAAAAGAAGCAAAGCCAACATACGTTCTTCTTTGAAGGCAACATTCTTGAAGAAGTAAATGAATACAAGTACCTCGAGATTGATTTCAACAACATGCTTAATTGGGAGCAATGCAGAAAGAAGATACTTTTAGGAGGGTGGAAAGCATTATATACTCTTTAAAATAGATGTAGAGAGGCGAAGTTAAGGGATTGGAAAACAATTAAAGTGATTTTTGGGCTACTAGTTTGTCCAGTTATTTTATATGGGTGTGAATTGTGGGCTAGTAACATCCCTGTCTCAAAATGGAAGAAAATTGAAAAAAATCCAAAAGTGCTTGATCATGAGCAAGTTTAAAATAAAAATTCAGTGTCATATGAGATAATGCTGAGTGAAACAAGAGAAATTTCCATCGAAGCAATTGCTATGGTGCGTCTCATAAGGTATCTACAAAGAATTGAACAAATGGGAGAAGGTATATGGCCTAAAGTTATCTTCAATGAAGGAATGAGTGAAAGAAATAAATCATGGATGAGGCAAAACAACAAATGGAATATTTACTTCAACACATATCCCAAAAACAACAAGGATTTAAAGAATTTTGTTATGGATAAGTTTCGTAAGTGTATATGGCAAAAAGAAGTGGGTAGAAAGAAGAAATACTATGTTCAAGAATTCAATCCCACTTGTGATCTCCAACAAAAAGAGTACATTGGAGCTAGCATTACATGGAGAGCAAAGATTCTTATTACTCAATTAAGAAATAACTCACATCAACTATGGTGCGAAATAGGTTGATGGAAAATACCTAAAGAATCTTTGGAAGAACGGGTGCGTACGTTTTGCACGTCAGGGGAAGTTGAATCGGAAAAACATTTCATTTTGGAATGTGATTCTTTTAGAGACATCAGAGACAGTTACAACAGTATGTTAACATTGGTTCCTTGGCATTGTCTTTTTAGTGAGGGGACTGTTAAAAGGTTGGGTCAGCTCATCATTAATTTGGATAATAAGAGGATTGAATTGCAAAGGCAAAAAGTAGGGAAGCTAGTGGTCCCATAGGCTATTTCTAGTCTTGTGGACGTTAAAATTTCATTTCATTTCATTTTTGGAAATGGAGGTGGAAACATATGTACCATGTACATTAGGTTTTTCTCTATTCCCTCCATCTGTCATTTGAAGATTTTTTTTCTCGCCCCCCTGTCGAGTAAGAGGGAATTTATCCACGACATGTCTTCATTCTCCGATGGTATGAAAAATGTATTATTCCTAGAGGTTTTTAAACTTGTTATTTCTTTTATATTTGAGTTTCTTCAGTAATCGTTAGATATCTAACAATAGTTTTTTTTTTACCCTTTGTAGGTTGCAAAACTAGAAATGGAACCCCTATTCACATAATTCCTGGGGAAACTTGAATGAGCGTTCATTTCGACAAAACTTAATGGTAAGTATCTCAACTATTCAGTCTGTCGTGGGTTGTAAGGTTTTCTATACCACTTAATACCTCTGTAATTTTTTTTTGTTACAATTATGAGTGAGGTTTGTTAAAAAAGAAAGAACACTCATGGAAATAATTCACTCAAGCAAATGTTGAAACACACATTCAAATAAAATAAACATACCATCAAACTATAACAATAATTAAATAATTGTCACACAAACAAAGAGACTGGTCTAGGGTCTATGATGTTACAAAATACAGAGGTTGAAATTCTATAATCATTAAAGCATGAATAAGATTAACAATAAAAATAATGACAATAAATCATACATAAATGACAACTAAGATTAAATAAATCAATTTGATACATTACCTTGCTAACTAGTGATCCCTGCGAAGAAGGAGGGTCCTTCCTTCCTAGCAAGGGTTGGTACACTACACAACACATAAGCTAGTCAACAGAAAGGTATGGTGCCACGAATGATTGATATTTGCATTAATGAAACATACATGATTACAATTGTTGGTGCTCTATTTTTCCTTTGTATGTCTATATCTATATCTTCTTGCGAGCAGAGAGAACATTTTTTATAATTACAGATTACAAAGATAAGATCATCATGAGAATCTCTCGATTCTCATGTGATCTAAATTGAGAATACATATTAACAATTTAATAACAATTTTCTTGATTGGGACAAAGATATAACAACTTTTCAAAATTACAATAATTTATCTATGGAAAATCCTAACTGTTTCAGTTACGTTGGCCATGAATATCTCCTTTGGTAGTTGAATTGACTTTGACAATACTTTCCCTGATTGGTCTTCATTACTTATTAAAGGAGATTATCTTGTCCAAAATATGTCTTGCGTGTAAAAACAACATTAAGTGATTCCTTGTTCTGACCTTGGCAAAGCAAAGCTATAAAATGTAGTCCTGTAACAACATCTCAACATATCACATACCCTGAAACAAACCACTTGTCATTTTTATGATAAAAATACCCTAAAGAAATAGTTCTCATGCCAAATTACAAGTAGAATTAAATCATAAGGATGACATATAAAAGATACATGCTTAGGCTAATAATGGCTATTACAGTGATAAACTATGGTCTTGAGATTAAAAAAGGGTAAAGAAAAGATAGGAAAATGGTTACAAGAGAATACCAATTCCAGGTACCAACATCTTCCCCCAACTTAAGCATCTTCATGTCCTCATGCAGACCCTTTTAACTGGTTTTTGATGTGTTGAGAATGGAGTTATGAAAAATTATAAACTCTTGTAGTATCCTCCAAATCTGCTTTGTAACCTTTGGGAAGAACCAATTCCATTTCCCATGATTTATCTGTGAGATGATATGGATACTGATACTGATAGGTACAAAGCCAAATGAGAGGAAATTTGAACCTAAGTGCAAGCCAACCAGGCCCACTTCTCTTGATGCATTCTACATACTGAGAAACCTTGGAAAGTTCCTGTATGAAATTTAGAAAATAATAAGGATCCTCATCCTTCAATTCCTTCTTACAAGTATCCCATCTAAGTCTACACTCATCTAATGCATCCCGCCTCATCCCTCTCATACTTCTGAGACAACATTCTAAAACTTTATTCCTAAATTCCATTAGCATCTTTTTGGACTCCTTTCCTTGCTATAACAATTGTACTCCTCCTTGCAACTCTTCTATTTGTAACAATGCTCGCTTCCTTTATTTTTGAATCCTCACCAAGTATTGAACCTTAAAAACTAGATTCACATTGGAGCAACGACAAAATTTAATTAGATTCACATGAAAACCAAGGAAATTTTGGCACATTTTTGATAAAATTCGACAATTTTTTTTCTTTCTAAATCCAGGTTACACTGCCAAGCTTCAATATTTTGGGTTCCAGAAGGGATTTTGGTGGTGTTGAATCCATTTCCACTATCAAAAACATGATTCATACACTCCTATTGCCAGGCTTTTTGAAAAAAAAATGTTGGATTCCGATGATTTTTGGTCGTCTGGGCAAATTTGCTGCCTCAGTATAAAATGGCATTAACTTTTATTTATATTCTAAATTTTTGATTCTTGTGACACATATATCGTTGATCTTGAAGTGGGAGTGAAGTGCAGAGTAAATGGATAGGATGCTTTTGGAATAATTTTAGAATTTATTTCCATTACTTTCTATAAATGTTGGCTTTGGTATGTTTAATTGCTATTTATTCAGTGTGTTGTGTGTAACAATTTTCACACGAGTAATGGAAACAATCGTTGATTATGAAGAGAAACAAAAATTATAATGTTAAACGTAATTTTAAAATGTTATACATTGACAGAGTATTATTTAGTGCAAAGCAAAAATCGGTAGCAGAGGAAGGAAAGAGGTTATTTGCAGTGATATGGTTAACTCACTTGCTGACATTGATGATACCTTTGAATGGTCGAAGACGTATGGGAGGTATGTGAATATGTCTACGGAAGAGAAAAACAAAGCAACAAGATTTGGAGTAGCAGATTAGCGAAAGTTGGTTGTGTTCTAGAGGTATTTGATTTAAGAGAAATTGTTTATCTTTAAAAAAAAAGAAAAGAAAGATAAACAAAATTGTTTATTTGTGCGCAAACAATTTGATTAAAAAAAAAGCACAATTATTCTAGGAACGATGAAGCTTCCTATGAATCCCAAGGCATTCAAATCGTTACTCAGGTTACCAGAACGAAACAAGTGATTAAAATTGTCCGATGTAGATAACTTCTTGAAGTGAAAAGTAAGTGAGATTGACATTATTTGAGAATTAATTTCCCCATATTATGATGTTCCTTCTGATCTTTCTCTGCTAGGTGTTTCTTTATTTAGACAACCGTTTAGGGACTTATGCTAGCTCTTTTCCTGTGTGATGGGATGAGAAACTACAACAACTGTTCCAAAATCCATTTTCTATGTGCTTTATGAGACATAAAAATAATTGTATTTTTGATTGGGCTAATGTCATTTCCAATGAATTGTCTATTCAATCAGTTAGATTATCTAAGAGAAATAGATTCTTTATGATGAAATATGTCATAACAACCCTTGTGTCAAGTCATGTGTTTGATGATTTACCCTGTAATCCTAATTTCATATTTTTCTAAGAACCAATGCAGTTCAAGTATCCTATATTGTGGAAACATACAACTTCTTTAAATTTTTGTTTAATTCAAAATGTGTTTGTAAATCAAGTCTATTGCATGGTAACTGGACAAGGGCCTCCTCGAATCTCTGTAAACGCTGAAGTTTTCCTATTTGGTAAAGGGGACAATGAGGAAAGAGAAAGCAATATGGTAATTTCACGTGGGCTTCACTAGGTGAGAAATACCATACCACGTGCATTAATATTGGGGGATATATATTGAGGAAAAAATGACATAATACATTGAGTATATAATAAGGGGTAAAGGATTTTTATATTTGTAGGTATAAAAAATGGAGCTCAAAGTTAATGAAAAGATATAAAGGGGTATAAAAATTGTTAACAAAAAATGGATACCTATAATATCTAGTGAAAGTAGGGGTTTTTTTAAATTGGAAAGTTATATTGGGTTCATATTGGTAGGGGGTTAAATAATTTGAATTTTAGAGGTATTTTCCAATGTGTAGTCATATTAAGGGTATTTTTTAGTATGCCATGAACACACATGATATGTCAGAGGTTCATTAAGTGAAGCCCCCGTGGGTAATTTGAACTTATGGTTTTGAATGTAGGCCATTGTTATTTCCGATATTTGTTCTAGATAGGTATTTTGTTGCTGAAGTACACAAACAATATCATCATTGGCTAGTTACATTTGAACAATTTTTTTTTTTTTTTTTTTTTTTTTTTTTTTTTTTTTTTTACTGTTGGAAAAGTCATTGTGAAGAATACAACTCATGCTATTGATCTTGAAAATTCTTTAGATCCTTTTAACTTAGGTGAAGCTAAATTTATTCAAGGCTTTGATACAGAAAAAAATTTCATAGAAAACCTAGAGTCTATTAGGTACAGGAACTTGTTTCCAAGAACTAGAGAGAAAAGCGAGGAAAGTCATAGTGCACCAACAAAAAAATCAAAAATTGCTAATAGGTGCTAAAGTGATCACTGAAAAAGAGATCGTCGGCACAACAGGAAGATATAAGCAAAGAGCACAAATCCTACAGGACAATCTCAATCTTGTATATGCAGTGGTTGTCCAACTTCATTTACCAGTCAAAAAAAGAAAAAAACTACTGCAAGTGAAAAACTAGTTCACGATGGGCTATCAGATGGTGGGGATGATGAAGAGCCTCTTCATAGAGTAACTCCAGAAAGAGCACACACGACTGAATAAGCTAGATGAAAGAGTCTACCTAAAACAAGGAGCATTGAAGAGGCTATGAACATGGAAGTTGATAGTGTTGTACTACTTGATTGGGTTAGTACTTGTTTGTAAGAAAATTAGAAAATGATGGAGAAAATTTTCGAAGAGGTCATTACTTTCGATGACTGCCCTGTCACATTGAAAAATTCAAATTATGAAAGGGGTAGTAAAAGATTGAGGATTCAAAGAGTATAGGTTTGTAATGAAAAGGTTATTGATCGAGTTGAAATGAATGTTGATCTATTTGGGGTAGCAATGCCAGGCCACATGAAATTGCATCAAGCTACTAGCTAAATGCATGCAAATTTCGTTAGCCGATGAGAAGCAAAAAATATGATGCTGAAGGAAAAAATAAAAGAGCCAGAAGATGCTCTAAGCTCAGGTCATTTGTTGAAGACTCCACCATAAATATGCAGACTACCATTGGCAATTTTTACTCCCAGAACATCTCATAGAATTGATAAACTTGTTAATCTTCATAATGCAGTGAAATCATATATTATTAATAATATATATGAAATATTGCGGGTTATTGGATCTGCATGAAAATCATCTTTTGTTCTATGACATTTAAAGCAGATAACTAAGTCATCTGTCATGTTGGTCAAAAATGAGTTCGAGGGAGATAGGGAATCCGTAGACAATGACTTACTAAATTTTAGTCATAAGCTTGATTTACTGCTGGTCTAGAAAAAGAGAAACAAGGACTCTTGAATGTTGATCGGATGAAGTAGATCAAAGTTATATGGTCTGAGAAAATCAGAACATTAGAGAACACTATTTCTGAATGTGGAAGCATAGAAAATAGAAGAGCTTATGTCTATCTCAAGGCTATAGTGATTGTTCATGATTTAAACAGTATGTGTATTACATATGAGTCTGGATTAATTTTGAACAACAAGCTAATGGTTGAATTGGAGAAGCTAAAACAATCACAGGAAATAGATTTTGATGATATAACTAGTTTTACTAGAGAGTAAATTAGAAAAAGGCTAACTACTTTTTTTAATGTTAACGGAGAGTACTATACCTTGGATTTGCAATTTCAAGAATAAGCTAGAGAGACTAAAGATGAGATATTCAATGAAAATTTTAAACAATACATTATTGTCGCTTTGATGAAAGAATTCATTAAAGCTAAAGTGAAGGAATTCGTTGGAGAAATCGTGATTTCGAGAGACAATTAATAGTCAAACAATTTCAAGTTATGTTTTTTCATATTGTAAGTGTTTAATACCTTGTAACATTAATTTTTTCGTTCATAGTATTTAGTTTTGAAGTTTTCTACGTGCGTTATCATGGAATAATTTAATTCTCGAATGCAATTTCTTGTTTTTTGTTGCAGGTGCCTTTTAGAGATTACAATCGATAGGACCCAAATCCTAGTCCCCATTGGGACGAATGCATATACCTTTGCGATTTTAGTATTAGAATTTTGATAAATGCTTTACACAACAAATTTTATTTTATGGACCATGAGGTTGTAGTCATTCCTTGTTTGAATTTTGATTAATGTGTTTTCTAATTCTTAGTTTGTTTACCAGTTATGTAAATAATTTTGAGATAATGTTTTGCATGGGATGTTGTATAGACCTAAATTCTGGGATGTTGTGCAAAAAAAATTAATTGAACATGTGTTTCCAGTATTTGCTTTGAGATTTTATATATTGGCTAATGTTCTGTAATTCATGATAATTAAAATGGATTTCTATTTACTTTATCCTAATACTGAAATTGTTTACCATGATTATACCAAGAATTCTTAGATAATGTTTTGCATATCAATTCGTATAGCTCTATATTTTTCACCATTTTTCAAGAACATTGATTGAACATAAGTTCACAAGACTGTGCTTTTGAGATTTTATATTCTATGTAATGATTTGTAATTGATGACAATGAAAATAACCATTTAACATGATTTTTAGTTCTCAGATATCTATTCCATTTATAACGTTTATTTTAATCCTAGATATAGTGATTAACATTTGAATTTGAATACAATTGTTGTTACTGTAATTGTTTTGATTATTCTTCAAGGCTTCTCAAGCACAAAAACTGATTACTCTATTCCTGTTCCCATTACAATGAAAATGAAAATTTGGCAGGAGTTTTGATTAACATATATCTATTCTATTTGTAATGTTTATTTTAATCATAGCTATAGTGATTAACATTTGAATCTGAATACGATTATAGTTGTGGTGACTATTTCTATTATTGTTCAAGGCTTCTCAAGCATAAATCCTGATTATTCTGTTCCAGATCTCTTTCTTTATGAATTCATGTCCACAAGCGAGGCTTACAAGGATCAATATTTCATTGTGCGGAGCTTTGATTATGCAGGGCTTAGAATGAAAGTTTTCATTGTACAAAGTAAGCTTCTTGCCTAAAGTGAAAGCTTCACACAATGAAACATTCACTATGACTATATCATATATATTTAATAAAATTTTTTATCACTTTCTAAAAGACACGAGGGACTTATGACCCAATAGATTATTTTTCTCAAGTTGAAAGAAAAATCTCACAATAATAATAGTAACACATTAAACTATGGGTTCTATTTTTCAAAGCATTCTACAAAAACTTCATATTTCATTTTGCGATAGTCAATGGTAAATCAATAATTGTAAGTAATTTAGTTATATACTTGTACATTTACTTTTCTTAAGCAATTAAGAATTTAAAGAACTTGTGCTAGATGTAGAAACTTGTTTCATTGTGCGTAGCTTTTCTTGCATGGAGCTCATATTAAAGCTTACATTGTGTGAACAAAGCTTCCTTCGCACAATGAAAAATTTCATTAAACAACTATAAACCTAAAAATCATAAATACAAATGAATTTAATTCAACTTTATGATGAAATTAAATTTATTTAATAATAAATTTTATCAATTACAAAAAATAATTAATAATATTATTATGAAAGAAAATTCAATTATTTTTGAATGCATGCAAGGAAGCTTTCATCTAGCAAACTGAGAATCATAATTGTAGCAATTTGTTTCATTGTGCGAGTTTTCATTATTTGTAGGAAGATTATCTCTATTTCAATTGGATACTAAGTTTGTTCTTAAAGTTTAATAATTTCATGTATATGTAATAAAGTTCCCTCTGCAACATTGTTTGACATTATTAAAAAGACACTTAATTTAATATTGCATGATAATAATAAATATTTAATGGAC
The DNA here is from genome assembly GCA_031772625.1 of Pinus tabuliformis. Classification (NCBI taxonomy): domain Eukaryota; kingdom Viridiplantae; phylum Streptophyta; class Pinopsida; order Pinales; family Pinaceae; genus Pinus; species Pinus tabuliformis. The sequence continues at coordinate 625,685,594 of CM062814.1, read as the reverse complement.
AAATATTGTTATTCGTACCTCGACATTGCGCACAAAATTTTAATTTTGTGTTTTATCATAATTCAAAAGATATTTGTTTTAACAATCATTTTGGCTATTTGATGTTATTGTCGTCTTTTCACATCACCATTTCCGACAATGGAAGGCCACTCCGGTTAGTTTTATTCACATCTTCGTATTCTACACATGTGATCAATCAACAATGTCTTTTCAATTTTTGATAGATTGTGCAAAATACGAAGGTGCGAATTCATGCACTATGTGGAGATCAGAAATTCAAATTGAGCAAATACCGAACAATATTATATATCATATTCTTCCATTGTGTGGAGCTCGAAAATTCATGTATACTAAAGAATACTAAACCGAAAAATTATAATGTTTCTTGTAATGAAAATGGAAGATGGACGTCGTAAACAGAAAAAACACAAAATTACAAACTATCACTATGCACAACCAAAAAAAGCTTTCATTTTGTGGAGTGCGATTTCCACATTTTTGTCTTCAACATAATGATGTTAACTCAATACTAAGACATTTCAGTATCATTAGAGTAAATTTCAGCGTAAAAGTGCTTATGAATTTTTCACGTACATTATATGTAAACCAATCAAAATACTTTAAATTTAAAAAGCTGTACATGTAAATATTTTGGAAGGAAAATTAAAAAAACTACTATTTTTAATTGTACTTTTAGTTTATCTCCTTATAGGTTTACTCAAATTTCAAGTGTATACAATCATTGGATGCATAATTAAATTATGAATCCAACGAGCACCCATTATGCATACTTTTGAGAAGACCCACATTGATAAAAATTGAAGATATATTAAAAGAACATGTTCAACACATTTTTTAATGTATCTTCATTTTTTTTTTATCAATGCGGGTCTTCTCAAAAGTATGCATAATGTGTGCTCGTTGGATATAGAATTTAATCCTGTATCTAAAGAGTGTCTACACTTGCAATTTTAGTAAACCTGTAAGGAGATGAGCCAAAAATACAATTAAAAAAGTAGTTTTCTTATTTTCCCTCCAAAATTTATAACTATTATTTTATTATTTTTCCTTAGGAGACCACTTTTTGGCCGAAAATTTCTCTAATGTATTTTTTCGAATGAATGAATTGACACGTAATTGGAAATGGTAAATGCTACCACTTATAAACTGGTATCGATATAGTAGTGGGTGTGAACCGAACTATGAAGTCATTTTGTAATAGAGATTATTGATAGCCTATAGGCTAGCTGTCATTATTAGAAAAAAATCACATTTAATTCAATTCATATATTGATGATATTAAAGCAACAAAAAAGTGCGAAGTACACGAAGTATATGGTTTTCAAATTTTGAGTTTTGTTTTTAAATTATTTCCACTACTTCCCATAAATGATTTTTTAATTTCTATTTATTGAGATCATTCCATCACATAGATTTCACGCAGAATAGTAACAAATAATGCAAATGGAAAAAGCACAAAATTACAAACTAACGTTATAATTTTGAGATTCGTTTCAACATTGTCTATCGAGATCACAATTTTGCCCGGATAATGAATTTCAAAACTATTCTAAAATGTTCAATTTCGTTTTAACCAATAACAAATAATTGGATATAATACAAAAGCTCAAAGAATATGTTTGAAAACTTATAGAAAACATTATCATAGAATTTATAAATACTCAGATTCAGTAACAATTATATCTAGATTCAAATTATAATGACCATAGCCATAATTCTGATATATATAAGATCATATACAGACCAATCATAAAAGACAAAATTGTTGAACAAAGTCAGAACTGTAGCACTAAGAATTGGAAATCTTGATACATAATCATAAAAGTAAATGCATTTGTTCCAATGGGAACTAGGATTAGGCTCCTGTGAACCGTATTTCCCCTAGCAAACTAAGAACCATAATTGTAGCAACTGGTTTCATTGTTCGGATTTGTTATTATGCAGCGAAAGCTTATCTATATTTCAATTGGATACTAAGTTTGTGCTTAAAATTTTAATAATTTCATGTATACGTAATAAATTTCCCTTTGCAACACCATTTGAAATTATTAAAAAGACACTTAATTTAATATTGCACAATAATAATAAACAGTTAATGGAAAAATGTCATTATTCACACCTCGACACTATGCAGAAAATGTTAGTTTTGTGTTTTATCGAAATCCAAAACTTCTTTGTTTCGACACTCATTTTTGTGATTTGTTGTTATTATCATGTTCGCACATTTCCTTTGCACAAAATGGAAGGCAATTCCGCTTAGTTTTATTTGGACCTTCACATTAGCACATGTGGTAGATCAAAAACGTCTTAGAATTTTTGATACATTGTTTGAAATACGGAGGTGTGAATTCATACAATATGCAAAGATCGGAAATTCATATTGAGCAAATACCGAGCAATATTATATATCAGATTCTTCCATTCTGTGGAGCCAGGAAATTCATGTTAAGCATATATTAAGGAATACTAAGCCCAGAAAATTATAATATTTCTTGTAATGAATGTTGAAGAGGCACGTCGCAAGCAGAAAAAGCACAAAATTACAAACTAGCTTTATGTACAACATAAAAAAATCTTTCATTGTGTGGAGTGCATTTTCCGTATTTTTGTCTTCGGTGTAATGACATTGACTCAATACTGAGATGTTTCAATATTCTTTTGGCAAATGAATGAATCAACATGTAATAGGGAACGGTAACTGCTACCACCTGTAAACTAACATCAATATGGTAGTGGGTATGAACCAAACTATGAAGTCATTTTGTAAAAGAGATTATTGACAACCTATAGGCTAGCTATGATTATTAAGAAAAAAATACATTTAATTTGGTTCATATATTGATGATATTAAAACAATAGCAAAGTATGAAGTACATGGAGTAGATGGTTTTTGAGTTTCAAGATTAAAAAAAAAAATATTTCTACTACTTCCCGTAAACGTCAACTTTGTTGTTTTTGAATTGCTATTTATTGAGAGTGTTTCATCAAATAAATTTCACACACAAAATAGTAACATATAACACAAATAGAAAAAGCACAAAATTGCAAACCAGTGTTGTAATTTCAATATTCATTTTGAAGTTGTCTACCGATACCACAATTTCGCCCGAACTACGAATTTTTTACCAGAATCTAGCGAAAAACTTCCAAATTTTTTAATTGTCAGAGTTAAAATTGTTTTCCCCCTTTTTTGTATGGTAGAAATGGATTCAGTACCATAAAAAATCACCAGGATACCCAAAATATTAAAGCTTTCCAACTGTAATCCAGTTTTCTAAAAATCATGTCGGAACTGTTATTGTTTTCCAGGTGAAATTGTGGCATATTTAAACTATGAGAATTATTTCAACTACTTCCTGTAAACATCGAATTTCCTATTTTGAATTTATATTTATTTAGTGTCTTGTAAAACATATTTCACACGCAGAATAGTAACAAGGGTTGATTGTTTAGCGTATCGATAAATCTATACTTAAAGGACATTGAAAACATTACTAATTGAAAGAGTATTTTAAATGTAAAAAGGTGGAAATGGCTACCAGAGGAAGGAAATAATCTATTTGCAATGATACGATTGAATCACTTGTGCTTATCAATAAGATATTTTAGTGGTCGGTTGTGTATTAGCGATATGTGAATCTTTCCACAGAAGAGAAGAATAACGATAAGAGTTGGTCTAGAAGATTAATGAATGCCACATGCGTCCTAGAAGTGTCTGATTTCAGAGAAATCGATTATTTGTGCACACAAAATTTTGATTCAAAGACGAGAACAATTATGCTAACATCCAAGAAGACTCCTATTCCTTTAACTCCAGAGGAATTCAGGCACATATTAAAACTACCGAACCTAGATATATGCTTAAACTTTCCAGAAATAATTAGTTTTTTAGAGTCGCAAGCATGTGACATGAACATCATTCAAGATTTTATTTCGCCAACTTCTCAAGTTCCTTTTGATCTTTTTGTTCTAGATATTACTTTGTTTAGATAGTTGTTTAGAGACTTTTGTTGGCTTTGTGCCCGTCTAATGGGCTAAGAAACTATTACAAATGTCCCAAGATCAATTCTCTATTTGCTCTATTATTCATATTAAAAAATTTGTATTCGATTAGGTTAATATTATTTCAAATGAATTATCTTTTCAATTAGTGAATTTGTTAAAAAATAATAGATTCTTCATGATAGTGTATCTGATAACAACCCTAGTCTTGAGTCATGTCTTTCATGACTTACCACATAACCCTAACTTCAGTTTTAATGAAGAATCGATGCTATTCTGGTATCACATATTGTGGAAGGAAGCTACTTCAAATTTTTGTCTAATTTAAGAAATTTTTGTAAAGCAAATCATTTGCATGATAACTAGACAAGAGCCCCATCGAATATATGGCGAAACAAAATTTTTCCTATGGGGAAAGGGATACATGAAGAAAGATAAAATAATAAGGTTATTCAAATTTATGGGTTTTGAGGTACATCACTGTTGCTTCCAAGAATTATTATAGATAGGTATTTTTTGCCGAAGTTTGTAGACATTACTACGATTGGCTAGTTATATTTGAACAAGAAAAGAAAAAACAATTTATTTATTTGCCATTTATTGTTGGACAAGTAACTATGAAGAATATAAAACACCTTGAAGAGCTTGTGAAGTCTTTTCATTGTTTTAATTTAAAATAAGTTTAAGTCCGACAAAGCTTTGATCCAAAAGGCCTATTTGTCACAAATCTAGGCATTGTTAAATATGTGAGCTTGTTCACAAGAGTTGCAGAGGAAAGCAAAGAGATTCACAGTGCTCCAAGAAATAATTAAGAACCAACAATGAGTACTAGAGAAATTGTTGAAGAAGCGATCATCAACACCAAAACAAAGTACAAGAAAAAGGGTACAAACCCTCCGCAACAATCTTCAGCTTGCGCATTCAGAATTGGTCTAAATTCATCTTTGAGTCAAAGAAAGAAAAAATATATTTAAATTGCAAAGTTTATTCACAATTAGCGATCAGTTGGTGGGGATGATGAAGAGACTTGTTGGACATTGGTTCCATACATAATGAACATCACTGTATCGGACAAATCCAAAAGTCCTCCAAAAACAGAAAGCATTGAACACACTATGAATGAAGAGATTGAAATTGATATGCTACCTGATTGGGTAAGTACTTGTTTAGCCAAAAATTTGAAAATATTGGAGCACATTTCCAAACAAGCTTCTACTTTCGATGATCACCTTGTCACTTTTTAAGATGCAAACTATAGTAAGGACGGTAAAACACTGAAAATTGAAAAAATAAAGGTGCATGATAAAAAAATTATTGATAAAGTAGAAATGAATGTTGATGTGTCTAGAATCGTAACCAATGGACTCATGGAATTCCATCAAGTTACTAGTCACACACTTGTAGTGCCTATTGAGAAACAGGAAGCAGATAGCCTAATACTCAAAGCAAGAATAAAAGAGCTAGAAAATGCTCTAAATATGAGTCCTTTGTTGGCGACTCCACCCGAAATATGAACTCTACCATCTGTAATTTCCACTGCTAGCGCATCCCATGGATCTAATAAAGCTTTGAAACTTCTTAATGCAGTCAAATCTCATATTATCACTAATATATGCCAAAGACTAGAAATCATTGAACATGCATGGCAAGCAATTTTTGATCTGCTATGTTTAGCAGAGGAAATCAACTCATTTGTTGATTTGGTTAAAAGTAATGTTAATGAAGACAAACATTTCATTAACAATGACTTACGTTTAGTCGAAGGCTTGAATTGTTGTCTGATCTAGAAAAAAAATAGAGAACTGCCAAATGCTAATCGAATGAAGAAAATCAAAGTTGGATGGTCTAAAAGAATCAGCACACTAGAAAACATTATTTCTGAATGTGAAAGCATAAAGAATAGAAGAAGTGATGTGTTTCTAGAGGTGGTGCAAATTTTTCAAGAGCCAAATGGTCCATGCGTCATACATAACTCTGAGTTGACCACAAAAGATACACTGACAACTTAATTGAAAGAGATAAAAGAGTTATTGGCAAGAAAATTTGATGATACCATTGATTTCACTATAGAAGAAATTAACAAATGGCTAATTACCTTTGCTAGTATTAATGAAGAGAAGTTTGTCTTAGCCTCTCAATTATAGAAATAGGCCATGGAGATCGAGAAATAAATCTTCAATAAACATGTTAAGCTAGAGATTACAATTGGTCCAATTAAATATTTCATTAAAGATATGTTGAAGAGATTCATTCAAGATGTCATGGATCTGAAAGACAGTTGCTAGTCACACAATTAGCGTATATGGTTTCACATACTTTGAGTGTCCTTAAATCTTCGCACATTCGTTTTTTGTTTACTAGTATTAAGTTATTAGGATTTGTAAATTGTCTTACTGTCACCTTGTATAATTGCTCAATGTAGGTCTTTGTTTCCTTTTGCAGTTGCATTTTTGCATATTACGGTTCACGGGAGCTCAATCCCAGTCCCCATTGGGACGAACAAATTTACTTTCCAAGAATACAGGAGTGGATAGTTAAAGAGGAAAATCCTAAATGGCTTGGTGAATGAGCTCATTAGCTGAGTTGCTGACCATTTTCATTACCGATAGAAGCAACTTCCAGCCAAAATCAATGTTCTTAATGTTTTTCATAAGATATTATATGCATATGAATTATGTGACATTGCTAAAAAACATTGATGAAACATAAGCTTTCGAGGATATGATTTTAAATTTTAAATTATATCTAATTTTTAGTTATTGATCATAGTGAGAATGAATAGTCGAGAACAATTTTAGATTTTAGATATATGTTCTATGTATTGTACTTATTTTAATCATAACTATGATTATTGAAATTTGATTCTTGATATAGTTATTTCTACTGTGATTGTGTTGATTAAGGTTCGAGACTTATGATTTGAGCTCCTGTATCATGTCATTCATACATGTGCCAAGAATATATATATATATATATACTAGTTCTATTTGATATGAAGCTTGAATAATGTTGATTGTTTTAATATTTTAAATTTTATTGCGTTTTGCATGTATCTCCCTATTGTGTATAGTATATATATATATATATATATATATATATATATATATATATTTCAAAATGAAATTGATATATTGATTTTGAGCGATTTTGGTTTCAGGCTCTCTAGTTGCTTCTTGTAAAATGTTTTGACCTTAAGCAAAATAAGAACTTTACGCAAAATGAAGTGTTATTGTTAAAAAAAAATGCTTAGTGTTTGTGTTGTTTCTATTACTTATTGATTTAAGATAACAATATAAACTATTTGTGCATTTGTTCACGCATTCCGAAAAATGTATTAAGCTTTAATAATTTTAATTTGTGTGGAACGCAGAAGTGTAGGAAAGCCTTTCATTGTTCATTGTCCCTTCCGCACAATGAAAAATAGAAGTAAGATTTCCAAAAAGTTAGAAACTTATTTTTGAATTTATGGGAAAATAGTGGCCAAGGCCTATTATAAAAAGACAAAAAATATTTAACAAATCAGTCATCAAAGTGGCCAATGAACAATGAAGCTCTCCACACAAATCTCTTTGCACAATGAAATCTCTCCACACAAGCATTTGTTAATAACAAATACAAGTGTGTTGCGTTGTTCCACACTTCCACATGTATCTTTTTGCACAATTTTACTGCACCATTATTATTATATATTAATGGAAATATTTTAATACTAAATAATCCATATCTCCATATTGTGAATATTTTTTGTCTGCACAAAATTATTTTTCCACACAGTTCTCCCACATCAATATTTTCATATAATATTGGTAATATTTTAATACCAAATAATCTGCATCTTCATATCCCAAATTATTATGCTGCAATGTTCTGTACTTTCACATGCATTCTCCCTCCGCATAGCTTTCATGCGCACCTTCTATACTAGTTTTTAAACAATTATAAGACTTGAGATTATCAAATACACCAAATATAGTGTGTTAATAAATCTATGTCTCTTTATTAAGCAAAGAATTAGCGCATAAGCAAGGATTACTAGTAAACATTAGTGTTTATAACATATTATAGTATGTAATCATTCTAATGATAACAAGTAACGTACAAAGCGTTGAAAGCATTTAATACTAGAGCATGTGAGAAATGACAACTACGTAGCGAAACCATATATGAAAAAAATATGTTGAGACAGAAAAGTTTGCGAAGATGCAAAACTTATAGTGACAGATATTGATTACGCTACAGACGGATTTGCACTTAGCATTGCTATTAATATATATTTAGCAAATGTCCATGGGGTCTTGGATAGACAGTGATCGGGTGCTCTGTTAAGGCATTCCTTAAAGTGAAGTCACTTGTTCAATTCCCTGCCCCGATCGGGGTGATATATTGGACATATTAAAGATGTAGTCCTTCCAAGCTTACATATATATATATATATATATATATTCAGCAAATCGATACACAATCATGTTATTGCTCAAATTCTTAATAGAATTTATTATAATGTCAATAAAACCATATCTATTGATATTATAAAATAATATTTTCAACATTTATTCAGTGAATTCAAATATATGCACAAGTTTACACAACTAGTATAGCTCATAACAAATTGAAACGATATTCACAGTCTGCACGTGTATAATGATTATTGGTCATAAACATATCAAGAAGAACGTATATATCAATATTATAAAATAACCTTTTCATCATTTATTCAATGGATCGACACATAACCAGATATTATGAAATAATATTTTTGTCATTTATTTGGCGAATCGATACATAATTAGGAAATCGTAAAAATTTAATTCTATGATTACCAAATATACTTTCAGATATTAATGGCAGGTACTATTAAGATCATAAACGTTTGTAGCAGAGTAATTGTAAAATCATTATATGTTTAGAGCTTAAGCGAATTCAAGTCCAAAGTAAGAATAAATGTCAGATTGTAATGGATACCTCTAGTCAAAATCACATAGCTAGACAATGTAACCATGGCTAGACAAAATCACATTGAATACAATAAAGCATCTACTATTATTTGTCCAAATGGCATGAATTTTGGACTTTGTTCTTATTGCATGTATTCTAGTTACTGTTTACTAATTTCATTATTAATGATAGAACACAAATTGTAGAATAATTTTATGTGAGGCATAACGATTTCATTATTAGCCTTAATTAAATTTTTTATATTCAGTAATACACGCTCCAGAAAGTTGGTATGTGTGGATAGGTAATGTACACGAAAGTGTAAACAAAAGTGAGCGAAGATTTTGCCAAACATATTGCTTTCTACACTCTGCCATAATGTAATCTGGTTGCGAAACAATGTTTGTGTATGAATTTTGTTGAATAAACAATGAAAATAGTACTTTCTAATATCGATTGATTTGCTATAAAGAAAGAAACATTATTTAATGTCCATTTTCTGAATAAATGCTTATGTTAACTAGAAAAGGAAATAGACAAATCTAGCGGTTAAGTTACAAGAATATTTTGAAATTAGGAAAATATTTTTTGGTTTGCAGCAAGATTGGAAAAATAATATTTTACACCAAAAGCAAAAAAACAACTAAATCAATGGTGATTTAATTTGACGTAGGGTATAGCCAACAAATTAAGTAGAGCAATATAGATAAATGTCACACATGGAAATTAATTTTGTTATTTTCGAATTCAATGACAAAATAAGGTGAAATGCCACAAACTTGTACATCATAAGCCAAAGTTTCTTCTTCTAATGTCAAAAAACTCCAAGAAGGATTGACACGATTTACATTTTGACTAGAGATAGATATTCTAAACTTTTTTTTCTCCATACAATCTCCAAAACAAACCTACAAACACAATATATTTGTATAACATAATAAAAAAAAGAACAACTGACTAAATTCGACTACAGACCCTCCATAACAGAAGCAACCTGGGCTTCATTAAATTTTTTCTCAAGTTGAGAAGGAGGGGAGTCATGGCCAACAACGGAGTCAAAAATACTCTCCTCATGTTTCACTAAAATCTTATGTTGCATCATGATATCCTCATCTGCTCCATTATGGTGCTTGTCAGCATTAACATCCTCTGTCTGAGCCAAATTATCCACACGAAAACCCAACATTTCATTTGCCAATTGCAACAACTCTAGATTGACCTCTGATATTTCCATTTTCTAGTTTAAAAGATCAAAATGGACCTGCGATTTAAATAGAATCATCTCAACATGATTTGAGACCAAACCAATGAGAAATTCCAAAGCACTTGCCATTTTAACTAAGGAAATGTTGAGCTCTTCCTCTCCAATTCCAGAATCGTGCTCCATAAACTTGATGTTGTGCCAGACCCGCTGATAAACTTGGTGAATTATGGCTCTAACACCTGACTCTATTCTTCCAAAGTCACTCCAACAATATATATATATATATACCATCGATCTAAATTTCCTTGATTTGAAGCCTTTTTCTTCGCCATTAATGCCACCTCAATCCACCAGTGCCAAACAATCAAGAAAATCATAGGCCATAACAAAAAGATTTCAATCTGAAGAAAATTCCAATAAGGGAAAGGTTATCACACATGTAAATTTCATCTGGAATATAAGAATGAAAGCCTCCCACCTTCAAATGAATTTATTAACCATTACTTCGTCTCTCCATCTGTCCTTTATCCAATATAGGGTGTCCTTTATCCACATTTTTTGATTACATATATACAAATTTGCTTAATATAAAAATTCATAAAGGTAGGGTTGTTTCGGTTTGTGTTTTGTAAAATAAATGTTTTGATTCCGCTTTCATACTCTTCACAATGAAAATTTTCATTATCTGAAGGATATGCAGAGGACAAGTTATGTGCAGGAGAACGAGAGTGCGGAGGGAAATTTATACTATCAATGCGTAGTTAATTTAACTATGAACAAATCTAGAATCATTATTATTATGTTTCATTGTGCAGAGGACAGGGAATGTGTGGGAGAACGAGGGTGCGTAGGGAACTTTATTCCACATAGAAAAAATTAATTTTAAATTATTTTCCATTTAAAACTTTTACAGATTTAGCTATGTGGGAGTGCAGTTGCATAGAGTCATGAATCTATACGGAATGAAGGATGTACTGAGGATAGGGTAAGTGCTGGAGAATGGGGGTGCATAGGGAAATTTATTCCGTGGACATGTAACTAATTTAACTATGAACAAAAAAATATTTTGTAATGTAATAATATTTCACATTTGCTTGTTACATATATACAAATTTGCTTAATATACAGATTGATTAAGGTAGGGTTATTTCAGTTTGTGTTTGTACAATAAAATTTTTGATTCTGCTTTTGTACTCCACACAATGAAAATTTCAAATGTTCTTCACCACTACGTACAATGAAAATGAAGGGCTCTTGATGGAACATAATTCCCTTCATGGAGGGTGTTTTATTTTCGGAGAGATTTCATTGTGTAGAGAGCTTTTATTGTGTGGAGTTTTTTTCGCACTCTGCACAACCTTTAGTTAATTAATTAGTAGTATTCAAAATATGGAGATATGGATTACTTAGAATTAAAATATTACCAATAATATACAATAATAATGATGCAGAATAATTGTGCGGAGAGAAAATGCACACGAAAGTGCGGAACATCGCAACACACTTGTATTTGTTATTAACAAATGCTTGTGCAGAGTTTCCTCCACACTCCGCACAACCTTTTGCCAATTATTAGTGGTATTTATAATATATAGATATGGATTATTTAGTATTAAAATATTACCAATAATATATAATAATAATTATGCAGAAGAATTGTGTGGAGAGAAAATGCATACGAAAGTGTGGAACATCACGGTACACTTGTATTTTCTATTGACAAATTCTTGTGTGGAGAGCTATCATTATGTTGTGTTTTCTCTGCAATCCAAACAACCTTTAGTCGATTAATTAGCGGTATTCATAATAAGAAGGTATGGATTATTTAATATTAAAATATTACCAATAATATATAATAATAATGATGCAAAAGAAATGTGCGGAGAGAAAATGCATACAGAAGTGCAGAAAATTGTGGCACACTTTTATTTGTTATTAACAAATGCTTATGTAGAGAGATTTGTGTGGATAGCTTTCACTATGCGGATAACTAAGTCTGGAGCTTACAATAAAAGCTTTCATTGTGTGTAGGAAGCTATGTCATGATACATTAAACTATGGGTTTTATTGTAGCTATTAATTTTTCAGATTGTTCTATGTTGTTTCAATTACTTTGGCCCAATTAAATTATTGTATTATAAATCTTTCAATAACAATTAATATTTTCAACCATCAACAATAATTGAAGATAGAATAATAAATGCAATGACAAAGGAGACAATCAACACATAAACAAGAGACACCAAACTTGGTTAAAGACCAGGAAAAAACTGCTATGGGGAAAACCCTTTGAAACTCTTCTTTTATTTGATTGTCATAAAATGTTCAACAGAGAGTACAATGAGTCCAATAAAAAATCATGCAACAAAATTAACCCAATAACATTTAGAAATATATTCCTAGCATCAACCCTGATCAAAGTCAACTGGTCAGGTCTTCGGTCAACTGCAATCAAATGTCAAAATCCAATCCTAGAGCTCAACCACATGGATGAAGAAGGATGTGTGTGACTGAGAGCTTCCAACCACACCTTTGTGCCTTCAAGTATGCGGTTACAGTCAAAAATTGCTTTTTACAATCCTGCAGTTGTGACCCAAAAACCCTAGAACATGTGCGAGCTTCAGACCCTGTATTTTCGGACTTGTACGAACCACTTTCCTCGACCCAAGCTCATACCTATGCAAACCAATCAATGAAGAAGAGAAGAAGATGATGCTTTGTGATTTCCGAATGATTTTTAGGTCAATTGTATTTATAAGCTTCCAAGGGTGTCCATTTTCTAGTTAGGGCTGACCTATCCAAATGTTCACATGTGGGTTTTTCTTCAAAAGTACTTTTTCCTTGTCCAAATTGAGCGCTTCAATAATCAAAATTGGTCCTCTCAAAAAGAGGAATTGTGTACCATGGTTGGAATTTGTCACTGAGATTCCAAAAATTAACACTCCCTCTCATCTAGGGAGAAATTCCAACTACATCATGTAATCATCATAAATTCCATGTTATCATATCATATCCCATCTCTGCTCGACTCGATTTGTTGAAACATTCTCAAATCTAAATAAGAAGAATCATAAGAGAGCTTAAAATACCACCCTCTATCCATCGGGGAGCCGCTGCTACCACCCTAAATCACTGCCAACGATGAGCCAATGATTTGACTTAGGAAACCTCTACCTGTGGAGAGCCAATGCTACGACCCAGGAAACTCTGCGAGTGGGGATCCAATGCTACAACCTTGGAAACCTCTGCTGGTGGGGAGCCAATGCTATGAGCCAAGAAACTCTAGTAGTGGGGAGCCAATGCTATGACTCGAGAAGCTCTACCAATGCGGATCAAATGTTACGACTTGGGAAACCTCTGCCAGCGGGGAGCTAATACTACGACCCGAGAAACTCTACCTGTGAGGAGACAACGCTATGACCTGGGAAACACTGCCAGCAGGGAGACAATGCCATGACTTGGGAGACTCTTCTAGTGGGGAGCCAATGCTATGAATCGGGAAACTCTGCCAGTGGGGAGCCAATGCTACAACCTAGGAAACCTTTGCTAGTGGGGAGCCAATGCTATGACTTGGGAAACTTTGCTAGTGGGGAGCCAATGCTAGAACTCGAGAAACTCTGCGAGCGGGGAGCCATTTCTACGATCCAGGAAACCTATGCCACCGGGGAGCCAATTCTTCAACCTAGGAAACTCTACCATCAGGGATAAAATAGATGACCCGAGAAACCTCTTCCATTGGGGAGCTAATGCTACAACCCGGGAAACTCTACCAGTAGGGAGCCAATGGTACGACCTGGGAAACATCTGCCAATCTTCCAAACGTGACCCAAAAGAGTTAAGTGGTAGAACACCTACATATTTAGCTTGAGCAGGATGCCACTTACCATAAATAGTAAGGATTGTGCCTAAATCAAGCAATCAACTCCCATTGTCCATATGGGTGGCAAAGACAGATGCCAGTTGGGGTATATACTCTGCATAGACCAAAATAAGGGAGAAACATCTTCGACCACATGGGTGAAAAATAGGGGTGATACCCTATTTTTCAAAGATCCCTCAACCCAAGGAACCCTACATCTCAATTCCTTACCTTGGGAGCTCAAACAGGGGGGAAGAGGCTGCTCAGTGTCCTTGGTCAACCCAAAAACTTGCTCAGAAGGGTTACATCAATCGATGTTGTAATCTTCTCATCGATCAAAGTATGATGAATTCTAGTTTATCCATATATATTCATATATATGTGTGTGTGTGTGTATCTCATACCACAGTACTTTTTATGCTTGATAATTGGAGGCCCGCTACCTGTCTAGAATAGATCGTCAATATATAAAATCAAATTCAAAGTCATACCTTTGATCGGATTACTTCTTTTGATATCAATCTTCACCAAGTAATTGTGAACAAGGGCATAGGCTTGAGGTTATTTCTTCAAACTGCTAATGAGAGACTTATTTCTTGTACATCAAACCTTTGAGATTGTTCAACACATACTTCCTCCTTGTACCTTTCAAAGCTAATATCCCAAACATATTTATTCATAATTTATTCTTCAACCATAGTATCCTTCCAAACATGTTCTCTTATAGCTCCATTATGTTGTTCGGAACTATCATCAGACTTGATCCCGTTAGAGGGGAATGGTCCCTTGCACTTCCTTTTATTTTAGTGCCATATTTCACTTTGATGCTTGGTGTCACGAATATTTGCTAGAAGAGGTCTTCCAATGACTCTATATAGTCCTCCCACTCTAAATCCCAAAGTAAAGGCATATTTCATATGGGATCCCTTCGGTCGGGAGAGGACCTTTCCATTAATCAAGGCTATTCTCATTCCTTTATCTTCCAAGGAAGAAATAGATATCAAGTTCTTCTTTAATTCCAGAACATAAATTACTTCACGAAGAATAATATATTTTCCATAGTCCAAATCAAATATGATAGTACCAAATCCCATCACTAAATATGTAGAGTTTTCCCCAAGAATAATCTTCAAACATGTCTCCCTCTCAACCAGATTTGAGAGAACTTCCTTATTCCCAGGGAGGTGTCTAGAAGCCCCACTATCAACCAACCAACTATTGTATGAATCTGGAGGAGAATAACTAGAGAAGGTTGAAATAACAATGAATTTATATGGATAGTAGTTACGTTACTTTCATACCCGAATTTTCTTGACTTCTTTTGAGGATGAGGGATTTGTTCACAATCATCCTGAGTATCTCTTCTTATTCAATCATTTCTATCTTCTATCATATCACCATATTTTATCATCACTTCTTCTGTTATCATTACTTCTTATTCTATGATCATACATGTTTTTGTATTAGCTTTGATCGAACCTTAGAGAATTTCTCTTCTTCGGACAATCTCAGGCATAGTGACCATGCTTGTGAAAGGTGAAACATTCAACATCCCTTAATCTTATATAAGAGTCCCTTGATTAGGGAGATGACCTTTTCAAACCAAATGTTCTATCTTTTCCCCTTTTCTTCTTATCTTGAGAACAAAATGTAGTGGGTTCTTCTTCTCCATGCTTATGAATTCTCCCTCTTGAAATCATCTTGGATTTTTCTTGAGTGAGCTTTCAAACAAGTTCATCAAATGACATAAAATTGTTATTCCTTATGGCGGTAATGAATGTTTCCCAAATAGGAGGGAGACCTTAAGAGTTACAATTACCAATTCCATGTCATGTACAGTTTCTCCCAATCTTTGCAATTGATCTTTAAGGTGAAAGATCCTCATGATAAAGGATTGCATAGTCTCTCCTTTATTCATATTTATGTCATTTAGTTGATATTTCAAGGTGATTATTTCATTAAAATTGTTGACTTCATACATGTAGGGAAACTTATCATACATATTCTTATATTTATTCAAATTCCCAACATAAGCAAGTAAATTATTTTATAAACCATCAACAATAATTTGTTTTTCTTTTAACTCACCTTTCTTGTACTTATTCTTAGCTACAGCGGAAGCATTCTCTTGAGGCTCAAGTACTTTTCCTTGAATGAATTCCAAAACATCATTATTATCAGATATGATCTCCAACTTGATTTTCCATGTAACAAAGTTAGATGAGTCACCCAACTTCTCATGCTCCTTGAAGAAACAGGAATACATCTTGAGTAGATTAGTTAGGCTCCTTCAACTTTCCAAAGATCATTGCTTCAATGCTTGTCTCCTTTTGGACTTGTACTTCACCTTTGCTCTGATGCCATGTTAAATATTCATATTGTTCTATGTTGTTTCAATTAATTTAGCCAAATTCAATTATTTTATTAGTATGATTTCAATAACAATTAATATTTATAACCATCAACAGTAATTGAAGATAGAACAATAAATGCAATGATGAAGGAGATAATCCACACATCAACAAGAGACATCAGATTTAGTGAAAGACCAGGGAAAAGTGCACTATGGGGAAACCCTTTGAAATTCTTCTTCTATTAGATTGGCATAAATTTTTTAGAAGAGAGTACAATGAGCCCAATACAAAATCATCCAACAAAATTAACCCAACAACATTCAGAAATATATTCCCAGCATCAACCCAGATTGAAGTCAACTTGCCCAGTCTGTGGTCAATTGCAATCAAATGTAAAAATCCAACCCTAGAATTCAATCACATGGAGGAAGAAGGATGTGTGCTTTTGAGAGCTTCCAACCACACCCTTCTTCCTGCAAGTCTATGGTTATAGCCAAAAATTGTTTTTGATGAGCTTGCGGTTGTGACCCAAAAACCAAAGAACACGTTCAAGCTTCGAACCCTGTATTTTCAGACTTGTACAAACCACTTTCCTTGACCCAGTCTTAGGCCTATGTGAACCAATCAATGAAGAAGAGAAGAAGATGATGCTTGGTTATGTCCAAATGAGCTTGAGGTCACTTGTATTTATAGGCTTCCAAGGGTGTCCATTTTATTATTAGGGCTGACCTATCCAAATGTGCACATGTGGGTTTTTCTTCAAAAGTGCACTTTTCCTTGTTCAAATTGAGTGCTTCAATAGTCAAAATTGGTCCTCTCTAAAAGAGAAATCTCGTCCCATGGTTTGAATTTGTCATCGAGCTGCAAAAAAATAATAGTAGCAATGTGTTTCATTGTGCAGAGCTTTCATTATACAAGGGGAGCTTATCTTTGTTTTAATTTGAATAAGTTAATTTTGCAGAGCTTTCAATGAAATATTTTATTGTGCAAGGGAAGATTTCTCCACACAATTAAAGCTTTCATTAAAAAAATATAAACCTAAAAATCTATTGACAACATTCGAAATCCTCCAACCAAGGGGGTCTCCCCGATATGTAGTCCCAATTGGACCTCACGCTATTTGCAATTAGGAGCCCCAACCAGGAATACAGTCGATTGCCATTATTCTTAGGAATTTTACCTGGCTACAATTATAAACATAAGATATTATATAACAATATTTTAATCAAGAAAGTAAGTTGACACTATGAGGCATACAACTACAATGTATATAGGATACTTTCATGGTAGGGAAGTAGAGAGTGAGCCTCCAGAAGAAAAGTAATAGTACTATCCTAAAAGAGACACACAAGAGCATGGAAAGACTTATTAATTAATTTGTAAAGTATTTCAAAAGATAACAATGATCATAAAAGTAATTAACAATGCACATTCAACAAGATTCATACCAAATCCAATGAAATAATTCATTTTCATTAGTTTGTGTTAACATATACATACGCCGCAAAAAATGAAAGAATAGTCTCACAATAATTCACAACAAATTCATGAAAGTGCATTGGCTCTAAGAGCTTCATATATTAAGTGAATGTCCCGAAATACAAAATTACAATGTTACCACACTAGGGCCCAATACGGGAACATTTTGTTGAAAAATGTGTGACTAGGTTCGGTCTTCACAAGTATGAAATGTATTCTTGTAAATCATAAAATGAAAATAAATTATTATTAATGAAGCATGTGTTTCATGCTCGAGTTCTTTTATTTTATAGGTCAATCACCCATTGAGTGCTTCTAGGGTTTTTCCTAGGTTTAAGAATCATGGTCATATATTGAAGACCCTATGGGCACATTGTAGCTTGTAAAGAAAATTTTGTTTTGTCTTTAAAGTGTCAAAATACCTCCAAGATCAAGTCGGCCTAGAAGCAATCAAAGTTGGCCTACATGAAGAGCCACATCTACCCTTGAAGAAGCCTATATATAGAGAGGAACTCATCCTCCATTAGACACACTCATCTCATTCTATGCGAAGAAGAGGAAAGAAAAAGGAAGTCGAAGAAGAAGGATGAAGAAGAGAAAAAGGAAGTTGAAGTGCTTGGGTAAAGTCTCTTTCTCTCTCTCTCTCTCTCATGTACAAGTTGAAGCTAGGGTTTCTGCGTTGGGGCTATCTTTGGTTCGATCTTAGAGGAAAGAGAGAAAGGAAGTCAATCGAAGGTCACTTAGGGTATCTCACTAGCCCTAAGTCACAAGGAAAGGCAAGCGAAGGGAAGAGAAGGCCATACAAAGAAGATCGAAGTATTCTAGAGGAGCAACAACAATTGTAGTAGTTTCCAGAAGATGGAATTACGGATCTATAGTAGGAGTTCGAAGTTCTCGCAGCAGGAGGCCGATTTGATCTTGATCTTGGAGGGTATTTGTCTAAGTCATTAGGTCATGGTATTCATCAATTGAAGGATCTATACGAAGAGAAGAGATTTATGGGTTTTCCCCTCAAGAGGAGAGGTTTTGGTCCTCGCTTGCAACCTATATAATGTGTCACTATTCTTATTGTCTTGGTAGCTATTTCATGTATCTCACACTATAATAATAAGGAACAAGGCTAATAAGGAAAAATGTAACACGAAAAATTATCATGGTAAAGAAAATTAACATATTCACCGCTCCATTGAATTCTCAACATGGTTTCAGAGCTAAGGTCATCTAAGGGCATCATGAAAACATCATCTACAGTAAAGAAGTTCATCAAGAATATTGCAAGCCATCTCAAGCAAGGTATCAAGGAAGCATGGAGTTTCCTATTCTATACAAAGAAGGTATCAATCAAAGAAAATGATGAAGGTCTCTTCTCGACTCTCTCTGGCACATTCCAAGATGAAGACATTTTGGTAATTGATAGTGGTGCATCAAGGCACATGACTGGCCACTCCAATAGATTGAAGACCTTGTCAAAAGGAAAATCCGCTTATTTAGTGGAATTGGAGATAACAATAGTTATCCTGTGAACAGTATCAGATCAACCTCCATAAAGCTGGAAGATGGAATAGACATTCACCTCAACAAAATTCTATTTGTTCTAGGTTTGCACAAAAAATAACTTCCCATTTCAAGCCTAGAATAAAAGGGTGATAGAGTATCCTTCATTAATGGTAAAGTCATTGTATGGAGTAAAGACTCAAGTATAGATCAAACTAAATTCATTGGCATTAGAGAAGGAATACTTTACATACTAATGTCTCCTGTAGCCCAAGCCCTAGTTCACAGCAAAATTAACCCATGTGATTTTTGGCATAGAAGATTTGGTCATCTATATTTCAAAATCCTTCCAACTCTAAGCTCCATAGTAGACATAATTCCAAATCTGAAAGAAGATTGTGAAGGAGTTTGTAAGGGATGTGCATTAGGCAAGAATACTAAGAGACCATTTGGAATAAGTGCTTCTTGGTCAAAAGAAATCATGGATCTCATTCACTCCGATGTATGTGACCCTATGAATCCTAAATCTCTTGGAGGTCACCTATATTATGTCACATTCATTGATGATCATTCAAGAAAGGGTTGGGTTTACCTAATAAAAACCAAGGATGAAGTATTTCCAAAAGTTCAAGAATTCAAAGTTGAAGTGGAAAACCTTACAGGAAAGAGAATCAAGATATTAAGATATGATAATGGAGGAGAATATATAACCAAATAAATTATAGCATTATGTAAGGAGTCTGGGATTAAGAGGGAGCTAATAGTCCCATACAATCCCAAGAAAAATGGAGTTACAGAATGAAAGAATATATCCATTGAAGAAAGTGTAAAATCAATGGTATAAGATCAAGATCTTCCTAAGTTCTTGTGGGAAGAAGCCACGAAGATTGTTTTCTACATTTAGAATTGAAGTCCCCATAGATCTCTAGACAAAAAAACTCCAAAAGAAGTGTTCACTAGAAAGAAGCCATCTGTAGATCATTTCCGGATGTTTTGGTGTCCTATATATATCCACATACCTAAGGATAAAATAGAGAATCTAGATCCTTCAGGAATGAAGGGAACATTTGTTGGGTAAAACAACTCATCAAAAGCTTATAGAATCTACACGAAAGATGGAAATCACATAGAAGTTAGTCATGATGTCATATTTTATGAAAGTATAGCTTTCAAGAAATCAAAGGAACTTTCCATAGACTCTGATGATGAAGAAATTCCTGTATTTTAAGAGGATGTGGATAAGGGAGAAGAAGCATCACACCATGAAGAAGAAGGTCCTAGTGAGCCAGTTCAACTTGTGGTTATTACGAAAACAAGAAAAATACCTAATTGGTTAAAATCTACTCTACTTTATGTAGAAGGTCATGAAGTAGTGAAGGGATCATTCAAAGAAATCGAGAAACCCAAAAGATATTCTAGGTATGGTGCATGCATGAAAAAACTAATAGAAGAAAAATTATCCACTTTTGAAGAGGCTTTAAACAATCAATAATGGAAGGATGCCATGAATGAAGAATATCAATCTATAATGAAGAATGGAGTCTAGGAGATTGTGCCTAGGCTCGAAGACAAATATGTGGTTACTTCCAAGTGGATCTATAAGATCAAACATGCAGTGGATGGAAGTGTAGATAAGTATAAAACAAGATTTGTGGCTAGAGGATTCTCTCAACTTAAAGGCATCGAATATGAAGAGACATTTCATACAACAACAATATATACAAATATTCGATCACTAGTCTCTCTGGCAACATCGATGGGATGGAACATCCACCAAATGGATGTCAATATTGTGTTGATGAATGTCACAATAGATGAAGAAGTCTATATAGAACAACCCTTGGGATTCGAAGTTAAAGATATGAAGGCATATGTTTGCAGATTTAAGAAAGTATTATACATCCTCAAGCAAGCACCAAGGGCATGGTATGCTAGAATGGATGCATAACTACAAAGAGTAGGCTTCACAAAAAGTTCTTCTGATTCAAACCTTTATATCAAAGTTGTAGATGGAGAACCTGTAATAATTCTTCTGTATGTAGATGATATTCTCTTGATAGGTGTAGAAGGTCAAATTGAAGAATGTAAGAAGCAACTAGCAACATAATTTTATATGAAGGATCTTTGGATGATGCATTACTATTTGGGACTAGAAGTTTGGCAAGGATTTGATGAAGTCTATTTGGGTCAAGGAAAATATGTGATCAAGATGCTGAAAAAGTTTGACATGATTGATTGCAAACCTATGAATACTATGATGATCACAAACTTGAAGAAAATAAGGAGTTATGAATCTAGCCCTATGGATTCTTCCAAGTATAGACAACTCATTGGCTCATTGTTGTACTTGGTAAATACTTGACCAAACATATGTTTTACAATAAATTTTATGAGTCAATTCCAAGTGGAGACGAAGCGTGATCATTAGGTAGTAGTAAAACACATTCTGAGATATCTGCGAGGAACCATCCACTACTGTCTAAAGTATGATAGAAGGAATGATGTCCAACTGATTGGATATACAGATTTTGACTGGGGAGGCAATGAGCAAGATGAAAGAAGCACTACGAGAGGATGTTTCAGTTTAGGATCCTCAATGGTCTCATGGATGATCAGAAATAAATGCACCATTGCCTTGAGTAGTGTTGAGGTTGAATATGTTGCATCATGTGAAGTAAGCAAAGAAGAAGTATGGTTGAGGACGTTGTTATCCGACCTATTTGACAAACCGTTGAACCCTATAGTGATACTTTGTGACAAAACCAGTTATATATGTTTGTCCGAGGATCCAGTGTTTCATGGAAAGACAAGCATATAAACAACAAATATCACTACATATGAGAGCTAGTGCAAAATGGTGTGCTGCAGCTACAATATATCTCCACTAATGAGCAGGTAGTTGACACACTGACAAAGTCAGTTCTCAACAATAAGATTTTATACTTAAGAGATAAGCTTAGGTTGGTTGATGTATCGTCCCTAATTGAGAGGGAAAGATAGACACATTATTCTTGACTTCAATTAGGAAGACAGAATAGAGGATTGAGTAATCATTTGGCATCTGATACTCTTTGAGGATGAGATATGGAATCCAAAATAAGAGGAGTTGTGGAGGAAAAATATTCTTCGAGGGATGGCCACCCATGGAAGGTTATACTCGTGGAAAACCTAGGTGGAGTATGTACCTTGGGAGACAATGATTATGGTGTCTATACATCATTGGTCTCACTAACATTGTGCTCAGATCTCATGGAGAGATAGAGTTGTTAGTCAAGACCTTGCTATGTGAAAATGTTAGTTGATATGATGCTATACAAATGGGTTACTGATCCGACTCTTTTTATGAGATCTCTTCAAATTGAGAATGACCATGTACCTCTTATGAATACCTCCCAATTTAAGAGGGAGTGTTGAAAAAATGTGTAACTAGGTTCGGTCTTCATAAGTATGAAATGCATTCTTGTAAATCATAAAATGAAAATAAATTATTATTAATGAAGAATGGGTTTCATGCTCGAGTTATTTTATTTTATAGGTCAAGAACCCATTGAGTTCTTCTAGGGTTTGTCCTAGGTTTAAGAATAATTGTCATATATTGAAGACCCTATGGGCACATTGTATCTTGTAAAGAAAAAAATGTTTGTCTTTAAAGTGTACAAAAACATCCAAGATCAAGTTGGACTAGAAGCAATCAAAGTTAGCCTACATGAAGAGCCATGTCTACCCTTGAAGATGCCTATATATATAGAGGAAATAATCTTCCATTATACACACTCATCTCATTCTATGCAAAGAAGAGGAAAGAAAAAGGAAGTCGAAGAAGAAGGACGAAGAAGAGAAAAATGAAGTCAAAGTGCTTGGGTAAAGTCTCTCTCTCTCACACACACACACATACAAGTCGAAGCTATGGTTTTTGCGCTGGAGCTATCTTTGGTTCTATCTTAGAGTAGAGAGAGAAAGGAAGGAAAGAAAAGGTAACTTTGTTGGAAATAATACTGAGGGGGGGGGGGGTGAATCAGTATTATCACATTAAAAAGACTTTTTCATTCCCATAATCAGATTCATATATCCTACTACCACAACTTCTTATGATTAAGTTAATCGATCTTCAATGAGTGCATTAGAGCATTATCAACCATATTATCAGTTAACAGATGCAGTAACATAAAGTAGATCATCACACATAAGGCACACACATGAACACAATGATATAAGGTGGAAACCCAATGCGGGAGAAAACCACCTGCTGCAAGTCATCTCAATCTTCTTCTTAATAAGAAAAATTCTTTTACAATATTTGTACTGGTGCAGCCTTATACCAGTACGGGAGTTACAACCCCCTTTGCTCTTGCACTAGCCGATCCATTTACTAGTACGCAGGCTACTACCTGCTACAATGCTCCAAAGATTTCCTTTAGCTCTTGTACTAGCTTAGATACTAGTACGCAGGCGCCGGCCTACAATCTTCTCTCCTTCAAGTACCACGTTTCATCAATTTTCATATTGGATACAATGAAGCACAACCCATAAACTGAAAGGCCACATTTCATCCAATTTTCATATTGGATACATTGAAGCACAACCCATAAACTGAAAGGCCACATTTCATCCAATTTTCATACTGGACCCAACAATAACATTGAAGCTCAAACAACCTTCTGAAACACCCAATCAACTGAAATAACCAGATCAACAATAATAGGACCAAACCCAGAATACAACAATGATAAACAAAGATTTTAAGAGAAGGAAGCACCCTGCTCAACTGCTAGCCTGAGTCCGTGGACGCACCCTGCTAAACTGCTAGCCTGCGTCCCTCGCACTGAGTCTTCTGAACTGCCTGCGTCCCGGCGCACCTGAACCCTTCTGCGCCTGCGTCCGGCGCACCTGAAACTCTTCGCTCCTGCGTCCCGGACGCACCTGAACCCTTACTGCACCTGCGTCCCTCCGGGCATAGATGATTTCAAGACTTTAGAAGTAACCCAGACAATCAGATCCACAGATCTGAACATGCGCCGAAGAGATCTCGGTCCATCAGTAGATTCGCCTTGTTTAGATCTAGACCAGATCTAGCCCTCATAAGATATTCAACCCAAGACTTACAAAATCCAAATGATCTCCTTTGCTTTATATAGGCAAGCTTCTCCTCAAAACATGGAACAATACCACGAGCCGACACCATAGAAACACAAAACCGTCGGCTAGATACCACACAAGAAACCCCCACGTGCTTTTCTCTGCCTTGAAATGTGTGCACTGGGTGGACGCACCCCCTGAACGGCTGACTTGCGTCCCTGCACGCAGGTTCTGCATGGTGTACCTGCGGGTACGCACCTTCTGAACCGATAGTCTGCGTCATTCTTAATTTTTAACAAACTGAGAGCCTTATCACTGGAGTTGCCATCAAGTACAACATCTGTAACATACATTCATACCAGAAAACATAATGCCAACAATCTCCCCCTTTGGACTTGATGGCAACCTCACAAACTTCAGCTTCATTCTCCCCCTTTGACATCAAGGGCAAAGGGTATGCTCCCCCTAAGCTCATGCTCCCCTGAATATGACCCAGATCTGCAGCAACGCACCACCTTTACAACATGAGTCTTGCTACGACCTTCCAAACATCTAAAGATCATGACAAACAACAGCACTTGTATAATCTGCTCCATAGAATCTGTCAACATCAACTCATAACCATCCAGATCTACATGAATCAAGAGCCATCAAATGAAAGCATCAGCATCAATCAACATATGTATGAATAACCATCCCTGTATCCAGCCAACAATCCTCATCCATTTGTGCCAAGAAAGAATTCATGCATCATGCTCATGTTAACATCATCATGAAATGCGTATGAGTAACTCATCATCATCATGTCTCCAACAATGCGACTTTGAGTAATCATCCACGAAATCAGCCAACCTCATCCATATATGTGCCAAGGATAATAAAGACTTCATACAAGCATCATTAGAGAATCAACCATACATCTGATCATGTGACCAACTCATAATAGCAAGATGAATCATAAACATTGTCACCAAGGACCATAATGCCAACAATGCATTTAGGACAAATGCTCCCTCTGAACCAGTGCCATCTGCTAAATCTGATCATGCATATCAAGAAGAATCAGCCAATAAATGCTTTGAGACAGGTACGTGCTTCATAACACCATCGCGCCGCGTACTTTTACTCAGGGACGCACCCAAAATTACTATTGCGCCTAGTCCTTTTGCTTCAGGGACGCACCTGATCCTCAGTCGCTCTGCGTCCCCACGCAGATTTTCAGTTACTGAACTGCGTCCTGGACGCACCGGGACTTGGTCTGGCCTGCGTCCGAACGCAGGTCTCCTGTTACTGCACTGCGTCCTGTACTTTCAGCTTCCTCTGATTCTGGTATGTCTGTACATTGTACTGTGCCATCCTTTTCTGACTGTACTTCCTTTTTCCTCCATATCTTCAAGCGTGATGATGACATTTTCTCCTTTTGATATGGTGCCCGAACTTTGTTCCTGCATTCCTTGGCTATATGTCCAAGCTTGTTACATGCATAACATCTTACATGTTTCATATTCCTCCTGTAACAATCAGTAGCTTTGTGACCAAACATATTGCAGGCAAAGCAATATCCATAAAAGTACCTTGATTGAGATGACCTTTCTGCATAATGGTCTTGAACTCTTCTTCTTCTACATCTAGCTGCAACATGTCCAAGATTATGACATACATAACATTCAACATTATTCATAGGAGGAGTAAAGGATTTTCTTTGAGGAATCTTTTTCCTTGGTTGATGATGAGATTGATCTTTCACTTCTTCGTTGATCACTTTAGATTTCCTTTTAGAGTTTCTTGCCTCACCTTGTGAACTAGATTCACCTTCAACAGATTCATGGAAACCAAGACCAGTCTTTATAGCAGGGGACCTTTGACTACTAAGAATATCATCCAATACTTTAGAGCTATCTTGAAATCGTAAAAGCTTATCCTTTTCTTCTAGTTTACCTTTCAAGATATTTACCTCAACCTGAAGCTGTTCTTCCTTTTCAAGAGATTTCTTTTTCAAAACTTCTTCAGCTTTCCTTCCTTCTTCCATTTGTTCCCTTAGTTTGAGAATTTCTTTTTCATGTTCTTCATACAGATCCTGCTGCATTTGACGAACTCGGAAGGCACATTCCAGTTGAGATTTTAAGCTGGTGACTTCGTTTTCTTGTTTTTCAATAGCTTGGAGTAGATCTGTATTCTGCTTCTTTGATTCTTCAAGATCTCCTTTTAGTGAGAGGATTGTAGCTTCAAGATTTTCATAGTAGTTGGATCTATCTTTGAGTTTCTTGATGGTTGTGCTTCTTTCGTTGACTTCTTTTGTTAATGATGTCACTTCATGCTGCAATTTTTGACATTGGTCTTCCTTGTCCTTGAGTAGCTTTCTTACCTTGTTTCCTTCTTCTAGTTGTGCCCTTAGTTTGGTAGCTTCTTCTTTGAAATCACATTCCTTTTTGTTTAATAGATCTTGTTGATCTCTAATTTTGTCTGTCAGCTTTTTAAATTCTGCCTCTATTTGATATCCTTCTTGTTCACCCATAAGAGCAAGTTCAGTAGTTTCGCTATCACTTTCATCTCTTTCACAAGGAAATATAGCTGGAACATCAGAGGATAACACATTCATACCTGATAATGACTCTGAATCTGATTCTGAATCTGAAGAGCTTCTTATGCCTAATCCCCAATCGATTCTTCCACTGTCATAGTTCTTCTGAGATGACTTCCTTTTCTTATTAGCTTTCTTCTTAAGCTTCTTTCCCATTGTTCCACGGATCTCCTTCAAGCGATCAAGCTTCTATCAAAGGACCTGCTCTGATACCAATTGTTGGAAATAATACTGAGAGGGGGGGGGTGAATCAATATTATCACATTAAAAAGACTTTTTCATTCCCATAATCAGATTCATATATCCTACTACCACAACTTCTTATGATTAAGTTAATCGATCTTCAATGAGTGCATTAGAGCATTATCAACCATATTATCAGTTAACAGATGCAGTAACATAAAGTAGATCATCACACATAAGGCACACACATGAACACAATGATATAAGGTGGAAACCCAATGCGGGAGAAAACCACCTGCTGCAAGTCATCTCAATCTTCTTCTTAATAAGAAAAATTCTTTTACAATATTTGTACTGGTGCAGCCTTATACCAGTACGGGAGTTACAACCCCCTTTGCTCTTGCACTAGCCGATCCATTTACTAGTACGCAGGCTACTACCTGCTACAATGCTCCAAAGATTTCCTTTAGCTCTTGTACTAGCTTAGATACTAGTACGCAGGCGCCGGCCTACAATCTTCTCTCCTTCAAGTACCACGTTTCATCAATTTTCATATTGGATACACTGAAGCACAACCCATAAACTGAAAGGCCACATTTCATCCAATTTTCATATTGGATACACTGAAGCACAACCCATAAACTGAAAGGCCACATTTCATCCAATTTTCATACTGGACCCAACAATAACATTGAAGCTCAAACAACCTTCTGAAACACCCAATCAACTGAAATAACCAGATCAACAATAATAGGACCAAACCCAGAATACAACAATGATAAACAAAGATTTTAAGAGAAGGAAGCACCCTGCTCAACTGCTAGCCTGAGTCCGTGGACGCACCCTGCTAAACTGCTAGCCTGCGTCCCTCGCACTGAGTCTTCTGAACTGCCTGCGTCCCGGCGCACCTGAACCCTTCTGCGCCTGCGTCCGGCGCACCTGAAACTCTTCGCTCCTGCGTCCCGGACGCACCTGAACCCTTACTGCACCTGCGTCCCTCCGGGCATAGATGATTTCAAGACTTTAGAAGTAACCCAGACAATCAGATCCACAGATCTGAACATGCGCCGAAGAGATCTCGGTCCATCAGTAGATTCGCCTTGTTTAGATCTAGACCAGATCTAGCCCTCATAAGATATTCAACCCAAGACTTACAAAATCCAAATGATCTCCTTTGCTTTATATAGGCAAGCTTCTCCTCAAAACATGGAACAATACCACGAGCCGACACCATAGAAACACAAAACCGTCGGCTAGATACCACACAAGAAACCCCCACGTGCTTTTCTCTGCCTTGAAATGTGTGCACTGGGTGGACGCACCCCCTGAACGGCTGACTTGCGTCCCTGGACGCGGGTTCTGCATGGTGTACCTGCGGGTACGCACCTTCTGAACCGATAGTCTGCGTCATTCTTAATTTTTAACAAACTGAGAGCCTTATCACTGGAGTTGCCATCAAGTACAACATCTGTAACATACATTCATACCAGAAAACATAATGCCAACAAACTTAGGGTATCTCAATAGCCTAAGTCATAAGGAAAGGCATGTGAAGGGAAGAGAAGGCCATACAAAGAAGATCAAAGTCTTCTAGAGGAGAAACAATAGTTGCAGTAGTTGCCACAGAGTTTCAAATCTATTGTAGGAGCTCAGAGTTCTTGTAGAAAGAGGTCACGTTCATCTTGATATTTGAGGGTAATTGTCTAATTCATTAGGTCATGGTATCGACAATTGAAGGATATATAAGAAGAGAAGATATTTAAGGGGTTTCCCCTTAAGAGGAGGGGTTTTGGCCCTGGCTAGTAGCCTATATACTGTGTCACTATTATTATTATTATTATTATTTTGGTAGTGAATAATAAGTAACGAGGCTAATATGGAAAAAGGTAACACAAACAATTATCAATTTAAAGAGAATTAACATATTCACTGCCCTACCGAATTCTCAACACATTAAGTCACCATTTTCTCCTCCAAAGAAAGATCTTCTCTCTTATGCCAAAATAGAGAGGCAAAGGTGAAAAATCCAAATTCCAAAGTCCTTTCTCTTGAGTTATGAGGGTGTATTTATAAAAAATGAGGTGACTCTTCACCTCTGATGTGACTCTTGACCTCCCTCATGACTCTTGAACTTCCACTATGACTTTTCAAATTACTATATGACCTTTGAACTTCTAATGACTCTAGGACTTTCTAATGACTTTTCACATTCAATGTGGACCCTTGGTCTTCCACACATTTACATTTTCTCATTTTTGAAAATATAATAATTGCATCCCACAAATTATGTGTCAATATACATTGACAGTGATGACACTTAGACAAGCCATGACTTGGCATTAATGAAATGAAACTTCATTGTGATGTGTCTGGGCCAAGCCTTTCTCCTAGCTACCATATTTGTATCTTATTAATGATGGATATTTAATTGTTATTTAAATTCATCATCCAAAGGGTATGGATTAGTGTTAGAACCTTCCAAGTCAACATGAGATGCCACCATTTTGTCATGGTCCAATATTTCTTCATGTCCTTCATGATAGTTCTTTCTTTTGCTCCTTCTTTGCAAGTTCTCCCTTATCGCTTCTCCTTTATGACCCCCCTTGAGGATGACCTTTCCATGTTGCAATGATATCACCTACAAATGAAGGGCACCTATGACAAACCAACATTAGTCTGGAAATATCCTATTTTACCTTTGCTTTCTCATGGAAGATGTTGAATGTGATGGATATGTGCAAAGGGTGAGAGGGAGAGGATTCCTTGGAACATTGTGCAGTTATAGGAGGTAAGGAGTGGAAAAATGTGCACTAGAAATTCATACTACACAATGGAAAGATAAAGAGACAAGCATGTGTATGAAGTTCTGGTAATAGTTCCTAGAGCCTTGAGACTTGAAGTTACCCAAGCGAGAAAGAGAGACTAGGTATTGCATAGTTCTCTATTGCAAGGGTCTAGGGATGACTCACTATTGACTATAAATGTGCAATGTGTAGCAAAGGGAGGGCATGATAGGTCTTCTGTACAATGAGGAAGTCTAGGAGACAAGGTACTGAGCTTGTTAATTGATGATGTGAAATGAGGAGTGCTCAAAGAGGAAGAGGAAGATATTGCGTCGCTGGGAATCAAAGGGACTATGGGAATACCCCACTGTCCATTGGAATTGCGCAATGCACATTAGAGAGCAAGAAAGGATAATTGATTGCATAGTGAGGGGTTTTAGTCAACAAGAGGATCAAGATTACTCATTGTAACTACACAATACACAATGATTGAGAGACAAGCTCATAGAATTGCACTGTTGAGGACTTCAATGGCCTAGAGGTGACCCGTTGCTCACTAGAGCTGTGTAATTCATATTAAGAGGCCCACCAGATGAATGGATTGTGTATTTGGGAAAGATATGAATCCAAGGAAGCAGGGTTGCACATTGTAACTGTGTAATGCGTAATAACAGAGGAGGCTTCAGATATTGCGTAGTTGGGCAAGTTAATGACACAGGGAGGCTCTGTTGCACACTGCAATTTTGAAATGTGCAATCTAGGGTAGGAGAAATCATGACTTGAGCAATTGGCAGGGCTAAGTGTCAGATAGATGACCTAGGCTCCAAGGTTGTTCAATGTGCTGGTGGAGGAGACTGTCCTTATGATGAGAAAAATGCACAAGTCTGAGAAATAAATATTTCATCACTGAGAATTAGGAGAGTGTAGAGTACTCATCATTTTCCTAAAAGATCAAGTATGCTCATGAATTCTGTAAGATGTGAAGACAGGGAAGGACCCTAAAATTGGCTAAGTGTTGGATCAATTGAAAAAGGGAAAAATATCATGTAATAGTTCCAAAACTGAATCACACATGTATACCATCAAACAAAGTCCAATAGAATGCACTGTACTCAAAATCCACATACATACCTTGAAACGACAACAAAGAGACACCTATTTCCAACTACAACAGTTTAAAAAGAGCTTTGTGACATTTATAATACAAGTTACGATAGGAATGTCGATTGCAAACAAAAAGTGAGCTAAGTTATGGGAATGTGTTTAGCGCATATTCTTATGAAATATAATATTCACAAATGTAGAAGAGTGCTTTAGAACTACCACTAGTTGTGCGCTAAAGTGAAATAACACATGCAGGAGTGAAAAAAACCAAACATGACACTTGTGACATTAAGAAAAAGCGAAAATGACAATATTAAAGGCTAAAGAAAGTGAAAGAGACAAATTCCAGAGTGAAGAAAAAGAAAAAGTGACACTTTTTAAAGTGAAAACAAGCAAAAACGACAGTCGTGAAAGTGAAAGCGACACTTATGAAAGAAAAACTGCACAAAAGCAACTGTTGAGAAAACTCACTGGGATGGTTAAATACAATGCAACTAAGAGTGAGAGAGAGATTGTAAAGTGATATTACGCACTGAATGTCGGCAAAGATTAAAAATTTTACTATCCTCATAGATTGCACATTCATTGTACATAGGGATTGCGCAAACAATGTAACTAAACATTGTGCATGCATTATTTCTCGAGACTACGCTAGCCTTACGCTCAAGAACTATGCAATGAATTTTCTCAAGGATAGACATTGGTTATTGAGCTTGATAAAAATGGGTGTGATTATGTATAAATTAAGGACTAAGCA
This sequence comes from Pinus tabuliformis, assembly GCA_031772625.1. Classification (NCBI taxonomy): domain Eukaryota; kingdom Viridiplantae; phylum Streptophyta; class Pinopsida; order Pinales; family Pinaceae; genus Pinus; species Pinus tabuliformis. The sequence goes on along the minus strand of CM062814.1, from coordinate 625,653,762 downwards.
TGTGTAAGCCAATGGTTTTGGCTCAAACATTTAGCAAATCAACAACCAATCACGAAGCGACTAAGAGCAATCAAAGAACGACTGATCATAAGGTCATAAGGAGGCTCCAAAATTCAAGTGGAGGCAAAATTTTGGAGGGTGTTTGTCACAGTGACAACAAAATCATAATAATAAATTAAAATAATATAACTTTATGACCAAATCAAATTTATTTAATAATCAATTTTTATCTATTGCTAAAAACAATTAATACTATTATGAAATAAAATTCGGTGTCATTTATGAATGCATGCAGGGAATCAACTGTAAACTTAGATTAAAAGACTATAAATGAAAAATGACACTAATAGTCTAATATAGTTGTATCCACTAAATTATGTGAAACTTTTTATATCTCAATGCATTTCATACCCAAAGTTAAAATTGAGGACCCAATTATTGTTAAAAGTATGTGCCTGATTAGATATTTAGATTCTAATTGCAAAGTGAAAATTGGAATTTTGATTAGCAAAGTTTCCATTGTCTAACATTGTCTTTAAATATATTTGTTACACTCCTAGTCATTTTCCCATATTTCATATTAAATTAAAATTTCAAGGCTATTTTCATAGATTTGTTCCCAACTTTTTCTGGAATGTCTTTCTAGCATAGTTCTTCCACAACCTTTCTCTTTCATTTGCATATCATAAAACTAACCTAATTAAACAAAATATCGATGTAACATTGGTAGCTCTAATTTTTCAACATGTTATACAAGTATTAACGCTCCATATTATCTTTAAGCATTCCACATAATGTAATCTCTTTAGCCATAACCACCAATTTCTCAATCACTTTTAGCATGTACTTTCAACTAATGATCTTACAAATCTCCTAATAAACAACATAACCATAATTATAGTGATTTGTTACATTGTCGGAAACTTTCCTTGTGCAAAACTTTCATTGTGTGAAGCTTTTCTTGTGCAAAGATTTCATTGTGCAGAACTTTCCTTGTGCAGAACTTTCATCATCATTTTCTTTCTTTATGCTAATTATGTGTTATTATAGCAAGCAATTCCTAGGACCTTAATAATTATCGAAAAATCCTCAACTGCTTTCTCTTTAGTATGGGTGTGATACAGACAAAACAAAATTTATGATAATCAAATCCCATAAGATCATTTATCATACTTCCGTATATGACAATAATAGTTTGGAGGAAGTGTGTTTTTTGTTTGTACAATGAAACATTGACTATGAGCAAACCAAATTTAATTTAAGGTTGATGAGAAAATCAAATTTATTTAATGATAAATTTTTATTAGTACCACTTGCTTCATGATCAAAATGTGTTCATTATTCATTATTTTGCGTAGTTTATTATTATTATTAGTCCCTGCCTCACTAGTTGTTATTATTATTAATCCATGACTCACGCTACTAGTCCCTACCTCAATAGGGACTATATCACTCGCCTCGCAGTCAAATCCTAGTGACCATCGATTAGTTTTTACTACAATGTTTTCAATCTGCACGTCAAAGTTCGTTGAGTATTGATTATTTATGTCGTGTTAACTAAAGTTTCGGAAAATGCTAAATATCACTATTCTTTTGTAAATTCAAAAATCATTTTTTGATTTCTGGAAATCTTGTTTCTAACTTTTCATTTCCAAAATGATGCTTCTCTTTACTTAGTAGCTAATACGTCTGTTGAATATTTATAAGCTAGCATGACAATTGTGACCACTTATTTTAGCTATGTTGTTCGTAGGAGCATTCATCAAGTGTTCATCATGCAATTTTTTCAGCATATATGTTATGAATTCATGTTCGATCACCTATCGAGGGAGTTGGTTGCAACTAGATTTCTTATGTGAGTTGTACGGTGTTGTTCTAGTAGTTGCATGGTGTGAGGGATTATCTTTGAGAACTCATTTCAAACGAAGGTTCAAAACATGTAGCATTTTTTTAAGGTAAACACTACATTATTTGTTATTTTTTTTCCCAAGAAAAAAATCGTAATTTTCATTAGCAATAAGAAAATTACATGGTTGTATCATTTGCATGTGAATATGAAAAATCTCAGAAATGGACCAATCCATTCTATCCAGATCAATGTTCATATAGACCATCCATTATATACAATAAAAAACATAAATATATACAAGTAGTAACATAAATTGTTCATATAGTTCAAAACAGAAAAACAGAAAAATGCATATAGCTGCCGAATGATCATGGCAAATCATTCAGAATCTTCCCCATGCAGTTCAATGAAAGGATGATGGAAGTACTGATAGGTCTCCAAGTCTCGAAATTCTTGAATCATCCACTGCCCCCTGAGCTGCTGTGCGGCCTCCTTGGAAAGAAAGTCAGTGATCGAATTCCTTCCCCTGTATATATAAGAGCATACAATAAAATCAAAATGTGATTTTAAAGTGATGAATTCATCCAATAAACCCCTAAGTATGTGCATGTGATAATGATATGTAGAGTTGATCCAATTTATAACAATATTAGAGTCCCCAAAGATCTGAATCCTATTGCAGTTTTGTTCCAGAGAAAAAATGAGAAGGTGTCTGAGACTGTTGAGTTCAACAAAATTGTTGGTGCCTCTCCCCAATCCCATTTTGATCTTGTAATAATGTGATTCAGTAATGTGAAGTACAACTCCACCCCCACATCCAGTGTCCTGAGCCGACCCATCAAAATATGCCCAAGGGATATTCTTATCAATAACTTCAGGAGTGATGACACTGACAAGTTTTGTTGCCGATTCCTCATGGATCAAGTGATATAATGAAACAATGTGATTGCAAGTAGCTAGCCATAGGATAGGGGCATGCTAAAAAATAGTTTGATTCCTGACCAGCCAAATACCCCAACAAACTAGCATAGGGAGGTTCCTTATTTTTTGTGACGCTGTAGAATTCCACCAAGATTTCCAGGCACTAGATAGATAGTCCCATTCCATAAGATTTCCAGGCACTAGATAGATGAGTCCCATTCCATGTGTGCATGATGTTAAGGGATATAGTAATATGTATCCACACCTGACTTGTCACAGGACAATGAAGGAAAAGGTGATCAATATCTTCGGCTCGGTCATTTAAAAGACAACATCGATATGGTCCATGATAGGCATGATGATTTAGGTTATCATCCGTGGGTGCTTTGTTTGATAGAATACACCACATGAATAGACATGCTTTATGCTTTGTGTTGTGCTTTAAGCTTCCACAGTGGGCGCCGCCACCAAATTGCCTCCACCGGTTCCTGTGCTGATATAAGAGCAATGTATCCATCCCGAGGGTATATCAACTGCGTGATGCAGCAACCCAAATGATTTCATCCTCCTGAAATGAAATCCTAATATGAGCTTCTTCCAATGCCCCAATGAAATGGTGCCAACCCTTGCTCCACTGTTCCGGTATCCTGAGGTCCTATGCATTTAACCATTTCTGTGATATCCAGGATGTGGTCCTACCATCTACTATATGTGAGAGATGAGTGATATCGTCCAATGCAAGTTTCTGTCTGAGCTCCAGTGGTAGTATGTGTGCATTTCCACATCCTAACCAAGCATCAATTCCTAGTCGAACCAGCTCACAATTTCCAATTCGCCAAGACAATCCTCGCTTAATGATATTTATGGAGTGTGTGGTATCTTTTCATATGATAGAGGATCCAGTATTGCCCTGAATCGGCCTACGAATTCAATCCATTACTGATAGTGGATGTATATATTTATAATAAACCACCTCTTTCTGTAAGCTATCGAATGTGATAATATTCCACCCTATCTTCGCAACAAGCACCTTTGAAAATAAGTTTAGATCCTTTATACCCCATCCTCCCCAATTTTTGGTTTTCCAATGCTTTCCCATTTAACCCAAGCAAAAGTCCTCCCAACATTTTTCCCTCTCCATAAGAATTGACAACAAATTTGATTTATTCTATTGATGATGCCTTTTGGAATCCAGGCAAGTGCCATCCAATATATTGGGATGGCCTCCAAAACGTATTTTATAAGTGTTAGTCTGCCCACTCTGGAAATCCATCTCTATTGTCATATGTTGATGCACCCTTCAATTTTCACAATAAGCCATGTCTAGTCCACTATGCGATAATCGTTTGGCTTGAGCCTAAAGCCAAGGTATTTGAGACCTACCTCCATTTCTTGCCTAACAAAATGAAAATGTTTAAGAGAAGATCTTCGGCGAAAATCACAAGATAAATCATTTGTTGAAGCGTTTCGAACCAACCAGTGTGGTTCATCGTCAGGACAAGTTGAAGAAACAAATCCAGCTTAGCATGTTAAATAGTCTGAGCAGAGACTCCAACGGCTAAATCAACCAACGACTAATTTTGACCTACGGACCCAGGTCAAATTACTAATCATTAATTTAATATTATTATTATTTTAATATTAATACCAAAAAATATTTTTTAAAAATTAATTAATTAATATATATATATATATATATATATTAAAGTTATAATATTAGGTTATTAATAAAAGTTAGGATTCAAAATAAATAAAATACTATTAGTGGTTAGTTTAAGAAGATAATTCACTTATTTATTTAAATTATTCACTAATTAATGTTAAGATATATATATATATATATATATATATATATATATATATATTTCAATTAAAATCATACAGTTAAGGTTAAAAATATCAATACAATAATTTAAATGGTTAGTTAGAAAAGGTAATTTATTTAATTAAATTAAATTATTTGTTATTATATATTAATAATATAAGTAATTTTTTTGTTTAATTAAGTTATTTATTAAATATAATTAATATTATATTAGTAAAATAGTCTTGATATTAATATATTATTAATATTAGTAGTCAAAATATTATTATTAATTTAATATTATTAATATTATTATTATTTATGGAAATAAGTTAAATTATGTAAGTTATACAGATAAATAAAATACTTTTAAGGGTTAGTTTAAAAAAAAAAAAACTTTAATATAATTTATTTATTTAAATTATATATATATATATATATATATATATATATATATATATATATATATATATATATTAAAGTAATAATCTTCGGTTATTTAGATAAAAGTTAGGTAAAAGACAGTTGAAAAAAAATAAAAAAAATAAAAATAAATAAATAAATAAATAAATTAACAAATAAATTAACAAATAAATAAATAAATAAATAAATAAATAAATAAATAAATAAATAAATTAACTAATTAAAAAAATAATAATAAAAAAAATAATAATAATAATAATAAATACATGTAAATATAGGGTATATAAATCAATAAATAAATAAAATAGAGAGAACGACAAAAAAGGGGAGGGACAGGAAAAAGACCAAAAGCAACCACAGAGCAAAATGGATCAACCCCAGGAGGAAGGAAGGCTCCAGGGGGAACACAGAAAACTAAGACGACAGGGCAGGGATCCAACAGCTACTGATTTTCCATCTGTCATCTCTATTGAGATTGTTAGGCCTTCTTTCAATCTCAATAGCTTCCCTGAATTTACGATGATGGAAATGAGCAATCTTAGCAACAACCTTGGCCTCCTCAATACAAACCTGATGCTTGGTCTTTTCCACATGCTCTGCTAACGCTGAAGACTTGGTTCTCCCATGTCTTAGGTCAGCTGCATGTTCGCTTATCCTCTGATGGATGGAGCGTCCTGTTTCCCCGATATAGGGGGTTCCACAAGAACAAGGGATCAAGTAGACACCCTTCATGTCCATAGGGTCAACAGGATCTTTCACCGATCGGAGGGACTTACGAATGGTGTTGAGGGGCCTAAAGGTAGAGGGGATATCATACCTCTTAAGGATCCGAGCAATTTTGTCTGTGGTTCCTTGAACATAGGGAAGATGGACTCCTAGTCGGCGCTCCTTCGGTTCTTTATTAATCATCGCATTTTTAGAGGCTTTAAGGAAAGCCTTCTGACCTAGGCGCCTACTGTAGCCATTCTCCACAAAGACATTAAGGAGATGGGATCTCTCCTTATCAAAGCTCTTATTATCAGAAATCCTCAGGGCACGAGTAGCAAGGGTGTTAAGAACACCCATCTTTTGAGCAGGGAAATGATGGGAATCGGCATGAAGATACTGCTCAGTATGCGTGCATGTCTTTTCTCATTTTATAAATAGGACACCAGCATAATGGTGGATTTGTTGTAGTTGGGCTCCATACCTGTAGCTTTAGAAAACATGGATTGAATATTCTCGAAGCAAGTGGTATCACAGATAGAACCATCTAAAAAAATAAGTACATCATCTACAAATAATAGATGAGAAATATAGGAAACATCTGTCATCTTTACACCACCTAAAGACCCTTCAGCACGAGATTTTGATATAAGTATACTTAAACCCTCCATGATTAAGAGGAATAATACAGGTGATAAAGGACACCCTTGTCGCAATCCATTTTCAGCATGGAAAAAATCGAATGCAACCCAATTAATGAGTATGTTATATGATGCAAATGTGAAACAACACATAATCCATTTAATGAACGAGTGAGGAAATCCAATATGGGTTAGAATAAGTTGAATTCCGACTAGATCTATCAAAAGATTTTGATAGGTAAATCTTGAGTATGATACTCTTAGAATTCTTGAGCTTAATCGCGTGGATCCCTTCTTGTGCAGTCCCAATGGCTTCATGAATCTGGGGGCAATTGGGGATTGCAAATTATTCCTTGGAAATCATCTTGGATAAAATAGGCTTGATACAACTTGGAGTGATTTTTGATATGATTTTGTATATGAAATTAAATAAGGATATATGACGATAGTCATCAAATGATTGAGGGTGATGAAATTTGGGTATGAGAGCAATACAATTCTAATTGAACCCCTCATGCATCTGCCTCGAAAGCCTGCAGTCCTCAATTGCAATTAGGAGATCAACACCAATATGCTCAAAGAAGGTAAGCTAGAATTCCATAGGCCAATTGTCCAGTCTTGAGCTTTTATCTCTTTTAAACCACTTTAGAACAACTTTGATCTCCCCCAATGTCATTGGCTTGTTTAATGTCTCTATATCCTCTACCTTAACAAATCTAGGTAATGTGCCTGCAATGCGGAGTACCTCACCAATGGTAGCTTCTCTAGTCGCCCTGTACATTTGGGAGAAATTTATAATACCCATATCGACAAGCTGGTTGAATGTATTAGCTTCCCTGCCAATATGATCTCTTAGAGTCCAAATTGTATTACTTATTTTCCACCCCCTGGCACATTGTTGAAAGAATTTCGAATTTTCATCCCTAGCCTTTAGCCAAGTGGCTCTGCTCTTCAATCTCCATGTCTCCTCTTGCTATCTCAGAAGGTGAATATTTTTTGTTTCTAACCTTATCAAGTGATTCTTACTGTCCCTGGATGAATAACTAGCAATACCAGTGCCCTCCAAATCCGATATGTCAGATTCAATTTTCAGAATAGTAGCCTCATCCCTTTTCTTTTTTTCTTTAGCCCAACTTATAGTCTTGGGTTTTATTCAAGCTAAATTGCTGGAAATCACCATAGCCGGAGTGGGTTTTTTTTTGTCCAAAGTGAGTCTAAGATTCCATAACTATTTTGTGAAAATCATCTTCTACAAGCCACATTGAGTTAAATTTGAAAGGAGAATTTGGCTTGTAATTGGAATTCATAATTTCTAAATAAATCGGGGAGTGGTTAGATATACCCCCCGATCCCACCCATTGTCTAATTTTGTCCAACTTCTCCACCAGAGGTGATTTAATAATGAAATGATCCAATCTTCTAGCCAGTGCATCCTTGCCAATTCTCATATTCTGCCAAGTCGGCAGTATCTTGGTCGAGTCAATGTTCATGAGGTTATTGTAGTCCAACAGGTGTTCAAATTGTTTCGTTAAGGGGTTAGTCTGTGCCCTATTACCCCAAGATTTGGCATGACCCAAGGAGAAGTTCAAGTCTCCTCCTATGATGATATTTTCATTATTCATAAATGGTGTAGTCATCAACTTATCCCAAAATCCCTCCCTATTATGACAGGGTCCATAAATATTTATCAATATAAGAGGTACATCAATTTCAGTGGCTGTAAAGTTAGCCCCCAAAAATCCTTCACCACCCCAAATATTATCGATCTTGATAGTCTTGTTATTGAAACCCAATGCGCATCCCCTAGATCTCCCTCACACATCTAGAGTATGGAAAATCCAGCCCGGGAGCATGTTCGACAAAATATTGTTGATAGTGCCCCCTTCTCCCAATGTCTCTTGTAGTAGTAATACATCAATCCTAACCGAGCCTAATAGTCTTCTGAGCACTAGTTTCTTGTCTGGGCTAGCCAAACCCCTGCAATTGAAAGAAATGCACTTCATGGGATAACCCGATCAGGGTTTCCATGTTCTCTAAGAACCTGATCAATTGGAATCTGCATACGAGTTGCCACCTCAATACCCGCTCTTTGGATGGCTTTAGAAATATTGGATTGTCTGCCCCTGGGAAATTTTTGAGCTCTAGTGGGGGGGTCCTCTCCCAGTCCGAAAGTGAGGGGTCGAGGGTGGGCCTATGATCTAAGGTTGTACCTATGAGAGCTATTGCAAGATGATTCCTCCTTATCAGGTAGAATTGAGAGAGAATCCAAGGAAATGGTGGGTATAGTAACCATATCAGTGGGGGGAGTTGATCCAATAGGAAAATTAATGGGACTCAATTTACATGCATCTAAACCCAAACTCGAAGCAGTTAAAGATAACATAGCAATGCCAGAATTCATAAAATTATGAGAAATGGGAGGAGAGTAATTAAGAGTACCCGGTAGCAATTCAGGTCCCTTTGAGCATGATCGTGTGACCCGAGCATTAGGAGTTCAGGTGCTCGCATGATGAAGTTCCTCCACATCCACACCCCGCCTCCTCTGTGGTTCTACTACTATGTTCTATTTAGGGGTCGAACCAACATCCGATTGTGTCTGGGTACCAGTAGTAACAAATATTCTCGGGGGCTTGGTATGCACCTTTGTAATAAATTGACAATCCTTATACAAGTGCCCCACCTCATGAAACCTCTTGCACCGGAATGGGATCCCTTCATAATCAAGGATCTGCCATCTTATAATCTCCCCAAGTTGAAGTTGATAACTTTCAACTAAACCCTCTCTAGTATCCAGGTGTACCAGAATCCTGGCAATGGCTAAACAACTGGTTTCCATATATGATCTATCGTGGTCAAGATAGATGCCAAGGTCATCCCCAATGCACTCGAAGATCTCTTCCGATCCAATTGTAGTAAAAACCCGGGAATCTAACCCATATCGGGCCCACCCCCAATTTCTCCTTCTCTAGGTCGAAGAGTGGCGACCACCTCTTGAGGAGAACCGGGGTCATCTCGATATGCCAATATTTGGACAGGACCCAATTGGCTTGGTCTGGTTGTGGGAATATAAGTGCAAACCAACCTCTCGTCATGGTAATAACAACCAAAAACTGGTCCAATAAGTGTCCCCATATTTCCACTATCCAACACTTCAACCGCGCAGGGGTATATTTCGGCCTCGAACCCTGCCGAAAAGCACAATACTCTCATTAGGGGAAAATTGTGCCATACTAATTCCTTCTCCAAATACCAACAAACACCCCCGTTCATGCACCTTGGTGCATTTTTATTTTTCTTTCCCCCTGACCTCTAAGCGTGGTCTATCGGGTTTTGTTCATCCTCCGCTGGCTCATACTCATCTGAGTTCGAAGCTCTGCTGTCCTCATTACCTTGTTCCTGACAAGAAATTCCAATAAAACACTCTGATGTGTGTGCCATGAGAGGAGGTATCGAGCCTTAGGGGTGGGCTCCTGTTGAGCCTCATACATTATGCCCTGAATTTACAAAACCTTATGTGTTAGCCCCATAAACCCTCATGCCTCCATCCGCCATGAATGACACACCCTGTACATTTGTCGCATGTCCTTATTTCTCAAGTTCCCAATACTGTAGCTTTGATGGTGATGGTATATGTAGGATCAGGTGAGCCTGTTCCTCCTGTAGCTGAAGAAATTCTGCATTCACCGTCGAGTTCGGGTGAGTAAAGCCTAGGGAATTTAAGGAACCGTCCACATCATCTAGCTCCAAGATATAAGCATCGACCTAGACTTCCGGTTCATGGGGTGGCTCCGATGGATCCCTAGTTCGGTGCTTATGTGGCTCCTCCACCCAAATTTGGGAAGCCTCCATTGTATCTGAGGAATAATAAAAAAGTTCGCCGTCCATGAAAAAATGATGTTCTCACTCTCACCTTTACACTGTATCTATGATCTGTTATGCAGAACACCCTTCAACAGACATTGGCCCAATTTTTCCACTGTCTTCCTTCGTCGTTCGACCCCCTTGTCTGTTGACTTGGCAAATTCGCGTGACCAAGTGGTTCCAAAGCGTCATGGTTAAAATATGCCTGATGTTCCATGCCTTGTTTGCTAGCAGCATTGACGTTCCCCTCACCCCGCTTCCACTCCCGGGTTCAGGGGAACCCCATTTTTGCGCTAGTTCTAAGCTAGGATTTGTAGTTTCCTCTGTCTCAGAGGAAGTCAATTAACTTCCTCCACTACGTTCTTTGTTCTATGTGAGAGTACTTAGAATGTTTATATAATATACATTACAGTCTTATAGTAATGAGGTGTGAAGTTCAAAAAGTGGATAATGTGATAGTGCTAAACACGTTTATACAAAATATATTATTGTCATATAGTTTTCATCTAAATTACTTCCGTGCTATAAAATAAGAACTTCTTATTTTTATATATTTGGTCTAATTCATAGCATCGAAACAAGGACTTTTCTAAGAGGTATGTTTATGTTCTATTTATTGTCATTTGATTATTTTTACATTATATAGTCCTTTGTTTTTTTTGTTTTGTTTTTCTATATTTTTTATGTTCTATAACTAAAAACAAGGTTTTTTCAATTTTCAGGAAACATATAATACTTAAAAATTCGGATCTAGAACAACAATTACAAGGGAAAAAGTACTTTGAACATTTCTATAAAACATTTTTATCTGTTGAAACTAAAAGATGTTTAGAACTTTTCCTATATGCATATAAATCATATTCTATCCAGTAACTATGAACCTGATATTGTAATCTTATCAATTAAAATGTCTTTTGAAGCATTGATTCCAATGTATTATTAGTAAACATAAAAGAGATATCAGATTCAAATGATGTGATAGTAGAGATGAACAAGGGAGTAGAGATAACAATGAGCACTATTACAAAAACAAATATCGTAAAAGACAAAACAAAAGCAACTAAAACAACGAAGAAACAAAATAAAATATGTAGTTCTGTCCAACTTTAGTTAAATGTATATCAATTTTCCTTTATTCTATTTAATTAATTCAATGCTCATGGATAGGAAAAAGGAAATCAAGCCTAATCCATTATAGATCGAAGATATCAGTAACAATATAACATGGAACATTTTTCATGGCATTGTCTTAGTTACATAACAAACTTTTTTGGAAAAAGAAAATTAGACAAAAGGAATACTTTGTGAAGATTTAACATATAAAAAAACTGAAATGACAATAACATTGCTTGTGTCAACACAATTTATCGAATAAAAGAAGGCAAAACTTATTGCAAATGTTGGTATTTCTATTAGATATTTTGAAATAATTCCAAAGAATAAATATGACAGTGGTGATTGCGAAAAAACTATTTGCCTAAATAGCCTTAATATTGTAGAAAACATTTGTCCTATTTGTGTAGAGTATCTATTATTTCCAAACATGAACATTACAAATTTGTCCCATAGTAAATATCTGTTTCTAGTTGGAATAATCATTCTTATTGCAATTTTTGTAACACAAACAACAATGAAATTTGTTCTGGAAATCAAAGACAACAATATAGAACAAGGCAAGGTGGCAGTAAGCTTTGATTTATTAGAATGTTTGATCGTTGCAAAGTTATTGTACATTTTTTATATGGTTTCATGTATTGTTTTAAAAATGTTTCATATGTAACAGGTTCAAGTATGATAAAATTGTTTCAACATGTACTTCAATTCAAAGACAATTGCAAAAAAAAACTTTTTTTTCTTCTGTTGATATTATGAAAAATGTAGTTAGGAAACAAGAAATAGTTTTCCAAACTTCATAATCGACATTCATATGTCCATTGAAAACAAGAAAGAAAGTTGAAAAATCTAAGAGCACTTCTTTCTTTGGTGAGTGAAATATGCACAACATACTTTATTATATTATAGCTATTATGTGTATGTATAGATAGATATCGATAAATGAAAAATGAAAAAAAAGACATTTTATTTCATGTTGCTAATCCCTTCGTTTTCTATGTTAATTTTACAACACATTTAAGGACACCTGACAGTGACTAGTGCATATACGAATCCATTTGAGACTGTATGTATTAAATACAGTAGTCCAATTACAACTGCTAGAACTATGAATGAAATTATGCTTTATTGTACCAATCGCAACAAGGACTACCATTTTGTTTATTTCCATGGGTTAAATTGTATCATACATGCAAATGACAAGACTAAAATACAATGTGTTATACGAGTTGTGGAACTGGAAAAGGTATTACTTGAGCTAGATAAAGTTTTCAATGAGCAATATTGTGGAGATAACTCAGTTGTTATTGATTTGTTGTCCAATTTTGAGACACATGGCATATTTACAATTAATAATCAAAACACAATTATGTGTATACAATGATAGTTTTCTTTGTTTACATTGTTGAGAAATCTCGTAACAATACAGTTCTGGTTACTTGCATTGTCAAGAAATCTTAACATTACCTCATACTTTTTAGTTGAAGAATTTGACTATTGTCAAAAAACTATTTCAGTTTATTGAATGATTAGGATTTGATTTCATGTTATGATTGGATGATCTATTATTCTCTTTTCTTGCATTGTGAAGTGATGCACTATTGACTATTGGCGAGGGGTTTTGTACTATGTTATTTACTAAGATTATTTACTATGTTTTAATTGTTATCTATAGTTGGTTCATTATGTTATGTCATATCTTCTCTTTTGCAATATTACAACTTAAGTATTTTGGATAATCGATTAATCATTTTTAGTGACATTGTTGTTAATTAATGGAGTCATCTCGGTGACATTTCCTATAGTTAACGACGACTCTGCTTTTTGTACGATGATGTAAGCAAAAGTGTGCGAAAGTGTGAAGGTGTGTAGAAGTTTTTATGAAATGCAGACGCCTCCACATTATGCATTCCACACAGGTACTCCACTCACTGCAACGAAACCATTACTGACTTTAATAATATTTGAAAACAACTGTCGTTCTTTTTAGTTTAACTCAGAAATTTACACCAAAAAATTAGAGCTATCAATGTTACATTTTGTATACAATATGTTGCACTTAACTCTATTCAAGATGTTTGCATAGTTTGTGGAACGGTTAATATTAATACATTGTGCGGAGGTGTGAATTAAGAGAATTTTTTCCCCTACCCACTTGGTCATTTTTTATTTTGCATTCTGCACATTTCTCCCCTATCTCTTTCTCCTGCCCACTTGGTCACTCTCTCATCCACACTCTACATAATTCTCCCCTAAACCCCAATACCCCAACCACTATCGACTAATGATATTTGTAATATGTTATTTACTAACATTATTTACTTTGTTTTTCATTGTCATATGTCATGTGTGCTTCTTTCCAATGTGATTTCTTACACTCCTTTATTGTTTTATCAAGTTTGAAAATATTTCTATAAAAAAGGCTCTCTCATGCAAAATTTATACAAATATATAAATAAATCATTATCATACAGCGCTGAAATAAATGCGTACATCAAATAAGGAAGACTACACTATAACTTAGAAAATATTTTGCATCTATACATATGTGTATATTCCACAATATTTCGATATCCTTTTTTACTGTACCGAGAATATTACAATATATAGCCTTCAACATAATGAATATCAAAATTGGTTGAATAAGTGGAAAAATTTGGTAACGATTTCTTCCTTGATCAACCATTGTTCCTAGATATTAACGCTTCTACTGATTATTCTGCAAAATGGAGGTATGGTTACTGTGTTCACATTTTGCGAGAGCTCTTCTAACAATGTTCTTTGGGTGCCTAGTTCATCTTCGAGCCGCCTAGGCCTTTGTTGAAGTTTCAATATATTATCCATTAGCATTAAAATATCTTAGCTGAGCATTAATATATCTTGGCTCTCTGCGTACACCTCTTCCTATGTGATTTCTTCATTATTTCTTTGAGCCATTTTTTCCGCTCTTAGTAACAAATTCAAAAAGTAGTAGACAAATGATCAAGCAAATCCTGAGAACACTTACCGTTTTAGAAGAAACAAAGTAAATTATTTTCCTAGAGCTTTAGTTTCGATATTAGAAACTAATTCAGAGCTTACCTACATATAATGCATGAAATGCGATAAGTCATTTAAATTGCGAGTTGACATCAAAGTTCTAGAAGTACATCTAATTACTATCGATTTTAATGATCCTCATCAATTTGGATAGTATTTGTTTTCATGATCTTTAATTAGAAAATATTGTTTTGTTGACAGTATTGGAAATTCATCATACAAGGGGTCTCCCTGATGTGAAGTCCCAATCAGCCTTTAGACCATTTGGAGTAGGAGCCCCATCCAGAATATCGACCTGGTTTCCAATTATCTTAGAGATATGCTTTGGCTCTAACTATTAGCAAGAGAGAGGAGTGCACATGCTCCTTCAAAAAGTAAGGGGGGTGTGCTTGGTGAGTGTTTGTTCATATGTGTGTCAAAGTTCTTTGACTGTGGAGGGGAGGAAAAGTGAGCCTCTAAGAGAGAGGTAGTAGTACCACCCTAGTAGAGACACACATGAACAAGAAGGGTTTGTGCAACATCAATAAGAATAGTCCACAAAGATGCGATGGTTATTGAAACCAATATAATGAGGAAGATCTGTCTAATATCCAACAAAATAGTCCACGAGGATGTGATAATGATAGTAGCAATTACAAAACATTCTCAATATGATAAGTACCAAAATAATTGAAATAGTTCAACTACTTCAACACAGATGAAATAAAACATAAATTACAAACATTCACAAAATATTGTTACAAATATCCATAATCCATGCATGAAGTATAGAAAATATTGTAGATTCACAAGCTAATGCAATTTGCTAAAGCAAGAGACAAGAATCTACTTCTACTCTTTATAGGGGAAGCCCATAAACATCGAGCAAACAATAATCAACAGAGGAAGAGAATCAAAGGTACATAACACAATAAATATCCAGGGAAAGCCACAACGCAAAACCCCAGTATCTGTTTTGTATTAATCCATAAAATCAAGATGAAATTACAATCTTGTTCTCTCTAGAATAATCCCAACACTCATCAAATTCAATCTCCAACTCATAAGCAAGCTCAATGCCAAATCTTAGTCTCTATTCCAATGTATAATTCCTATGAAGGATAGCGTGTATTTAAAGGGAAATAAAGCCTCTAAAAATAGCGCAATCCCTCAAGGATCAGTTCCTGAATGCATGCACTATCAGTGCAACTCATAAAAATCTAAAGCAAATAGTACATTTTCCTTGCACTCTAGTCTCAACTGGGTCTTTCTCAGAATCAACATGCATGAGTTTCTGATGAGTAAATATTTAGTTAACTAGAGTAGCACTGATGGAGTTCATTAGTGTCACCATTGACTGTTAACTCACTATTAGTTCTCTCAATAAGTTTGAGAACTAATTTAACTGAACTGACTCATGAAACTGAGTCTTCTATTTTACAACTCACAATTAACTCACATTGGACTTATACAAAGTAGAGAGAACATATATATGACTTCCAAAAGACTTCCAACTTGAATTTCCTAAGTTAAGTAAGTTTACTAAACTTAATTTAACTATTTTAAGTTGCCATGAGAATAGAATTCAAATTTAATTCATAGTTTAATTCAATGAAAAATTAAACTAGAATTTCTTATTGCCATTTCTCAACACTCCTCAACAAGAAAGTGATTATCAACTACCCTGATCTCGTCTCTGTGAAACTCGAATTTACATCTTGAAAATGCCTTTGTAAAGATGTCAACATCTTACTCCTCCGTGGGAATTTAATCTAACAACATGATCCGCCTCAATACACAATCTTTGATATGATGATACTGGATATCAATATGCTTGGACCGATGACATGAAAGACTAGATTTTCAAAGAGTTTGATACAACTCTGATTATCACAATAAATCATTGTCGAATCCATCTGTTGACCAAACAAACCAACCAGGATCTTCCTCATCTAGATAGCCTCACATGTTGTCTGACTTGGAGCCATGTACTCTGCCTCTGCCCAACTGAGTGCAACCAATCTATGTTTCCTGTTGTACCAAGAAACTGTCACTAACCCAATACTAAAGATCCCACCTGATTTGCTCTTCCTGTCAGATGGAATCCCTACCCAATCTGCATCAGTGAAGCCTTGAATCTTCACTCCCTCTATCAGTTTGTACCATAACCCAAACTAAGTAGTGCCTCTTGGGTATCTCAATACATGATTTGCCGCCTTCCAATATAGTTTGGTAGGCCTAACCATCGCTTGACTAAGCTGGTAAACTTCATAGCACATATCCGGTCGTGTGTTCACCAAGTAAATAAGTGAACCCACAAGTTGTCTATAAACAATAGCTCCCACTACTTTCCTTGAAGTAACATCCTCCTTCCTCTAGTTATCATCTAGAGGAGTCTCCATGGGTTTACTTCTCTCCATGCGGAATGTCTTGAATATCTCGTTGGCATACTTTTCCTGAGATACAAACAACTCCCCATCTCCCCACCATACCTCCATGACAAGAAAGTAATGCATGAGCCCCATGTCCTTCATCTCAAACTCTCTCGCAAGGTCCTCCTTGAAAGATTTGATGAGTTTCTCATCACATGTTAGTATAATATCATCTACATAAATTAGAATGATCAACAACTTACCTTTCCACCACTATGTGATACAGGTTCACATTTGCATCACTCTTTGTGAAGCCCAAACCAGTGAAGTAGCTATCTATACTGGTGTACCAATTGTTAGCGCTTGAAATTTCACCTCAGGCTGAGAAAGGTAAACCTCGAGGCTACATCAAACCATTTAGCCTCGTAGCTAGCCCTACGGGGCAGGAGAAGGCTCTCTCCGGTCAATCTCGGTAGATCTTCAAATGGAATGAGATGACCAACAAGGTAACACTGATATTAGGCTAGTAAACTGATTAAAAAGATTGATTTGGGGTTTTTGGGGTTTTTGATGGCAAATTGAGGAACTGCAATTTAGGGTGTGGGGATTTGACACAGTTTCTGCAGGGGGTCTTTGGGGCGAGGTAGGAGCCTGTATTGATGCCTTTAACTGAAATGAATGGTGAGGAATGAAAGATGAGGAGCTAAAGAGAGCAAACAATCACTTTGAATTCTCTTTAGACAGTGGAAAACATAAACATTAAACAAATTTGAAAGCTGAGCATGGCAAGCATGAATTCAAACTTTATCACTTCATTTGTTTAATAAGCTGCAGTAAAGAAAGAGATGGAACACATAAACACACTTACAATTACAATAAGAGAACACACCATCAACACATGAGTCCACAAGAATCCCAAAGATGACTGCAAAACCCTGGTCTTCCTTAGCCAAAAATTGCAGAGATACAGTGAAAATATACAATGATAGTTGCTCCCTCAAGAGTCCAACCATGAAAATGAGCAAGAGAAGGCATAATATAGATGATCTAACTCCTTTCCCCACCTCTAGGGGTCGAGCTCAGCTTCCTAGGAGCTGTTTCAACTAATTCTAAACTGAGCACTAGATAATAGGCAGTCAAAACAACTTGCCTCTAAAACTTAGGAAACCTATCCATGCATTAAATTTTTACCATTTACATTCAAGAATCTTCTAGAAGTGATCAAGGAGAGTAAAAGCATCATAGAGCCATGAAAATTACACAAAAATCCATCATTTACATGCCCAAAACATTAAACCAAGTGAAAACAATGTTTTTCTGGCCGAACTGGTCAAAACAGGCAAAATTCCCTGACGGGTCGCGCACATGTGCCTGACGGGTCGCGCACATTGAGAGGCCTGTTTGGGGGCCTTCCCGGTGTCCAAATCAGGTGCAAGATAGCTCATTGGAAAGGTCTGCGAGTCTACTTTCCAACCCCACCGGAATTTTTGAATTTTGAGTTCATTTTCCCTGTCAAAACTTAATTCTCCGAAGACTGGTTTCTGCAACTCAAAAAGGGGGCAGAAAGTCAAATTTTGCATGTATTTTGACCTTTTGGAGGCCCAAAACTCCATAAAAACTCAAGTCCATCCACAGGCATATGTAACTTTGCATGAAAAATCCAAAAATGCTGAGTTTTTGCAAAATGAAGTTGCCCTGATGAAGGGTCGCGCGCGGGGTGAGACCCGTTAAAAGGCCAAAACCTGTCAATCTCCCAAAAATGCCAAAAATGCCTCAAAACTTTCAAAATTTCTTGTGCTAGCTGCTAGGAAGAGGCTAATGAGTATCATGGTGAGTGAGAGAAGCCTCGGCCAAGATACGGAGTGGGTTGGTCTTCTTCTTCCTCTTGTGGGCCTCGGACAACCTTCTTTGAAACACTTTCATCTTTGCTTTACAGACTTGCATCCTTGCCCAATAACCTATGATGACCGCCCTTTCCACCCTTATGAGGCCTCCTTTGTACCTCAACCTCTGTAGATGATGAATGGTCATCACCTTGCTCATAAATCTCAGTATCTGACATGGTTTTGGAGCAAGGTAGGCAAACTGAAGGAGTAATTGAACTGCTGCCTCTGCCTGCAAAAGTACTGAACTCTATGCTGTTTCAAGGGGAAAAAACATGAGGGGAATGTTAGGGGAGGGAACTTCTTAACAAGGAATGGGAATATATGATAATAACAGGGAATTTTTGAGGGAAACTTTACATATTGTCATGCATATAGGAACAATTTAATCATTGGGAAATCATTTGCAAAGAACATCTCATTATGGGACAAAACATGTATGATAATGAACATGGAAGGGGATACAGATATCAATAGGGGAATAGGGACACCATACACCAAATTTGCTTGTATGAGTTCATGTGTGTCATAAGGCAAATTTTGCTCTTTTTGTTCTTTAAGGAGTACATGCACATTAAGGAGTACATACACATTATTTTCACATCAAGGGAAAGTGTTCATGTACAAGGGGGTGTCAAGGGTATATAGGAGTTATGTACATGCCTTTTGATATACAGAAACATTTTAACTTCACATGGCTCTTTTCTTTATTCTCAAATATATCTTTTCTTTTTGTTTTATTTTTTGCATTTGTATGGTAGAGGGAATTAGGGTTTTGAGTGCTTGTGAGAGGGGTAGGGTTTATAACTTAGGGATGAGGGTAGGGCAACATTTTATATGCAAATGAAATAGGACAGATATGCAAACATGATTATTAATGAAAGAGGGGAAAAAGGAAGGGATCAATGGGACAATAAACACTTGAAACAGTCACAAAACCCTAGCATTTTACAAACATTAGCAACAGCCATATTAATCCATTCACTTGCAAATTTAAATGATGAAACCATGACACACATCATTATTTTCACCATCCATATCAACATTCATGAATTGAGTGCCTACCTCGATCAATTTAGCAAGTTTGAAGAGGAAGGAGGAAATTTATTTGCAGTTTTGGAAGTTGGCAGACGAACGGGTCGCGCACACCCCTGGACGGGTCGCGCACAGCTCGACGGGTCGCGCCCGTTATGTTTTTGCACTGCCGGAAGCTGCTGGACGGGTTGCGCACCGCCCAACAGGTCGCGCACGAGCCTGGACGGGTCGCGCACCTGGAAACTGCCCGAAACACTTATATTTTCGCCTCCTTCGCCTTTCACTCTCTCACAATCTCTCTTGGAAGCTCGAAATGCACAATGAGAGTGAAAGGAGGGAGAATTACCTTTTATAATCTCACTTTGAAAAAATTTCATTCAAAAACCCACTTTATAAAGTCTATTTTGACACTTTAAAAAAAAAAAAACACTGATTTTCTTGGTTTCCTTTATCCTGAAGTTGACCTTTTGAGTGCTTTGACCTGATTCTTTTTGCAGGTAGATCATCTGAAGAACTGTGGCAAGGGGACCAGGGTTGTTGCTGCCTTTCTGAAGACAATTTGGAAATTTATTCTCTTTACAAAAATTATCATGACCTTGGCTTTAAAAACAGGGTTTTTAAATCCCAAGTTAAAAATGAACTATACATGATGAAAATTTCAAAGGAACATGTTTACCATCCTTCCTCTGGCTTGCTGGTCACTCAAGGACTCTCAGAAACATGACCTTGCTAAGACAACTGACCAAAACCCTAGACCTGGAATTTTGACATTAAGACCAAATAAGAGCAGCTTGACAAACTCAATGACCTGATATGACCTGATCCAGCAAAGCCAAGAGGGGTATGAATAGACCAGCTCCTCCATCAGGGTTATGGCATGCCTAACGGGATGCAAACTTTGACACTGATGAGACACCTACCAATGCCAATGCAAAGAGCTTTGATCACTGATGGAGGGCTTTCAAGATCGACACTAACACCAATCACGGGGTGCTTGCTTCAACCCATACAACACTCTCTTGAGTTGACACACATGAAACTCACGATCAAAGGTTTCAAAATTTTTGGGTTGCTCTATGTACTCCTCTTCCTCAATCATGCCATTGAGGAAGTGTTGTGGTAAAAAAACAACGCCCCCATTTCGATTTGTTCACTTCAAATAATGAGGACCCTTTTTATAAAATTTTTGGCTAAACGCCTTTTAGGATTTTTATTTAATTGACTATCCTACACTTTTGTTAATTTTTCATTTTCTTTGGATTCTTGTTTTGATTGCTTTGTTAGAATCAATTTTTTATAAGCTTCCCATTGACATTTGTTTCGCCTCATTTGGTCAACTGGTTTGAAAATGGTACTCCATTGAAGTCTCATCATTTATATAGCCTGGGTTAAAAATGCAAAAAAATGTACAATATTGTATTTTGTAAATAAATTAGTTCA
Organism: Pinus tabuliformis; assembly: GCA_031772625.1. Taxonomy (NCBI): domain Eukaryota; kingdom Viridiplantae; phylum Streptophyta; class Pinopsida; order Pinales; family Pinaceae; genus Pinus; species Pinus tabuliformis. Next base: position 625,632,697 of record CM062814.1, on the reverse strand, counting down.
ATAATGCATTTATTTTAAATATTAACCCCTAGTTCACTATTATTAACATTTTTCATTTTTCAGCCAAATCATGAAATATCGAGATTTTAGTAATTTACTCCAATTTCCAAATTGATTACTAATCTCAAAAAACCAAAATTTCGAAATGGATGTAGTTTAATTTTCGTTTTTATTAAAATGACTGTAGTTTATAAACTAAACTTCATTAAAATAAAACTAAAATAAAACAATACATAAAATAAAATAAAAATTATAACACGATCGGATCGGAAGATTGGATCGGAGTTTTTCAATCGCAATAAATTTTTAAAAACCTCGACACCTCTCGATCTCCAATCTCCCGATCATTAAAGGGCACCAGGGCATTAACTAAAGTTTTTATGTTTTGTTTTTTAGTTTCATCGAAAGTCACTCATACGTGAGTGTAATAAGTGAAGTAGGGCAATTATGAAATGGGAGTGGTAGATTAGTTTAATTAATATTAAAATAAATATTTAATATTAAAATAATAAATTTTAAATTAATTAATATATAAATTTAATTAATTAAAATTTAATTATTATTAATTATTAATTAGATTAATTTGTTAATTATATTAGTTAATAACAGTTTATTAAATGATTAATTTAGTTTATAATTAATAATTAAATTAGAATTAATTATTAGATAATTAGAGTCTATTTAGGATTAGATTTTTAATCAAAAATTCTGATTTTTAGCCTATCAACAGAAATTCTAGATTTATATCAGATTTGACTCATACACTTTGGAGGCTCATAGATTGATTTTTACTTTGGCCAAATGAGGCCTAGAATGGCTCATTGGAAAGATAAAATCAAGGAAAACATTTCTGAGGAGGTTTCACTAACAGATTTGGTCATTTATTGGGTCAAAAAGAAGACAGAAGATCAAACTTCGAATTTTAAAAACAAAATCAATTTTCTGAGTTTTATTTTATGCATTTTCATTTGTCCAAACTTCTTCTAAATGCAGATCCATTCGTCAATGATATCCTTGACCAATTAAACCATCCCAGACATCAATAGAGAGCTTATATTTTATTTTCAATTATTTATTTAAATTGAATTTGATTGGATTTGTTTTAATGTCAGAAATGATATTTTGGATTTGATGATTGCATCTTAATTCATTTTGATTTTTTTTTGCAGGAAAATAGTAGAAGAGATATGGAGAAAAAGATCTCAATCAATGAGAACGCTCCAACAATTAAAGATTGGAATTTTGAGCAAATAAAATAGGATTGGGCAGATTTCTCTTCAACAAACTTTCCTCTCAAGAATTCCTTTGCAAATATTATAAATAACAAGTTGCAGAATGTAATAATGGGCTGCCCTCTTCTGCAATTTTGGAATTCTAAAAGCATTTCTGTAATAAGAATTTAGAGTTATAGGAGGGAGTAGAGAAAATCTCAGATCTGGAGATTATTGAAGATTTTTCTCTTGTATCTTGAATTATGTATGATGAGAAAAGTTTGCACTATTGTGGCTTTAGCTTTGAAAGCAGAAATTCAAGTAATGTAAAGGACTGTTGGAGACCAGGGTCAGAGAAATGGATGCAATAAATTGGTATTTCTAATATTACTATTTCAAATATCAGTTTTATTTTTATGATAACAGGAATGTGTCATTTTGTTCATGTTTGTGCACTTTTGTCAATATGGGTAATTTGTCTCAATATTGTTATTATGTATCTCTGTTCTTATGGATCAAATTCTGATTTCTGAGTAACTATTTACTCAGAAATCTGTCTTATAAAACTGATTTATTAAATAGTGATGTGCTATGAACTATTTTTGCATATTATTGTTTAATTATTGGATTTACTGATTTGATAATCAATAACATTTTTGTGAATTTATTCCTGAGTGTTGTTAATTGATTATTTCAGTTAAGAGGTTTCGATAGGATGTGTTTTGGTATTCATAATATCAGTTAATTGAACTACTTCATTAACTTGATATTCATTATAAGCAAGACATGTTTAAATTCCAATACTTTAAATATCTTGCTCTTGGTTGGGTTAGATCTATATATGCCTAATTAAGATAGGATTAACATTAGTTTCTTTTTGCTTGCATTATATAATAAGTTTGCATTTAGATTAATTTTTACATTATTTTAAGTCCTCTTCTCAAAAGAGGTAAAATTTTAGTTGTGGCTTGGCTGAACCCAAATCAGCTTAAGGATCATTCTCTTGCCTGATCAGCAAAAAGAAGTGATCTGATATCCCTGTCTATTGGTAGTTAAAGATACATCATAAACCATTAGCGATAGGGAGAAGATAACTGGACTTAGTTAAACTAGTCAGAGCCACCACACCGAACGGAAAAGGAGCTGCTTCAAGGTTCAGATCGGGTGGTTATCCCTCATTGTTGTTACAGCAATTTTTGAGGCATCAACATTTTTTGCGCTAGAAGGAGGGCCTGAGACTTCTTGTCTATTGGAACCTTTTCAATTTTAACATTTTATTTAAATCATGATGGCTCCTCTTAAACTTCCAATTTGGAGTTGTATCTATGGACGTGCATCTTCCAATACTCCACCCAAAGTGGTAAGACTCGTCTCAGGTAAAGTTTAATGGTAAGAGAAATTTTTCTGCTTTTAATCACGTCTTTCAATTTATTCAAAATGTTTCAAATTATGGTTTTCAAGGAATTGATGAAGGCATTTTATGTAGAATTTTTACTCTCATATTTGTGGAAAAAGCCAGAAACTGGTGTAGAACTCTTCCGGTTGCCTAAATTCACAGTTGTGATCAATTTGTTACAATTTTCATTTGTAAATTTGACGGCTATGATTATGAATATGTATGTAATGAAATTGAATATCTACGAAGGTTTGAAAATGAGTTTGTTATTGATTTTAATATTCGATTTCATTTGAATTGTTTAATATTCAAAATCGAAGATAAACCTACTGAAAAAGAATCACTAGGTTGGTTTGAATATATTTGTTCTCTTCCTCCCATTCCCAATGCATATGAAATTAATTCAAGCTTTGTCCCATCCTCTTCCAATATAAATGAGAATCCCAATTTGGATGTGCAAATAAATTGTGATGAAGTGGTGTCACAAAGCCTGGAAAATATTTCTATTCAAATGCAAGAAGACAACAACAACAATTTTGGAGAAAGAGCTGCATTGAAATCTGAAAATTACTTTGCATTAAATTCAGAAAATCAGATTGCAAATCATCAAGTACAAACAACAATCAAAGTAAATAATAACATGCAAACTGTTGTACAAATTTCTGAATTTTTGCATGATGAGCAAATGCCGAAATTAGAACAGAAAATCAATCTTCTTCAAAAAAAACATGAGTACGCAAATGAATGATCTGCAATCTGAAATTTACGATGAGCATAATGCACAAGAATTCTCAAACAAAGACAATTTTAAATACATTGTTTCAGGTTCACTTTTTTCCCTTTATCCTGATATTTTTAATGATGGTAATTTTTCCCCTCTTTCTCTTAAAGATATTTTAGAAGATAAAGAGGATGATCTAAATGAATTACCAATAAGTTTTTATCAAGATAGAGAAATAATTATTGATCATTCTTTTGCCATTAATGAACATGAAATTTTTATTCCTCCTTGTTTTGATATATTGGATGAGATTGAAGGTAATTCTAGAGAATATTGTGAAGTCATTTATGATAATTACTCTGACATTGTGAATGTTGATTACTATCCTGAGAAAATTCAAATAACATCTGAGAATGAGGGACATTGCAATTTAGAAATTATTCCAACTAATCCCCATTCTAAAATAGCAAATTATCTTCATGATTTCACTATTCAAGAAAATATTCCAATTTATGATTCATATCATGATCAAGCTCTCATTCCTACTCATAGTCATAATTCATTTTCTAATTCACAAGTTGGAATTGACAATTACTCAAATTTCATAATTCTAGCCAATCTTTGTGAATTTTTTTTTATTTCAAAACGATTCCAATTGTGCTGTAATATTAGTTGTAACAATATTGATTTCATTTTATTTTTGTTTCCACATTTCTTTTGTTTAAAATCATATTTTATTTCTAATTTTATTTTTAAGATTTTTGATACTTTACGCTTGCATATTGAGCACTTTACTATCAAACATTCAATTGATGCATTGCCCTGTTAGAAAATTGAAGTTTCATATTATAATCAAGAGCATCAAAAGCTATTAATATTTCAATTTCAATCAATGCTAATGTTTCATCAAAAGCTTATATCTTCTCAAAAGAAATGCCAAAAAGAGAATGCATTTTTACAACCTAGCCAACGATCTAATTCAATCAATAATTTTCCATTTTATTTGAAAGATTTCCATCCATTTTTCATTAGCTTATTTGAAAATTGTTTGGAAGTTTTTCCTTCAAGGAAGATTGTTAATAATTTAACATTTGTACATAACACTAACAAATTTTTCCAGGCTTTTGAATTTAAAAGCTCATATCCACAATCTAGTTTGTCATCTCCTCTTTTGAACATTTCTCAATCTTTAATGGAAATCCAGATTTTATGATCCAATTGGTATTCAATTGGAAAAAAAATTCAAGAGAAAGAGATTTTAATTAAGTTGCTAACAATAACTGTAAATTCTACTTACATATTTAATTTTCTTAGTTCAATTGAATTTGTATTTTTATTACTAACATTTGAACTGTATATATATGCAGGAATAAAAATGAGAAAATGATTACACTGGAAATATGACTATACCTAGTCATTTTCATGTTTATGGTTAGAATAGGAGTAGAATTAATATAGTTAATTCATTTTCAACAGTTCTGCAGATATAAATAACGCAGGTAATCAACCCTTCTCATACATGTTCAATGAAACATTTTCCCATCACCGGAAACTTTTAATTCTTGCTTCCCATTTTTAAATTGAAATCTATTGCAGCAATACCTCTACTCTGCCTATTTTGAATAATGTCTTGACTTTAATTGAGTTTGCACTTGACACCAATCACCTCAAAGCCACTTTTCTTCATTTCGAGATTTCTTTCTAAGATTTTCTTTTGAAATTTATATATTGAAGGTTTTGATGATACAAAGCTTCATGATCTCATTATCTCATGAAATGTATGAATTTCTATTATAAACTTAATTCCAATTCAGTCATTATTAGTTAGCCTAACCTTTCGTTGTAATCACATGAATTCCATATTATCTTCCTCGAAATTTGTTAAAATGACCTTAAGGGTGTCCCTTTTGCTGTATGCACACATTTAAATCTGTGTTGATATTCTTCCACAATTAGTGGCTTTATCCCATTTGGATTTTTAGTTTATTATCTGATGCTGCAATATGCATCATATTCATTTACTAAAGGCATTATTGAACAGTTACTATAACAATACATATTCTTCTCAAGTTATTCGAAATAAGCAAAGCTAATAAATTGTTGTTTCAATTTAAAAGGGAAGACTATTTTCATATTTATTTCCGGTAAATTTTATATTTCCTGAACATGAATAAGAATATTTTATTTAGGTTGATTGCTCAATCCGATTTAGAATAAATAATAAGATGATTTTGAACAAAGACAAAATTTTGATAATCGAAGGAAGAATTTGAAGATTCATGAAATAAAAACTATAGAGAATTTCCTTCCAGGTACGCATTCGCAAGTTCATTTTCATTTATTATTAGTTTCTTTTTCCTTAGTTTCTTTTTATTTTTGTTTTGTTTTATTTGCAGGTTTTCATTTGTTTTCAAAACTTGAAGTATGCAGCAAACCCATTTCAAATTTGCAACAAGTTCAGGGAAATTTTATTTATGATTCATTAGAATTTGAGCATTTTTAACTTTGCTTTCAACCATCAAAAAACCCAATTGAAATTTCAAAGCAATATCATAGGATTCAACTTGATTTTCATATTGCTGATACTTCAGTGAAAATATTTGCAATATTCCCATCCCGCTCATCTTCGTCAATCATTTCATTTCGATATCACATCATTCATATCACAACTATTTGTATCATAAGATTTCATCGGAAGTAGCTCTTAGCATTTTTGATAACAAATTGTTCATAAAATATCTCCGATGTATTATCTCGCTCATATGTCATATCACATTTCATATATCGGAGATTTGCAGTTGAATATACTTCCATTATCATGAATCGTCGATCTCCGATAAATGACTTTATTGATATTGCGATGACCACATAATTCCAGACTCGATAAGAAATTCAAATCAAGTTTATAAAATATCGCGTCCATTCAATTGCAATAAAAGTAGGGGTATAATTTTAAAGGGTCGATGTCTCGGATCCGACATGTTATTAAATTTTCATCATAAAGTTATCGGGTCCACTCTTCATCGTATATCGGCATCGCAAGAATCATATTGTGTTACATTGGGTACCAAAAGTTTGCGGATTGCCGATTAGCTACATCATTCATCGCATATCGGCGTATCAAGAATTGTTACCTCATATGCTTAAGATCGCCGATTGTCGATTAGCCACGTCATTCATCGCATATCAGCATCGCAAGAATTATATTGCGTTTCATTCTGTACTTAAAATTCGCCGATCGCTGATTAGTTATGTCATCCATCGCATCACCGATATCGTAAGAATCATATTGGCATTTCCTACATGACTATTCTCCGATATTCTGAATATGCCAATCGCTTCATCGCATGGACATACTACTATTCCAAATCTACAATGCGCAATGTGAAAAGTACAAATCTCAAGATGCGGTGTGTGATTTGCGAATTGCAGCATGACTGTCCCTGATTCGCAATATAACAGTTCTTCAATAGTGTGATCACTACATCTCATCGCACATATTTTCTTCACATGATCTCATATCGGAAATTTGCTATTTCAACCTTCGATGCGATAAACTCTAACACATGCCTCTACTTGCAATGTGAATCATCCGATAAGGAATTGTGTTAATTTAAAGCAATCTTGGTTAACCATTATGGTAAGAAAGCGATTGATAACAAATTTGCCACATATTCAAATCATTCTGATTTCTCATATATTTCAGTTTTAAATGATTCCATAATTAATATGAAATTCAAGACCTTTCTAACTTCACATTTAAATTTTATTATCTTGGATTTGGTCTTAATTCTAGAGTTTATATGAAACTTATAATATTTTGAGAAACAGTCATTACTGCAAATTCTCATTCTCATTTTTAATGCATTTGTTTTCCCTCAAACATTAAGCGTTTCATTTTTACATTTTATTACTTGCTCTAGTTTAAATAAAATAAATAATGATTTTTGGTTATAGGATTTTGGCTAGTTTGCCTTCTTCATGTTTTAATGTTAATTAAAACAAAAAGTCAGTTAGTTTGGAGAAACTGATACCTTTCAGGTAAGATCAAAAGCAATTATCCAATGGTAAGATTCATATACCCACTTTCATTAATTCCCATTTCATTACTTTAGTTTCATTTTTGTTTTTAAATTATGTTGATATAAAAAACTGTTTTGCAGTTCTCCATTTGAAGTTTTCAATCCTTTGCCAGATCATAGTTTCGAAGTCCTATACTCTTCTCTTGGCCTTAGTTCATGAAGCAGCGATAATCTTCATCAAAATAGCTACACCAGGAAGTTTCTGAACCTTTAGTTTGTTTCTTTAAGCATTCCTTTTTTTATTAGAAAATGATTAAGATGATTCTTGGAAACAAGAAGATTGATATCAGAGAGAAAGTTTTCATTGTGGCTGAATTTTATCATCACTGTTATCCAAAAATCCTAAAACACTTACAACCTTGCAAGGTTTTTTTTTTTTTTTTTAATCTCGACATAAGAAAGAATGATTACGCGATTATTTTCTTTTTCTTTATATTGTTGAGACATTGGTATAAACATTCTTGTTTGAGTTTATCTTACAAAACTTGTATTTTCCTTTCCACTTTTAAATTTCTTCATTTTTATTTTTGTTTGCTGATTTCTTTTCTCACTTTGGCTTAATAATTCTTTTCCTTTGGTTTTCAGTTTTAATTTTGGTGACTTTGCCATCATTTATATGGAAAGCCTTTTTGCTACCTATCAATGATCGGCATACATAGAGAAAATTGTTAATAGTCACCTATTAGCTTTTTCTTTGATCTCTTAATAAAATTTGTTTTTCTTATTATAAAGGTAGATATACTTAAGGAAGAGATTACAAAACAAGAGAAGTTTGAAAAGTATCATAAAATCTGGAGAAATTTCTTTTTCATCAAAATTGTAATCATTTTGAGATTTCAATACTTCATTAAAATCTTTCAAATTTTTATTATCAGTCAAGAAACGTTATTTTTAACCAAGACACTTTACAACAAAGTATCTTTAACTCTGAAATTGTCATTCTTAACTCTTAAGGAGTTAATGATTCTCCCTATCCCAAAGAGTCTTATTTTTCTAGAATATAATCTAGAGATATATTTAAACTTAAAAGATAAGAGGTCTCATCATGAGTTTGCTTACCATGATCACATGTGAAAAATAGGTTGACATTACCAACACTGCTAAACAAACCAAGCTAATGGCTTATGATTGCAAACAATTATAAGACAAGGGGTTTCATCACGAGCCAGCTTGTTCAGTCCAATTATAACCAAAAAATGGCATTGTCAACTATCTGGCTACCAAACCAGGACAATGGCTTTTAAGAAAAAAATAAATAAATAATAAATAAAAAGTAATACATATATAAATGGATTTATCTCTAGGTCAATAATTCTTAAAGAGATGAGATTCTGAATCATTGATGATTAAAAAGTAACCCTGTTGAGACTATAGATGTTCGCTGGAAACAGTGGCTCTACCCGTGACAAATGAGTATATTTTAAAAGCTAAGCTGTAAAGTGACCCCTGCTTTATCTCTACAACTAATTAAGGACTGATGTAGAGTGTTGAAATATTTTAATTTATGAGGAATTTCAAGAAAATTTACAGTTAGATGATTCTTGTTTTTATTCAGATTAATGAACCTAGTCAAGCATTCCCAAAAATAATTCTCTTTTTAAATTATTTTTACAATAATTTTAGGAAAATCTCATTCATATCAAACAGAGATAATTGGTTCTTCTCCTGTGTGTCGCCATCGTTGTGGTAAAAATACAACCCCTCCATTTCGATTTGTTCACTTCAAATAATGGGGACCCTTTCTAGAAATTTTTTGGCTAAACGCCTTTTAGGATTTTTATTTAGTTGATTATCCTACGCTTTTGTTAATTTTTCATTTTCTTAGGATTTTTGTTTTGATTGCTTTGTTAGCATTTTTTTATAAGCTTTCCATTGACATTTGTTTCGCCTCATTTGATCAATTGGTTTGAAAATGGTACTCTTTTAAAGTCTCATCATTTATTTAGCTTGGGTTAAAAATGCAAAAAAATGTACACTATTGCATTTTGTAAATAAATTAGTTCAATAATGCATTTATTTTAAATATTAACCCCTAGTTAGTTATTACTAACATTTTTCATTTTTCAGTGAAATCATAAAGTATCGGGATTTTAGTGATTTACTTCAATTTTCAAATTGATTACTAATCTTAAAAAACCAGAATTTCAAAGTGACTATAGTTTAATTTTCATTTTTATTAAAATGGTTGTAGTTTACTGAACTAAACTTCATTAAAATAAAACTAAAATAAAACAATATATAAAATAAAATAAAAATTATAACACGATCGGATCGGAGTTTTTCAATCGCAACAAATTTTTAAAAACCTCGACACTTCCTGATCTCCGATCCTCGATCATTAAAAGGCAACGGGGCATTAACTAAAATTTTTATGTTTTGTTTTTTAGTTTCATCCAAAGTCACTCATACGCGAGTGTAATAAGTGAAGTAGGGTAGTCATGACATGGGAATGGTGGATTAGTTTAATAAATATTTAATATTTAAATAATAAATTTTAAATTAATTAATATATAAATTTAATTAATTAAATTAAATTAAAATCAAATTATTATTAATTATTAATTAGATTAATTTGTTAATTACATTAGTTAATAACAATTTATTAAATGATTAGTTTAGTTTATAATTAACAATTAAATTAGAATTAATTATTAGATAATTAGAGTCTAATTTAGCAGTAGATTTTTAATTAAAAACTCTGATTTTTAGCCCAGCAACAGAAATTCCAGATTTATGCCAGATTTGACTCATAAATTTTGGAGGCTCATAGATTGAGTTTTACTTGGCCAAATGAGGTCCAGGACGGCTCATTGCAAAGATAAAATCAAGGAGAACATTTTTGAGGAGGTTTCACTAACATATTTGGTCATTTATTGGGTCAAAAAGAAGGCAAAAGATCAAGCTCCGAATTTTAAAAACAATATCAATTTTCTGAGTTTTATTTTCTGCATTTTCATTTGTCCAAGCTTCTTCTAAATGTAGATCCATTCGTCAATGATATCCTTGACCAATTAAACAATCCCAGACATCAATAGAGAGCTTATATTTTATTTTTAATTATTTATTTAAATTGAATTTGATTGGATTTGTTTTAATGTCAGAAATGATATTTTTGATTTGATGATTGCATCTTAATTCATTTTGATTTCTTTTTGAAGGAAAACAGTCGAAGAGATATGGAGAAAAAGATCTCAATCAATGAGAATGCTCCAACAATTAAAGATTGGAATTTTAAGCAAATAAAATAAGATTGGACAGATTTTTCTTCAACAAACTTTCCTTTCAAGAATTCCTTTACAAATATTATAAATAACAGATTGCAGAATGTAATAAAGGGCTGCTCTCCTCTGCAATTTTGGACTTCTAAAAGCATTTATGTAATAGGAATTTAGAGTTATAGGAGGGAGTAGAGAAAATCTCAGATCTGGAGATTATTGATGATTTTTCTCTTGTATCTTGAATTATGCATGATGGGCAAAGTTTGCACTATTGTGGCTTTAGCTTTGAAAGCAGAAGTTCAAGCAATGTAAAGGACTGTTGGAGACCAGGGTCAGAGAAATGGATGCAATAAATTGGTATTTCTAATACTACTGTTTCAAATATCAGTTTTATTTTTATGATAGCAGGAATGTGTCATTTTATTCATGTTTGTGCACTTTTGTCAGTATGGGTAATTTGTCTCAATATTGTTATTATGTATCTCTGTTCTTATAGATTAAATTCTGATTTCTGAGTAACTATTTACTTAGAATTCTGTTTTATAAAACTGATTTATTAAATAGTGATGTGCTATGAACTATTTCTGCATATTATTGTTTAATTATTGGATTTAATGATTTGAAAATTAATAACGTTTTTGTGAATTTCTTCCTAAGTGTTGTTGATTGATTATTTCAATTAAGAGGTCTCGATAGGATGTGTTTTGGTATCCATAATATCAGTTAATTGAACTACTTCATTAACTTGATATTCATTATAAGCAAGACATGTTTAAATCCCAATACTTTAAATAGCTTGCTCTTGGTTGGGTTAGATCTATATCTGCCTAATTAAGATAGGATTAAAATTAGTTTCTTTTTGCTTGCATTATAGAATAAGTTTGCATTTAGATTAATTTTTACATTATTTTAAGTCTTCTTCTCAAAAGAGGCAGAATTTTAGTTGTGGCTTGGCTGAACCCAAATCAGCGTAAGGATCATTCTCTTGCCTGATCAGTAAGAAGAAGTGATTTAATATCCCTGTCTATTGGTAGTTAAAGATACATCATAAACCAATAGCGATAGAGAGAAGGTAACTAGACTTAGTTAAACCAGTCGGAGCCACCACACCAAACGGAAAAGGAGCTGCTTTATGGTCCAAACCAGGTGGTTATTGCCCATTGTTGTTGCAACGATTTTCGAGGCATCAACAGGAAGGTAGTATTCACATCCTTCTGATGGATATTCCAACCCATTTGTGCTAATAGTGCCAAAATAAATCTGATTGACGAGTACCTTGCAACAAGAGCAAATGTCTCATCATAGTCAATCCCCTCTACCTGTGAAAATCCATGGGCCACAAATCTAGCCTTATTCTTCTCCACACTACCATCTGTAGCTTGCTTTACCTTGTAAAGCCAACGGGAGCTCACAACTGACTTGTCCTCTAGTCTCAGGACCACATCCCAAACACTGTTTTGAACTATGGAATCATAATCCTCCACCATTGCGTCAACTCAAACTGGTTGTTGCACTACTTCCTGAAAGGAAGATGGCTCTGTCACAACACATGCCCCCATAAGTGCCATGTATCCAGTGTATCTCTTTGATGACCTCCACTGAGAAGAGGGTGCTCCCACATTCTCCTAGAATATCGGTCTGGTTTCTAGTTATCTTAGAGATATGCCTTGGCTCTAACTATCAACAAGAGAGAGAAGTACACATGCTCCTTCGAAAAGCAAGGGGGGTGTGCTTGGTGAGTGTTTGATCATATGTGTGTCAAAGTTCTTTGAATGCAAAGGGGAGGAGAAGTGAGCCTCTAAGAGATAAGTAGTAGTACCACCCTAGCAGAGACACACATGAACAAGAAGGGTCTGTGCAACATCAAACAGAATAGTCCACAAAGATGCGATGGTTATTGAAACCAATATAATGAGGAAGATTTGTCTAATATCCAACAAAATAGTCCACAAGGATGCGACAATGATAATAGAAATTACAACACATTCTCAATATGATAAGTACCAAAATAATTGAAATAGTTCAACTACTTCAACACAGATGAAAGAAAACATGCATTACAAACATTCACAAAATATTGTTACAAATATCCATAATTCATGCTTGAAGTGTAGAAAATCCTGTAGATTCACAAGCTAATACAATTTGCTAAAGCAAGAGACAAGAATCTACTTCTACTCTTTACAACGGAAGCTCATAAACATCGAGCAAACAATAATCAGTAGAGGAAGAGAATTAAAGGCACATAACACAATAAATATCCAAGGAAATCCACAACTCAAAACCCCACTATATATTTTGTATTAATCCGAAAAATCAAGATGAAATTACAATCTTGTTTTCTCTAGAAAAATCCCAACACTCAACAAATTCAATCTCCAACTCATAAACAAGCTTAAGGCCAAAGCTTACCGTCTTCACAAGCTCTCCAAGTCTTTATTCCAATGTATAATTCCTATGAAGGATATCTTGTATTTAAAGGGAAATAAAGCCTCTAAAATAGCGCAATCCCTCAAGGATCAGTTCTTGAATGCATGCACTATCAGTGCAACTCAGTAAAATCTAAAACAAATAGTACACTGTCCCTCCACTCTAGTCTCAACTTGGTCTTTCTCATAATTGATATGTGTGAGTTTCTGATGAGTAAATATTCAATTAACTAGAGTAGCACTGGTGGAGTTCATTAGTTTCACCATTGACTGTTAACTCACTATTAGTTCTCTCAATCAGTTTGAGAACTAATTTAACTGAATTGACTCATGAAACTGAGTCTTCTATTTTACAACTGACAATTAACTCACACTGGACTCCTACAAAGTAGGGAAAACATATACATGACTTCCAATTCGAATTTCCTAAGTTAAGTAAGTTTAATAAACTTAATTTAACTATTTTAAGTTGCTATGAGAATAGAATTCGAATTTAATTCACAGTTTAATTCAATGGCAAATTAAACTAGAATTTCTTGTTGCCATTTTTCAACATGAATAATGTGTTGGCCTTGAAGGCTTTTGTAATTAAGTAAAACTTCCAAGAAACATGTATACAATGAACGTCACTAACTCCAATAATGGTGCGTTGGAGCCACTCCTTACACCTGAAAAGAATTGATTTGTCTCTCTAATGCCTTGCGGGAGGAGCTAAGGTGAAAATTCCTTTGCTCATACAATGAGGGTGTATATATAACCAAGGGGTGATGCTTCACCCTCCTTGTGACTCTTTGACTACCCTCATGACTATTTGACTTCCTATGACCTTTCAACTTACATGACTCTTCATATTCCATGTGTGTCCCTTGGACTTCCACTTTACAATACATTTTGAATATACATGATCCACAATGATGATGTGGCCTATGACAACTCATGACATGACACTGCTGACATGGACTGCTTGATGATGTGGCAGTGTCATGCCACTGCTATTGTTGTGTCTCTGATATCTTCTTGAGAATGCTTTTGTCTTCCACCTCCTCATGGCTTGGTGATAAGGAGTCTTCAATGATCTCAAGTCTTGGGTTGTGGTCGCAAATTGGTGTCCCTTTACTTTGCCTCAATTGATCAGATTGCATGTCCAGCTGCAAAGATGTCTTTCAATATGATTCCCTTTTGGATCTCCTTCTTCATCATCCTGTCATGGTGTGAGAGAGTACCTAAATCTATAATTCACTCATGGTGAGACAACATCAGTCTAAAAACCCCCTAGCCTAAGATAGAGAATTTGGATCCATTAACTGAGTTAGGAACGGGTGACAGGTCAGGAGAGAGGGCTCAATGATTGCACAATTATATAGTTCAAGCAACCAAGTGTGAGGCTTGATCATTGAGACTGCGTAGTGCGTAGTTTAGGCCAAACTGAGGGAAAAAAACTAGGAATTATTGGGTGACAGTGAGGCAGGCTCAAGGGATGGAAACTGGGAGGACATAATGCACAATTTTAGGAGGTAAGGGAGACTGAAATACCATGAAACTATGCAATTTAGAGGCTCAGGGAATTATCTTGAGTCTTGTGCTTATGCAGTGCATAGGTAGGACCAAGCTGGGAGGAATGATTGCACAATCCTGGAGGTCAAGGCTGGGTCTTGGGCATAGAAACTGTGTAGTGTAATAGTCCTGGAAGGCAGGAAATATACATTACACAGTGCCAAGGGGGAAGTCACACTTTTAGGTCTGAAACTGCACAATGTGCAGTCCAGGGAGTCTGAGTGGAGCCAAGTTTCTCATTCATGAAGCCTCTTCATAAATGGTTGAGTGTGAGACTGATGTCTATAGTGATATGACTTCAATGATGATATGAAAGTTAGAATACTTTATGATGCAACAAAAAATAGATCACCCATGACACATGAAAAACATAGTTCCCTCCGTGTGACCACTTTATTGGCAGTTACGACAAGTGCGACACTTAAGATATACTTTGTGATGACCACAATGACACTTGTTAGTGCGACCAATGCTTACATGGTTAGGGAAATTTATATACATAAAGGTAGACCCTTGAAATCATCAAAATAGGATTTTACATATTATGCAATAGCTAATATGCGAAAAGAAGACACTTTTCTTACGTTGAAAATGGGACCAAAATACTTAAATAAAATACATGAAATGAGTTTCAATGTTTGCGAGAATACATGACATTGAAGACATAATGATGTGACAATGATAAGTTGTCCTTCTTACTTCAAATTCATGAGAGTTTTTCTTTATTTTTCGTATCTATCCTCCAAAAGGTTGTGAATCAAATGGATTCTTCATGCGGTCCTGATCATATTCCAGTGTTCCTTCATCTTCTTGCCTGATGATCATCCTTTGTCCTTAGCTCCTTAGGTGTCATCTAACATGTATTCCTTCTCCATATCCTTATTTATCATCTTTCCATAGCATGGTAGAGTTCCTGTGTTTGCAATCAACTCATGACAAGATGACATCACTATGATAAACCCTTATCTAAGATGTTGCATGATGATCCACTAACTGAGGTGGAACCAGTGGCGGGCCAAGGGAAACACCTAGTGACTGTGTAGTTTTGCAGTTCATGCAGTTAGAGGCAGAGCTTGGGCTCTAACACTGCACAATGCGTAGTTCAGGCTGGGTTGAGGAAGAAGATGGCACAGTTTGAGAGATCAGTGAGCTAAGATGGGGGCTTGGGCACTTGTTCAGCCAACTGTGCAGTTTTGGAAGACAGAGGGGACTATGTGATTGCGCAGTTATGGGAGTTAGTTATTGGGGTTGAGAACTAGGGTTGCAAAATATGCATTTTGGGAGCAGAGACTATGCATTGCATAGTGGAAAGAGACAATATTGTTGCTTAAGGGCTGTGACTGCTCAATGTGCAGTTTAGGAAGGTTGGATTAGGCTAGGTTGTTGGGAACTTTCTGAATTTTGGCTAAGTGCGGGATCCGTGAAATCAATGTGAACAAGGATAGAAATTGACTGTGATCACACACTTAGACACTTGGAAACACAACATATATCATCCAGAACATATGAACACATACTTCCCTTAATGCGACAACCTTTGCAGAAACTCACGACAAGTGCGACATTAAAGATAGACTTTGTGATGATAATGATGACACTTGTGTGAAAATGAATGAGTGTGAAACATGCCTACAAGATAAGAACAACTCATTATCACAAATATTTCCCCTTGAAACAAACCAAACTTCCACTTTGCATAATAAGCAGAAATTCCCGTGCTAGAAGATGACATTTCCTATATGAAAATAAAAATGCGAACGACACTTGCGATATACGAATGGCGGTGAGAAAAACACATGCTAGAGAAAAGATAACATGAAAATGAATCTAGTTAGAGTGAAAGCAAGTGAAAGTGACAATTGAAAACATGAAAGTGACACTCGTGACAACAAAGGTGCATGGGAGTGAAAATTTGCAAAACTCACCGAAATAGAGGTACAAACACAACTATAACGTGAGAAGTTCTCATTGTTAGTGCACATTGACTGTCGACATGGATTAGACATCGCACATGAAAAATATTGATAGGAACTTGGTATGCTTGTCCAAGATTGCGTAAAATAATTCGATCATGCACTTGCTAAAGATTGAGCATGTGTGAGCAAGTGACTTCAACACTTCCAATCCAAGAAGGGATCTCAAAAGCATCATTTGATCAAGAAGTGACTATGGAATGACCGATTGTAAGATCCAAAGAAGGCTTTGAAATTTGAATGTACACATAATTTTGGAGGGTGTTTGTCGCATCGACAACACTTGGCGACACACTTGCAGAACTCTAGCTTCTCTTCCTTGGTCAATTCTTTCGTGCAAGGTCTAGTTCTTCAGAAAGTATTGATTCATCTTTGATATTATCGTGGCTTCCCCACTTACCCCGTGCATCAACATAGTCTTCTTCATTCCGTTACTCGATTCAACACAAACATGAGATCAATGATAACACAATGTTTCGAATCAGGATAGGGTAATGGAGTTCGTGAGATTTAGATTTTCAGAGAATAATTTTTCATCTATGGTGTTTCTCTGTTGCCAATAGGCCTGGAAAATACCCCAAAGGAATCACTTCAGGAACACAAACATTGCTTCGCTACTAGCGAGCCTGGAAAGTACCCCGACGGAGTTTCTTGCTTCACCTTTTTATGTAGGAAGCCTTTATGTTCTTTCACATTTATTTATTTATTTAAAGAGGACTGTGCATTGGAACTTATTTATTTATGGGAGGAAGAAGGATCCCAAATTATTGGGAGCGGGAGAGGTTGTTCCTTCAAAGAAGAATATATAAGACCTCTGATCTTGGTTTGCTCGTTTAGATTTTCCCCTTGTCCTTCTCTACTTGATTGGATCATCTTGAAAACACCGAAACATAAAAACCCGAGTGCATGAACAAGGTTTCTAGAATAGACATGGAGGCCATGGTTTGACACAAAGATTTCTTAACGCAAGGACTGTATTTTCTGTCAGAATGTCATCGACCAAAAGATGTAAACCAAACAAGGAAGTAGGATAGAGAGTTAGCCAAATGTTGTAGTGTCACAAAGTCCTTTTCTATTTTTCCACATTCCCTTCTGAGCCAACAAAGCATCTTCATGCAAGGTCTTATTAATGAACAAAAGGAAAAGACATGACACAACAAGAAAGAAAAACCAAAGCACAAGAAAAAGAAGCTAAACCAAAGCATAATGCAAGAGAAAAGTAAGAAAAGACAAGAGAGACTAAAGAGAATAAGCATGGGATGAGTGCAAGAAAGGGGAAAAATAAGATGCAACTAATCCTACTCCTAACCTAACAACTAATAGGTCGGGGTCATGTATAATGAAATTTCCAATGTAGCCATTGTAATTGTTTCCGACTTGCAATCACAAATATACGATCAATTAAAATAGATATAAAGTAATGTGCAAGAGAAATGATGAGAGATTGAATAACTTGCAAAAAAGGGGATGTCTTGCTTGTGGGAAAAAAGATGTGTCACAACTACTACTTTCATCCAATTCACATTCTTACCTTTTCGACAAAAACCATAATCAAACAAACCTCGAAGACTTCTTGCGAATTCACCTTCTTTTGTGTCATCCTACTTAGCAAGCATAAGAAAAGGCTGAAACCTGTTTATTTCAATGGAACTTGTCAAGTAATATTTCTCCAACCATTGAGAAATTGGATCACAAAATTCATGATGATCCTCTTGAAAACCTCAAAATATTTGAAAAGAAGGATTTTAAATTAGAGGCACAGGATTATAATGAGAATATTGTGAGGGAAAATAAATCTGATCATATTCAACAGTCATGTCAAGACAGTGAGGACCTGACATAACCATCAAAAAAGGATGATGTGCCTCATCTGCTCGGGAAAAATCCGAATAGTGAGATGTTGAACCATGAAGATCAAAGGATGTAAAACAACTGTCATTGGATGTACTGGTGAGAAAATTATAAAACAAATGCCAGTCATCAAAGACAAAATAATTATCAGACGAGATGAATAAAGCATCAGATTCCCATCTTGTAATTAACAAAGGTAAATAAATTGGAACAGTTTCAGAAATGCTCTGCATAGTAGAATTGTCTTCCTCACATGACAAGTGTAACAAACCATTTTCTTGTGACTGGTTAGACAATGTATTAACATCATAATTTTCGAGAGAATTGAACATGAATGCTAGTATAACAAACACATGAAACCAGTCAGGGTAAAACAAGTGAAGAAGAATTTGATTCATCAAATAATCCATGCATTCATTGATGCTCAAGAGGATTTCATGTGCAATGAAGAAAAGGATTAACATCAGAATATTTTCAAGAAAGATGAGGAGATGATTTTTTTCAAAAGAGTGTGACATGTATGACTTCTTTGGCCAAAGATAATCTTTAAAATAATAAAGTTTGAAATTCGATGATTCTATGAGAGATACACATTCCAAACCTGAGTTTGATACATGATACTTGCATGAAGATAAAACATATTGAATCCGATCATAAATTAGATCTTGAAAATTTGAGAGACCATATCCACAAAGTCAAATATATTTCAAGAAAGAATTTACATCGAGTGAAACCGTGTGGAAATAAGAGTTTTGTGAAGAAAACCAGATATGAATTAATTTGGGGGTCTTACCAGAGCTACAAGATCCTGACATAACCATCAACGGAAGTTGAAGTGCCCCGACACCCTAGAAAGTCTGAAACTTTCCAAAATTGTAAAATTGCATTTTGAATATTGAACCTGATCTTGCAGAGTGTGAGGATAGTTTCTTTCAATGATCTTGATGAGATCACTATTAACCAGGTGGTAACCATCTCTTTCATTGATTTGATCTGATTTTTAAACTTCAACAAGATTACTTAAGTTAAAATATTCATATGATCGCCAATCTGAAGATGTATGAAACTGGAAAATGTCACAAGCAATTTGGTTTGGAGAGTTGTTTTCATAAAAGAGAAAATATGATGAGGGATGGAAAGAGTACTTAATGATTTAATTATATTCATTTTCATCATGGATAATCTCACCACCTTATTCCAATTGAGAAGTTAAATCATCAGATGAAGAACTTGAAAAGCATGTAATATCTTTGTCATAAGTAGGTTCTTCAAAAATGGTAGAGCACAAGGGATTGTGAGATGAAGATGAAGTTTTGATATAAACATTTTCTTTGGCTGGATCAGATTCCATATTTAATTTGGTTAGATCAACATGTTCTGGAGGATCCGAAAAATCAGATAATGTACCTGGGCATTTGTGATCGCATACATGAATAGATTCATCATCATGGGAATGATTTTTACCCAAGGCTACAGATTGATTGAAAGAGTTGATTGCATTTGATTCACTGTCGGGATTAGAAGATTGACAATCATCTAAGAATGGAAGCACATCATCTTGACATGGAGGATCTTGAAATAATAAGAAAGATTGAAAGCATATTAACCTTCCTGCTCCTCTGCCTCTATAAAGTGACTTGCTTGTACCTGATCACAATTTGAACCAACAATGCGAAAATCAAGAGAGTGTGAGAGACTAACAGGTGGAGTAGATTGATCAGGTAGATCACAGTACAAAGAGTCATGGAATGTAGATGATAGAGGATCACAAAAAACTATATCAAATTGGATTCTAGAGTTATGAATGATAACATCATGTTGCAGAATGGGGAAGTTAGTCTTCCCCATGAGCTTCATGATCAATTATGGGATTTCCTCCATTGGATCTGAGTCATGAGAAACAAAAGAATAATGAGAAGATGGATTAGGAATTTGATTTGCAGATTTTCTAATTTTATTACTATCACATGGAGGCACCCTCATTGGAACTGGAAAAGGAGGAGGAAAAATAACAAAAGGAGCATTAAATTCGTCCTTTGAAATTAGAGGTGTCTCATGATCCATAAGAGTTGGGGAAGTAGGAAAATTAGGGGGTTTAGGTTCACCATGTAAAGCGATAAGAACCAAGTGTTCAAACTCTTGTTTAAGGAAATCCTGATTTATGTCTTCTTCATAAATCTCACAACAAAGGTGAAGGAATCGATTAGAAAAATCCTCAACTGATTCATTAGGATTCATTATTAAGAGATTGATTCTTTTACAAACATTTCGGTAATTATACTTATCAAATACTTGATGAAGCTCCCTAAGTAAATGATGAAGGGAATGGATGGAAGAAGGTGTGTTGGCTTATTGGGGCTTGACCTAGGTTCAGAGTTTGATTTAGCCAAACAAATCCTAGTATTACTGGCCCTTTTGGCAATAATCCGTGGAGCGCAGACTGAGGTCTCACCCAAAGTAGTATGGGAGGGTGCTAGAACCAGGTTTCCGCACCTTGGAGATTTCTGATGGGTTCAATTGGTCCACAGTTCGACCTTG
This sequence comes from Pinus tabuliformis, assembly GCA_031772625.1. NCBI lineage: Eukaryota > Viridiplantae > Streptophyta > Pinopsida > Pinales > Pinaceae > Pinus > Pinus tabuliformis. The sequence continues at coordinate 625,611,724 of CM062814.1, read as the reverse complement.
CGCACACGTTGCTACGCGCACTTGCCCGTACCTCGCAGCTTGAGATACTATCTTCATGCAACCCTACTCGGGTGACGAATGCTGTTAATACCCAAGTTCTTACTCCGCGATGGTTTTATGGTTTTTTGACATTTATCGCAGAACTTATAGTGTGCTTTTGAATCCTAGTGAAGGGTTGGCCACCACAACCCTGCATGAAGAATCTTTTGTGTGGTCGCTCGTCCTGCATAGTGTCCTCCTGCAGTGCCCCCATGTGCTTCCGTGAGGATCTGACTTCGTTCAAATTCAGGTATGTACCTTCGCAATATCTCATCATTTCCCATAGGTGCCCTGCATTGACAGAAAAGTCTGTCGTGCGCACCACCAATTCCTTCTTCTGTTGGATGGAGTATTACTTCGGTGTAGTCCCTATTGTCAGAAAGTGGATTATATCTTTGAAGTGCCCATCTGCAACGCGTACAACAAAGAGCTGTGTGTCAGGTAATCCTTCCTCCAAACTAGTAGGTTCCTTGCCTATCTCAATATGCGACAAGTGATCTGGTCCTGCGTTCAGGTGCCCAGGTTTTACCACAACCTCAAAGTCATATTCTTGGAACAATAAGAGCCACCTACATATGCGCCCCCCCAACATAGGCTTATTGACCAAGTAATTTAGCACGGAATAGTCTGTATACATTTTGAAATGTCCTCCTAGCATATAGTGCTGGTATTTTTGGAGCGTGTGCACCATCGCCAACCCCTCACGCTCGGTTGTGGAATAGTTCTTTTCGGCTTTGGACAATCTATGACTTGCAAATGCGATAGGGTGATCCAAGCCTTCTTCGCCCTAGTGTGTGAGCACTACTCCCAGCACGATACACAACGCATCAACATGGACATGAAACTCCACATCCCATTTTGGTAAGCCTAGGATTGGAGCAGAGGCCGATTTCCCCTTTAGGATATCCAGGCTCTTCATGTAATCATCATTCCAGAAAAATGTGACATCCTTTTTCAATAGTTTCTCCATCGGTGCGGTGATTTGGGCATAGCTTTTGATGAACTTCCTGTAGTACCCTGTGTGTCCCAAGGTAGCACGCAGCTGTTTAACACTTCACGGTGCTTCCAAATTTAGAATCACTACAATCTTCACAGGGTCCACCATCAGTCCCTGTTTGTAGACCACATGTCCCAACAGGTTCCCAAAGGGAACGAGGAATGTGCACTTCTTAAGGTTTAGCGCAATCTGGTGTCGTTGGCAAGTATCCAACATCAAGCGTAAGCTTACTACGTGGTGCTTAACCAATCCAAAGGCAGTCCAATCATCCAGATAGACCTCCAGGAACTTGTGGATGTATTCTTTGAATGCGGCAACAACGATGCGCGAAAAGATGGCTAGCGCGTTCTTCAACCCAAACGGCATAACGATGTATTGAAAGTAGCCCCATTCTATTGCGAAGGTCATCTTGCTCCTGTCTTCTGGCGCGATGTTAATCGGGTGGTACCCTGAGAACCTGTCCATGAAAGAGTATGCTTCTTGTCCGCCAACATTTTCCAATACTTCATCTGTGAATGGTGTTGGGAATGGGTTGTGTACACAGGCATCATTCAACTTCTTGAGGTCCATGCATATTCTTATCTCGCCCTTCTGCTTTTTCTCCTGTACTACCATAGGGCTCACCCAGTCGGATTCTTCCACCGGCTCAATAATTCCGGCTGCGAGCATTTTGTCTAGTTCTACGCGGACCTTTTCCTTATACTTTGGATTCAAGCGGTAAGGCCTCTGCTTAACCGGCTTCGCATCAGGTTTTAGGGTGATCTTCATCATCCCTAAGTCACCAACGATCCCTTTTAAGTCTGTAATCTTGGTCGGGAATAAGTCTTGGTACTCGTGGAGTAACTCAGCGACCTTATCCACCGTGGCATCATCCCAATAATCACTGAGTGTTGCATATTTTGGTTCAGTCTCTGTCCCAATGTTTACCTGCTTTGTTTTTAGTGGCACAGTGATGTCAGGATCTTCGATCAATGGTCCTCGAACCTCGCGACAGCCTTCAGTTTCTGGAATGTTAATTTTCCATGGATCCTCATCATCCTCCTTAATATTTACATTTTAACACTCTAGCGCGTAGCTTAGCTGGGTCGCCCAATCTGGCTGAAGCACTTCCATTTGCTCTTTGGGTATTTTGAAGATAACTTCTTTTACAGCTTGTAGTGCATCATCAACAGTATCCCACCAACATCCTCAAACATGAAGGTTAACAGGAATCCTTCGCGCAAGATATCCCATTCGCTCATGCCATGGCGGAGCTCCGTCTCAATATACCAATTCATGGGTATGATATCTAGGGTATGATAGAATAGATGTACCCACTCAAGTTGTGGCTCTTCCCCATAGACTTTGGTCCATTTCGTGAGGTGTGCATGTGGATTGTCCCGTTTGTCATACTTGTCTGTTAACCGCATCTGAAGTTTCCCAAACCGTAGGCGCATCATCCTTCTGCATTCCCGCCAGTCCTCAAAATTATGCTGGTGCATACCCCACCACCTTGCGGGAATAGTGCACAGTGTCCATTTTAGAGTGTCGAAACGCTGCTGTTCTAGTACTTCTCTTTCAAATTTGTTCAGGAAATCATCTACCGTGGTCAGTCCATCATATATAGGTAGATCTCTTGCCTTTGTTGCTACACAACGTAGTGACATTATCATCGTGTTGCAGTTGAGCATGGTTACCTCATGTAACTGGTTTTGCCATCTTTCTATCTCTTCGTCCTAATCTAAGGTGCAAGCGCATTCACGCTCCCACAAAATCCTGCCATCCACTGTTGGATTTACCTAGTCCTGCTCCCGTGCGGTTATCTTGTAGATACAGTCTAGATCATCATCGCTCTCATCGTCGTGCACCGGCTCTATGTAGCGCGATCCTTCCACAGGGTCTAAAGGTACCACTACGCGTAGTGACTTTTTCTCAAAAATCATCTTGTGCTTCTTTAGATTTATCACTCCATTCATGTCAGTGGCGCAATATATTCCTAGTAGTGCGGGATAGGGATTGCTGTCATCAACAATCTCTATCACTTCAAAATCTGCAAGCATGCTCGTACCTTCGATATCTACTATTATTCCCTACAACCTTCCCATTAGTGGGATATTTTTCTGGTTTGCCATTCACAATTGAATAGGAGACCATTGCAATGCGGGCCTGCCCATGCGCTCCCATATCTGCTTTGGGAAGACGTTCGCGTCCGATCCTAGATCCAAGATCACTTGATCCATTTCATATTCCTCGATTTGCGAAGTCAATCTCATCTCCCTTCCTGTTCACATTGTGTGCTTTTCGAGCTTCCGGACTACGCGCAATTCTCTGGGTCTAGCACATATAGTGATGAGTTCTTGCATCCCCTTCACCGATTTGCTGTCGCGCAGTAGCTTCATGCATGTCTCCAGAAAGGTAGTGAACATTGATGGGTCCATCTCTGGTTCTAGTTTGTCTTTACTACTTGAAGTGGAGGCCTCCCTGAAGCTCTTCTTAGCTTCCATGAATGTCTCCTTCGCACGCTCCAAATCGAACTTAGGTTCCTTTGTTGGATCCTTGCGAACCCAGACACTCTCTTTAGGCTTCTTTCCCTTGTCATCTCCTATCGCGATACCACTTCAGAGCACAATGTTTACATTTGGGTCCTTCTCGTGCTTCTCAGATCTCATCATTTGTAGGTTTTGAGTCGGGGGAGGTTGGAGTGTTCCTTTATCGTGCAGCCTCGCTATGAGTGTGGGGCAGTCCTTCATCTCATGATCAAACTGGGTACAATATAAACATAATGGTCTCGTCGGATTTGTACAATCACGGGCATAATGCCGTGGCCCTCCACAATTGTAGCAAATCAACTGTCTGCGACCCCTTCCTGGTCCCATTCCACCTTGACCTCGTCCGCGCCCCTGAAATCCAGTGTGCGCCATCCTTGCATTTTGATCGAGGGCTTGCATTTTGGTTTGAACTCTGTAGGTAGGAGTCTGATCCATCATCAGTTCATAACTTCTACAGGTACGCTCATCATGGCCTACTGACCTGCAGAAATTACAGAACAACTACTGGGACGTCTGTGTATACTTCTGTAATAGATGGCAGTTATTTGTAGCATGCTTCCCTCCTATCTAACAAATCGCGCACCATAATGCAGGTGCCGCGCTCGGTCCTGCTTGTGCCTCTGGTCTCAATGGCATTGGCCCTCCTCCCGCCAGGTAGTTCGTGAAGACTAGACAATGGTCCTTGTCATGTCCCTGGCCTTTGCACTTTATGCACCATACCTCCTCGTGCACTTCTGGGTGAGCTATCCTGTCTTGTTTCAAGCTTTGCATCTCAAGACACAAGTTTTTCAACTGCGCATGGATATGTTGGACTCCCAAATTAGGATCTTGTATTGGGGTCTCGTGCAGTCTCATTGTGATCTCTAAGGCCTCGGCCTGAGTTGACAGCTTCTGTTGTGACAATGCGTTCCTTAGATGCGGCGTTAGCGACGCTACAAACCATGTGCGATGTTGCCCATCTGCAAGGTCATGTTGGCTTCCTGAATCATACACTTCAGTCTTTGATCTAGCTCCCAAGGGGTCTCGCCTGGAAGCATTGCGATTTCCTTAAATCTAATAATCGACTGGGTCTCTGATTTTGGCCTACTAAATTCCTTGTTTAGCGCAGCTTGGATATCCGCAATCCCTGCGTTTGGATTGTCATTGGAATGCTTAATGTACCACATTAGTGCGCGATCCTGCAAGGTGCTGACCAGTGTTGCCTTCTTTATATTATCATCCATGACTCCTTGCGCTTCCCATACAGCCTTTACTACGAACCAAAATTGGTCCAGATCTTCATTCCCTACTCCTTTGAACACCAACAACTTTATTGTGCTCGCCATATTGAACTGTGGTGGTGGCGGAGGTGGTGTGGGCGAAGATGGGGGTGAAGATGGTGAAACTGGTGGTGGTGTAGGTGGGGGTGGTATGTGTGGAATTTGTTGTCTTATCAGACTGATCGCACTTCTTGGTGAAACTTTCGCGAGCTCCTCCTCGCTCTCCCACAGAGGTGAAATCAAGGGACTAGTCTCTAATTCTTCGCTACCTTCGTTTCTGTAGATCCTCCCACTTCGCGTAGCCCCAAACATCAATTTATTCGCATAACCTACTTTTCACACAGTAGCATTTTAATCCAAGTTTTCAAATATTTAATTTACTTACCTCGCGGTCCTTTGAGGAAGCATCGTTCCACCTCGTTGTATTTGACTCTAACCACTGTTCCTTCGATACTCGTGGATTCCTATTTTCCTGCACTGTGAAATCGTGAATCTTTCTATCCAGTCACTCTTCAATTTCTTTCTTTGTTGGATTCCAGTGACACGACATCGGACATCTCTTATGCAGATCCTGGTCCTGACAATAGAACCATTTGTTGGCTTATTGGGGCCTGACCTAGGTTCAGAGTTTGATTTAGTCAAACAAATCTTCGGTACTACTGGCCCTTTCGGCAACAGTCCACGGAGTGCAAACTAAGTTCTCACTCGAAGTATTATGGGAGGGTACTAGAACCAGGTTTCCACACCCTAGAGATGTCTGATGGGTTCAAGTGGTTTGCGGTTCGACCTTGCTACAAACACTTTCTCGTACCTCGTAGCCTGAGATGCTATCTTCGCGCAACCCCACTCAGGGGCCGAACGATGTTAATACCCAAGTTCTTACTAGTAGTCCACCATTAGTTGATTATTTTAGCCTACTTGCGTGCTTTAAGTTATACTTAACAACATAAATCATTTATACAGGTGCACGCGGAAAATAACTAGTATATTTGCAATTTACATAAAACATGAATTAACCTAAGAATACATACACAAAATTATGATAAAAATTCTCTTTATTAATCTCTTCTTCGGTAACAGACTCGACTCCACCCTGCACACTCAGCTACAGGGGTCCGTGCACTCAGCTGCAGACTACTAGGCCTCTGTGCACTCAGCTGCAGAGCCTTCTCCTACTCTACGACCCAAAGACACACTTAGTCACTTAGACTCTTTCTTCTCTCTACTACTTCGCTATCTCCATTGGTTATCTTTTACCCTTAGAGCCTCGCTCTATTTACACAATCCCATGGTCTGCGGACCATGGGTAGGTGTGACACAAGTAAGTTCCCTCTGCGGGCAGAGGCAACCCCTCTAGCCCTAGAGTGGGTCTAGTCACTACAAAGACAATACCAAAGCAAATTTCCTTAGAAAGCTGGTGTTATGAAGGCCTACCTTCAGTTCGATGTTCGATGGAGTCCTCATCATGTTGCTCTAGCTCCTGTTCTTCTAGTCACTTATACCTGAAAACAACATGTAGAGAAACACCACAAACGCAATAGAAAACAACCAAGCAATCTACTTGAAGAGTCAAGGAACCTCAAGCTATCGACATAAAATTTAACACATGATATAGGAAACAAGATATTGATTTGTATTAATATAAATCAAAGTAAAACTTACAACCGAGCCTTGACGTCGTAAGCCTCCTTGAAGGGTCCTGTTGGCATGTCTCCGTGAGCATTTACTTGTGAACCGTCTCCCAAGGGAACATATTATTCTCTCTTTTGTCCAAAAGGGTTGATGCTAGAAATCTCTCAAGCTAACTCTACTCAAACATATCTCAAATCAAAATACATATGAGGCTACTTCCACACTCCAATAACACTCTCTACCTCTACTCCTCTCTTATAAACTTGAAACTATTAAATTACATCTAGCTATCATCCAGTTACATCCAAGCTAGTTGATCTCATTCATGGAGGAGATATTTATAGGAGGGAGAGGTCCCATAAGAGAAGGAAGGAAGAGCTTATCTCTTAGGGAGGTTGCACAAAAGGTGGAAAAACTATCCCAGAGGAGAGAGGCGAGCTCAACTAACCCAACAACTAGCCCTAGGACTGCCCATTAAGCAATTTGATATCGAAGTTTTGACGAGTTGTTGAAAAACTTGCCAAATCTGGCTCCTCACGGGTGCAACATATGGACAGAGCGAAGACTTCGCTAGGGCTAGTGTTAACTTGACCATATTCATGAGAGGGATAAATTCTCACTCACGACGACCTAGAAACTTAGGTAAAAATGGGTTTTCTTCAGGGATAATGAATTGAGACATTCTTCCTGAGATTGCAAGGAAGGTAATGACACATAATAGGTAACATGATATAGTACAGATGTCAGTAACATGGACCGGCAGTATCCGAGATTAGGGAATGTAGAGTCGGTGACAAATTACTGTGTAACAGATACCCCCTAAAGCATGAAGGCCGAGATAGTGGGAGGGGTGAAATGCTTTACAAATCCATAACCGAAACAGAACGTCCTTGCAGAGAACTTGTAGACGCAAGTACAACTGATATCTTTAATACATGAATACATAGTGAAAGGAAATAGATGTTCATAAGGCATCGGAAACCATCCAAAAGATAAACATAAATGGTCTGTGGTATGGATGCAGCAATCCAATCAGAAAGACCACAAAAGAGACTCAGGTATGGTCGCAGCCATTCAATCAAAAGAGTCATGTATAAATCAATCCATGCAACCTGGACTTGTGTAATCTGAGCCTAGGGTCTTGAATCCCAACCTGACCATTATACAATTTCTAATATGTGAATAGATGTGTTGAAGTCGAGCACACTAGAAAATCACTTGATTAATGGCCAATGATGTGAACCGTTAACAAGCGCAAGAGAGACCACCAGTAATGTCAATGGTTCTCAAGGTACCGCTAGTACAATCCACAAAGTGTGAAGAATAATTTGGAGTTGAACACTTGTGAAATCGCTCAATCGAAGACCAATGACGAAAGCCTGTCATCGAATGCGAAGAAATTTCCATTGAGGCATGCAAGCTCCAAGGTACCAGAAAGGAGTCTCTAGGTCAACTTCCCGGATAATGAGCTAAAGTCGATAGGAAGCGACCGGTCGAAGGAGGGCCATAATGTTTCCCACATCATCAACATGAGACAAAGGAACAAGATGATTGTGAATGATACAGAGAATCTGAGGAAGGTGCGTAAGGCTACAAATTGCAGAAGGATTAAGCTCTTGAACATATCGGGGACACGATTCCGGAATTTGGCAACATTTTGGTACCAAGGGATCAAAGGTCATGACGATGTAGCAAGGATCATATGGAATGAGGCAAAATGAATAACCCAAAACTCGGAATGCCAATGATAGAATGAGGATATCCCAACCCGACATGAAGCAGAAAGAGTGTTGATGTCCAAGAGCGACAAGCTGCGGTAATAATTAATACAATCAACAGAATGTTTCCAAATTTTCCCCCACCATTTCTGGCGAGTACCCCAATTATTTTTGAAACACAAGCTTGAAAGGGATAGCATATGCTTGTAATGTAAGTTCATCCTTCGGACGAATCTGACCTAGTGATTTTTAATGAGCCCCAGGAAGGAGAAGCTCGATCTCGTCATGGTGACGAGTCTAATGTCGTCAGGGTTTAATGAGTCTGACATAGGTAAAACTCGGAGTCTTTTTCATGTTTAGAGAGTTTGAAAAACACATGAAAAAGAAAACTCCAAAGGTCCCTTTTCATAAATTTGTCCCTTGAATCCAAAAAGGTAGAAAATAATATCCAAGGGAATCTATTGACCGTGAAATATCAACGTATACCTTTTTCGTAAATAATCTATCCCAGGCTGAAAAAGGGGTAAAAGTATACTGGGTAGATGGCACTTCGCAACCTTTAATGAGTTCAAAGTGACAAGAGCATGGCAATCTTTTAATGTTTTGAGAGTTAGAAAAGATCTTAAAGATGACTCCAAGAGGGACTTTTTGTGTTTTTACCAAGTCTGAAAAAGTATAAAATATAACTCTCAAATTAGTCACTAGAGTTCACGAAACCTATTGCTGCACAAAAACAAGCATAAGATCCATCTTTGATTTAAAAAATACGTGAAATATTCAAAAATAGACAAAAACCCTAATTTACAAATCCTAATTTGACCAAAAAGGCTTACAAAAGAGTCATTTGGTAAAAATCAAATTACTTTTCACCATTTTACCTCAGAGTGAAAAAAATTTACCCACGCGCATTCGAAATTTCAACGATTGACTGGAGAAAGATCAATAGCTTGTTAGAAAATTCGCCTGGTCCAGGTAGGCTCTAATCGATTTCTTGCATATTTAAGTAGATAATACTTCATTTTTAATGGTATTAGCCGCCTCTGAGGAAGGATTTAGGGCCGGCATATTCGCGGTGGTTGTCGCGAGTTGCTAGCTCGGGACTGTGACGACCCAAAATTTTCCACGGGGAGAAAACAGGGTCTTCGCGACTGTACACAGAAAATTCGCGAAGATCCCAATTTTTCCGAACGGTTGATTTTGGCTCGGCGCACCTGTTAGAAAAACAGGCGCGCCGAGCGCCAATTCTTAATATTTCTCAAAACTGAAGCAATTTCCTTGGATTTTAAGCACAAGAAAAGTACTTATAATCCTTTATGTGTGTGTGCAGGAAGAAAAATGGTGATTGAGTGGAAGGAACGAGAGCACAGTGGCGATGATGAATTAGCCATGGGAGACCAAAACTGCCTGGACGTGCTCTGGAACTGTGGTCTGCTGAAATTTTTCATGGTGCCTAGTCTGAGGGCACAACCAGACTTACTCCAATATCTAGTTGGAGCATGGGATCTGAATGAGGGTAAGTTCAACATCCGAGGGCAAGAGCTAGAGATTGAGGCAGCAAACATTTACTTCTTGACAGGGTTGTCATGGAGGGGGGAAAGGCCCCGCATGACCGGGACTTAGATCATTGGAGAAACTATGGACATGATGATGGGAAGACTATGTCCAGAGGAAAAGAAGTCAGATAAGGGTAGAAAGCTCAAGATTGCTACTGTCAGAGACTTGTCTCTCCGTGTCCTCCCCTCGAACATCACTAGAAAAGCTGGCTCACAGGCCCCACATGAGGCCACCAAAACTCAACACCGGCTGGCAGACCACCGTATGGATCCCACCATCTTCAACTGGGCTGAGGTCGTGGCTGATAACATAAAACGACAATTAACACAAAGTGCCGGTGAGGGGACATAAAACAATTCGAGTATGGGTCCATCCTGGTATCATTATCCTTGAGTGCCTTCTTATCTTCCAGAGACAGGAAGCAGTTGTAGCATGACCGACTCCGCGGGAGCCACAGATGACTTAGTGGGCGCTGCTGATGCCCCGAGGAGGCGGGGGTCAACATATGTCATGGAGACCTAAGTTTTTCCAATGGTTGGATCGCCAACTTGTCATTGTCGAGGACTGGCCATATGCTGGGATATATTTCAGAGGTGATCTGGAGTTAGTACTCCCCCATGGGGAACACTGGGACAACAGAGGTAACAAATTTTGATTTTTAAAGATTTTGTAATTTTTTATCATTTTTTATATATGTTTTGATCACTATGTTTCAATCTTGCAGATGTTGGGCTGGAAAGGCCTGCAGGTTTGTCTCCGATTTCTTGGAGAGTTGAGCGGGAGTTTGAGATTCCTCCTCCTGGTGGAGATGTAGAGGACGAGATCGCTCGTGACCTGGAGGGATTGACGGAGGGGATCCCTAACTACGCGAGATTCAAGGATGTCCCTCAATAGTACCAACGACACACAGCAGGGGTGTTGGGCAGGATTCACCGACTTCTCAGATGTGTGGTCCGAGCAGTCGTGTGCTATAAAGAGCACCACATAGATTAGACTCCTAGGTTTAATTTCTACAATTTTTGAAAGACATGTTGTCTTGTGATGTAACCCAAACACATGTTTTTTGAGAACTACGATGTGAAACTCTTGATATACATACATACATACATACATACATACATACATACATACATACATACATACATACATATATATATATATATATATGCCTATTTTTTTCTATATTGACTTATTGTGTCTTTAATGATTTACTTTCATAAATGTCGCAAATGTTTGTCTAATACATGATTTGCCAATGCATCAGTTAATGTATTTAGTCTTCTAGGAATGTGTCGATATGTAATATAATCAAAATTCTTTTCCAGTAAACGAACACGTAAATACAACCTTAAAATTTGAAGGTTTCTGACAGAATAACACCCGTTTAGTTGAAGATCAACAAGCTGGGAATCTAGATTCACAATAAATGCATGAATATTGAGGAAAACAACCTCAACCAGTAATTCAATGATTGCACTATATTCATTGACATTGTTTGTGGAACATCTTGTTAGAGTCGGTCTAGTAGCCCTCCACCAGAGATCAAAACTCTTTGCATTTCATGATTAGGTGTCCCATTAGTGTGATCATGTTGCATTCCGTTAGGCATGCCATAATCCTGGTGGAGGGAGTTTGTGTCTTTTTATTCCCCTCCTGTTTGGCACTGCTGGTTCAGGTTTGTTTAAGTTAATAAAATCTTCAAAGGGTCATTCATCTTGTTTTAAGTTTCGAGGTCTTAGGTCTAGGGTTGAGTCAATTTTTGTCTTGAGAGGTCATAAAGGACCAACAAGCCAGAGGGATGTCCTTCATTAAACATCATTTCAATAATTCTCACTATTGTACAGCTAAATTTTCACCTTGTTTTCAAAAACTCTGTTTTTGAAAAACAAAGGTCATTATCTCATTTTTGTAAAAATTGTAAAAATTTCAAATTCTTCAAATGTTGAAGCGCAGCCTTGGTCTCCTTTGCTAAAGCATCTTAGAAGCTATCCCTGCAAAATTTTTCAGAAGAAATCATCATTTCAATCAATTTTTTCAAAGAAAGGAAACCAGAAGTCAGAGCCAATTAATTCAAAAAAGTGTCAACACTCAAACATTATAAAGTGGGTTTTGGGCAAGTAAAAATCTAAAGGAAGCCTATAAAAGCACATCACTCTTCATTAGCAACTTATTTGCCTCTCACAAGCTAAGTGAATCCTTGCAAAGGCGATTTTAGGAGTCATTGAGAAAATTGGGCAGTTTCAGAGGCGCGCTACGCATCAGGGAGGGCGCGCTATGCATCAGGCTGCCTTTCTCAGAACAAATTTGCACGCGCGCTACGCGTTGAGAAATGGCGCGCTACGCATCAGGACATTTTCTCTATTTTTCATCATCAGCTCAGGAAAACACAACATTTGACCAGTTTTGAATTTTGGTGGGATTTTTCACCCTCCTTGATGTAATTAATGTAATTTTATGTTGACATGGCACTTATTTACCTATTCTAGAAGATTCATTCATAAAATGGTAAAAATTTAATGAATGAATGGGTTTCCTAGCTTATAGAGGCAAGTTGTTTTGATTGGCTAGATTGTAGTGCTCAGTTTAGAATTGGTTGAAAGAGCTCCTAGGATGATGAGCTCGACCCCTAGAGGCAAGGAAATGTGTTAGATTGCCTATATTATGTACTTTCTTAGTCATTTTCATGGTTGGACTCTTGAGGGATAAGCTTAGACTGTATTACTCTTTGTATCTCTGCAATTTTGGCAAAGGAAGGACCAGGGTTTTGCAACACTATTTGGGATTCCTGTGGTGATTTGTGTTGATGGTGTGTTTCTCTCATTTACTTGTAAGTTTGTTATGTGTATCATTTTCCCACTCTTCTCTTCTGCAAATTAAGTAAATGAAGTGTTAAGGTAGAATTCATGGTTTCTATGCTCTGCCTTTAAGTTTGCTTAATATCTATGTTTTCATCTGTTTAAGGAGAACTCTCGATGGTTTCTTGCTCTCCTTAGCTCCTCACCGGTCATATCTATCCATTCACTTATTTAAAAGGCATCAAGACAATCTCCTACCTTGCCCCAAAAAGACCTCTGCAAAAACTGTGTCTCATCCCCGCACCCAAAATTGCCGTGCTCAGTTTTCCAACAAAACCCTAAAAATTTAAAATCAAACTTTCCCTATCAGTTTACTAGCCTAAAATCAGTGTTCCTTATTGGTCATCTAAGCCCTTTGAAAACCTTTTGCCGAGATAGACCTGGAGAGAGCCCTCTCCTGTCCCCGTAGGGCTAGCTACGAGGCTAAGTGGTTTGATGTTGCCTTGGATTTTGTCTTTTTCAGCCTGAAGCCAAATTCAAGTGCTAACACATCCTAGACAAACACCTTGAATATCTACCAACTCACCGTGAGGATCGTAGATAACCCAAGCCACGGAGGAAAGATTTTGAGTACTGCGATAGGAACCATCAGCAAAATAGACATAAGGTGCAACAAACATTTGCATAAGAAGCAAAAAGGACACAATAAGTGATAAACGCTTACACACCAAGCCAAACATGTACAAAATGAAAAAACATACTTATGTACACAGAAATGCACGAAAGACTCATGCATAATATTTCTTGAGATAAATCTCATTCTGGGGCTTATCTAAAGGGTTGCCTTCATAATCATTTAGCTCATAAGCCCCTTTTTGCAACACACGTTTGACAATATTGGGCCATGCCACATGGGTTCAAATTTTCCTACCCCCAGCCTGTCATTAGCTTGATCATACATCAAGACTAAATCTCCCTCCGTGAAGGAATGTGGGTTGACTGTCTAATCGAAGTGAGTCTTCACTCTCTTCTTTTGTGCTTCAATGACTAAAGAAGTGAGTCGACGAGTCTCATCAAGCCGTTCTAGATAAAGAAGGAGTTCTTCCACCGGAGTAGTATTCGGGAGAAATTCGATTGCTAATTTGAGAGAAGTGATTTCGCATTCAATCTGAAGGGTAGCTTCCAGGCCATAAACAAGTTGAAATGGTGTGAATCCAGTCGCATCCTTAACCGAGCTATGGTAGGCCCATAGGGCGGAAAACAACATCAAATGCTAGTTTGACTTGTGCATTCCAATGGTACACTGAAGCATAGTAACCAACACTTTGTTTACTACTTTGACTTGGCCATTAGCCTGAGGGTAATAAGGCGTCAAACTATCGTGACACAAGCCTAACTAGGTTGTCAACTCAGTCATCATATAACCGCGGAAATGGGAACCATGATCAGTGACTATAGCCTGAGGGACTTCGAACCGGGTAATCACATGATTGAACAGGAATTGCGCAACTATTTTATTGTCGTTAGACAATGTAGGCATTTCTTCGTCCCATTTCGTAAAATAATCGACGACAACGATGATATACCCATGCCCCCCGACCGAGTGAGGGTTACAGGTCATAAAATCAATGCCCCATTTAGCAAAAGGGTTGACGGTAATGATAGGATGCAAAAGGGAAGGGGGCGCACACATCTTCCACTGGTAAATTTGACACGCGTGACAGGAGCAGACAGCTAGAATGCAATCCTTGAAGATGGAGGGCCAAAAATAACCAGCACGAAGAAAATTTTGGGCAGTAGCATAATCAGACATATGACCACAATAGGCGCCAGAATGGCAGTCATTTAAGACTTTTTCAGCTTCCTTGAAAGTCAAACAGCGACGAAGAACTGAATCAATGCCGAGATGGTATAAAGTGTCTCCAACAATACGATAGGGTTGAGAATGGTGGCGAATGCATCGCTAGCATCCTTAGACAAATTAGGGTGGAATGAAGATGTATGGGGTAAAAAATAATGTCACTGTACCAAGGATCGAGGGTACTGATCAAGAAAAGCGTGTCGTCTGGAATGCAGTCCTCTATCCGAGAGGGAGCGAAAGCAAATGGTAATGAGCAAATCAACTCAGCGAAGACCAGTGACTTCTTAGACTTGGCAGTGGTAAACTCCAAATCAAACTCTTGAAGGATAACAATCCATTTTGAGTATTTGCCCCCCAACAATTGACGTGACAGAATGTATGTCATCGGGTTGCAATCTGAAATCACAGTCATCATGCACAACAAAATATAATGACAAAAGCATTGGACAGCCTGAACAACTGCCAAGGCTAACTTCTTGACATAAGCATAGCGAGTCTTGGTGTCAAGAAGGATGCACTAAGATAATATATGACATGCTCGAAACCATCGTCGTCATCTTGGACCAAAACCATACCAATGGTACTATCAGCGGCAACTAGATAAAGCGAATAATCACGATGATAGTCAGGTGGACGCAACAGGGGAGCAGAAACAAGAAGTGTCTTGAGCTACTCGAATGACCTTTGGGTGATGTCATCCCACATAAATGGAGTGTCACGCTTAAGGAGACACGTGTAACCTTTAGAAATCTCGGCATAGTTTGGGATAAAGCGATGTAGGAAATTGGAATTCCCCTACAAAATCTGCAACTGATGCAAAGAAGCGGGAGGCGGGAGATTCAGAATAGCTTTTACCTTGAGGGGATCGAGATGAATACCCTCCTTAGAAACGACAAACCAAAGAAGTCTATCGGATTCGACGTAGAAGACACATTTATGTGGATTGAGACGAATACGGTAATGTCTACAGTGAAGAAAAATTTGGCGGAGGTGGTTCGGATGGTCTGTGCGTTTAGCTGAATGAGCCAAAAGATCATCTAGATAAGGCTGAACAATGTGTCAGATGTCATGAAAAGCATAGGACATTGCTCGTTGGAAAGTTGCACTGACATTTTTTAGGCCAAAAGGGAGATTTTTGTAAGAAAAAGTACCCCACGGACAGATGAAGGTAGTTTTGTGCTGATCGACAGGCGAAATATTGATCTGGTTGTAACCAGAAAAGCCATCCATAAAAGAGAATATCTCACTCCTAGCACAGTTGTCGATAAGCTGGTCAATAAAGGGAGTAGGATAGTTATCTTTCGGACATGCGCGATTGATGTCACGATAATCAACACAAACCCTAATAGTGCCTTGATTTTTGGTCACAGGGACAATGTTAGATACCCAGTTTGTTAGTGGGATAGGGTAAATAAACCCTGCCTTGAGAAGTTTTTCAACCTCTCCCTTAATGGCAGTGGCCTTTCTCGGGTGCACGGGACGTAAATGTTGACAAACTGGTTTTGCACCAAGATACGTAGGTATCTCGTGTACCACAATACTCGGATCAATACCAGGCATTTCCTCATACGACCAAGCGAACACGTTGCAAAACTCTTTGAAAAGGTCAGTGTAAAGATGGATCTCTTTAGGAGAACAAGTAACTCCAATGTGAATATTTTTAGCAATCTCTGGTTTAACAGAGATGTCAATGGGCATGGTTTGTGTGATATTCCCCATATTCCCCTCAGAAAAAACCTCATGAGTCAAGATGGGCGTCTGAAGTGGCTGAGAAGGAACATAGGAAGCAAAGTTATCCACACAGGTAGTCATGGCCCCACGGGCTGGGAGAAACGAGGAATGATGATGATTATCAAGCTAAGGAGGATCCTCAAAAGACATAGTCTGAAGAATCACATCATCAGAAGGAAATGTCTCTTGTAACGAATCTGGAGAAGAAATATCTCCAAGCCAAGGGGATTGCACATACATGTCGAGAGATCTACTCAAAGGAGTAGATTTAGATGATGAAACTGAAGCCGAAACAATTTCAACATAGTTGAGCTCTGCAGGGCTCAATGACATAACCTCACCCCATGAATCCACCTGATTGAGGGGGGGAATCACCCAGGGATCATGATTGATAGAGATCATATTAACAGAGGCGACATTAGGAGGTGGGAGTGAAAAAACACCCATAAGGGCAAGATCTTTAAAGAGTCCAGCACCCACACTCTCATAGGGAATACTGGTATTCTCCACAAACGAAACATTGCCATCCGAGGAAGAGGAAGCGAAGAAGGATAGCTGATCGACCGTAACAATTTTCCCTTGATGAGGAAAACTGAGTACACGGAATAATGAAAAAGCCACAACACGCATAGCGTACGTCCAACTTCAACCCAACAAAAGGTTGTAAGTCAGATTAGCGTCAACAACTTTGACTTCGATGTCGACTGTCTTCCCTTCCAAGGTGATAGGAAAGCGTGGGAGAATACCAAATGGACGAGAATCTCTTCCATCAAAGGCTTCCAAGGTATTAGGAGATTGACTCAAAGACAGGGAACCGATGGCCTTCCAACAAGCAATAGACATGATACAAGTTGAGGCGCCTTCATCAATGATAGTATGATGAATATTCTTCGAGTTATTAATGAATTGAATGAGAAAAGTGATTTGATGAGGCAAACGTGGCACATGGTTTTCAAGATCGAATGTAATTAACTCAGAATCGGTTGGATCAATGCCACCAATGGTGGATAGTAGAGACTTCCATTGGGTGGGACAACTCTGGAGAACTTCCAAGGTGGACATAGTTGAAGGAGCTTGGGCTAAGTCTTTGACAATACTATAGTGCTGTGCGACACAAGCATTGGGGTTATAGGAAGATTTCTGGGGAACTCCCTTAGTAGGAGGTCAAATGACTGACTCAGTGTTGGGCCGTTCAATATGAAGAGGGCCAAAATTGGATGAAGGAACGTTAGAAGGTACTTTAGGTTCCTTGCTGGCGGATGGAGCATATTCTTTCGATCGAGTACTCACATGAATAGGGATAGTCCTAGCCATAAAAACCTGGGAGCCAAAAGTGGAAGAGGATTGAGGTTGATCTACCACCATTTGAGTTTGCTGGGAGGGAAAAGGCTCTTTAAGTACAACAGGATTCCCTGAAGTCCCCTTAAGCAAATGACTAACCTCAGAACATCTAGGACAACCTTTAGTGTAGTGATCCTCATCACAGATAGGACAAGGATACGTAGGTTTGCGTTTAGAACCATCAGCGGTAGGAGTCTTAGGAGGATCTTGCTTCGGTGCATCAACCTTATTTTTACCTTTCCCTTTCTTCTTATCTTTTAAATTTTTCTCTGCCACGATAGACTGAACGACATTAACTTATGAGGTTTTCCCAGTATTAGATGCGGATTGAGAATCATTTTCACTAGGAGCAGTAGGATTTTTCTTCGTAGGAGTTGTGGAAGACTTTTGGGAAGATTGAGCAACGGAACCAATAACACCATCGATAGAATGCGTCGACGGGGCTTTAGAAGTTCCAGGTCGCGGAGCATCATGTAAGACATCATAAAGCGTGCCAGATTCGGAATAGACCAAATCAAGATATTGAGCATGCACGATAGCTTGCTCTTTAGTAACACATGCCCAAATAGCAATATCTCAGACTATCGGACCGACAAAAGAGGTAGTAAACCAGTCAGCCAGAAGCTGATCAGGAATCCAGAACTTAATCAAACGACACCGTCAGCTCCACTCATGAATATGATCGGAGATGTGGGTAGCCATGTCTTGTTTCAAAGAAATAAGTAGATGTGTTCCCATTTCATAGCGAATCAATAACTGAAAATGGGTAAGAAATTCCATCGCAAGAGAATTGAAGTCTTGGAAATTTCCACGAGTGAGTTCAACATACCATTTCACAACAGAACCAGTAAGAGTCCGTTGAAAAAGACAGAGATGGATAGAATCGCCAAGCCATGAATTAGATGAACACCGAAGGTGATAAGTCATAACATGCGCTTGGGGATCCTCCCCAGATTTGCCGTCAAATTTAGGACAATCACCGGGAATCTTGGTCGGAACTGGTGGCCAATATGGATTATGAAGTATAGGGTCATTTGTCAGCTTGGACACATCGGGCAGTTCCAAAGTCGCAAGAAAAGGTAATTGAGGGTTAAAAGACATCATGGGCCTTTGATAAGGGCCAGCATTAGGGTTCCAACCAGAGCCTTGTTGCCCCCATGGATTTTTTCCATAAGGGTTATAGTTGGGCGGATTAATGCCATAACCTGGTTGTTGACCCGGATTTTGACTGCCAACAAACCATTGGTTACCAGCTTGACCAATAGGGGCAGCATATGGCTGCTGAAAATTCTGATAAGGATTAACCTGAGGTTGTTGATAGTTCAGATACGGGGCACCTTGAGGTTGCCCTTGGGGTTGCTGAGGTATTTGGAGACTGTATTGCGGCTGAGGTCTAAACTTTCCCTGGGGACCAGGTTGTATTTGATAAATAGGTTGGACATGGAATCCAACCTGAGTTTGGGGACCGGGTTGAGCTTGGAGTCCAGCATGATTCTAGAGACCAGGTTGAGCTTGGGAACCATCTTGCGTTTGAGTTCCCGATTGACTAAGAGTTGGATTAACTTGACCAAACTGATGTCCTTGTTGGAATTGGGGCTGACCCAACTGACCAGAAGGTTGGCCTTGTTGGAACTGAGGTTGACCTATCTGACTAGAAGGTTGGCCTTGCTAGGCAATAGGTTGGCCTTGCTGAAACTGAGGTTATCCTACTTGACTGGAGGGCTATCCTTACTGGGCAACAGGTTGGCCTTGCTGAAACTGAGGCTGACCCAGCTAACCAGAAGGTTGACCTTGCTAGGCAACAGGTTGGCCTTGCTGGAATTGAGGCTAACTTGGCTGACCAGAAGGTTGCCCTTAGTAAACAAAGGAGGAACTTGTGGAGGCCAAAGGTTGTCCCTAAAAGGGTTGTCCTTGAAAAGGTTTCCCTTGCAAACCCGAAGGTTGTCCTTGAAAAGGTTGTCCTTGTGGGCCATGGTAAGTAGTGTGATTCGAGGCAACCGAAAGCAGAACATAATTCTCAACTGGAACCCCCACAGTGTAATAAATATGAGCTCCACGGTGATCATAGTAGTGCGGAGGGTTATGCAAAACAGACAGTGGTTGAGAACCTAAAGGGTTATGAGTCGGATTTGAAGAGAAAATAGGTATTGCTCATATGAAAATCCCACCGGAATGGAATTCGAAGAGACTAGTACATTACCCATAGGTTGACCGACTCTAGAAACCAAAGGCGAAGGACCGTTGCCAGCGGGTCCGAAAGATATCTCTGTAACAATAGTAATTACTAAAGATGCGGTAACCGCACTAATAGAAGGGGCTGTAGATGCCACACACACAGTGGGCATTAATGGAACATACGTAATTGATGTAACCTGTGTCTGAGGTATGGAAGTCAGGGCTGACTGAGCAGACATGAAAGGTCCTGAAGTCGGAATGGTAGTACGAGACCACACAGAGCTCTGATGCAGAGATGTAGAACCAAGTATGTCAGCCAGAGCACGATAGCGAAGTGGCAATGACACATTTGGAGCGGTGTGGAAAGGAAAACCTTCCAGGGGAAACTAACGTTCCCCAGTCGACACAAGGCTCTCTTGACTACTAATGGGACTCGACTCATCCATGTCGGAAGTGGCCATCAGAATTGAAGCACCAGGAGGAGTAGATGGGAGGTCCTCGTCTAAAAATTCCCAAACATTGGGAGGAGTCCAATTGATATCAAAAGGTTCCTCACCTGGAGCTCGAGAGTTAAGAGGTTGAACACTCGAGACAATAGGAAGAGTACCAGTAACAGATGATACCTCAGAAGAGACAGGAGAAAGGGGCTCTCTGTCACTTGGTAAGGATGACGGATTCAGTGAGTCCACCAGGATGGCCTAACTCAAAAGTTTGGGAGAAAAGATATAATCAAATAGGGTTGCAAAAAATCTTCCAAGATATTATCACGATGTGGCCAAGATTAATAGGTAAAATGTTATCACGGACAAATAAATTTTATGGCACTAGAACGAAACATTGCTTTTTCATATTTAAAGAGTCGAGAAAAAGGACAAAAGATGACTATGGTCACCTTCGAAGTTTAATGAGCCTGAAAGGACAAGTGCTCAAATGATCCTTTTACTTTTAAAGAGTTGAAAAGGAATGAAAGTGACTGCTCTAGAATTCTAGGCAAGAGGTTTACCAGACAAATCGTAAAACTGCATATACACCTTGGTAATAAAATGAAAGAGAAATGACCAAGGACTTCCCGTATGGCAGTCAATCTTCCTGAATGTTGTGTTCGGTGCATTACGACTCGTAAGGCGATAGACTCGGATTCCTATGGATAATAGGATGATAACCTAGTGGGGTCTCCCAATATATACGTGATGGTACACGGAACAAAAATTATACTAGCATCTATTGTATCATAAAAGGATGAATCACCCAACCTTAGTGAAAACAACAGGGACTGGGTTTAACGACGCTAGAACACGTCTCTAGCCTAGACCTCTAGATATGTGAGTGTTAGGTTCCAATGCGTTTTTAAGTTCATCCAATAAATTTTAACCGTTGATATTGAATTAAGTCTCGGTTCTAAGGCCCTATCGAATGTATCTTTAACACTCCTAGAATACAACTAACTGAGTAAAAAATACCATTCTCGTTGGATGAACAACTAGTCAAAGAAGATTGAGAGGTTCAATGCAAAACAAATGAATGGAAAGCAAGCAAACCAATCAAAGAAAAAGGAACACTTCTACCATTTACTCAAACTTGCAAGCAATCTGAACAAGAAAATTAGAAACACATTTTTTTCTTTTCAATGTCTTAATCTCAAGAATCTACTAATGCAAAAATCGTCTTTCAAACCTTACTACAAGATGAATCCAATTTTTGTTTTTTTCAAATAAATGATAAGCAACTACATGCAAAAATGAATCAAAGACTCAAAACTAAAGAAATAATCCTTTTTACAAAACTAGAAAACTATCTCATTGACTGGGAAGCAAAGTGATTTATGCCAAGCGAAAGAAGGAGACCGAACGAACAAGACAAGGAAGTTCGGTGACCAAATGCCACACACCAATCAAGAGGATGACAAACAGCGAAAAGGAAGAAGCCTCAAACAACGAGAGAGATTATACCAAGCAGAGTCTAAAGATCTCAATGAATGAGTGACCCAAGCAAACCAAGCAGTGGAGAAACCCTAAGGTATTTAGGTCACACGGTTCAAGAGGGAGGATTTGAAAAGACTTGAAAACTGGAATAAAAAATCTTAACAACCAACACTTTTGACACAACAAAGAGGAGAAAAAAAAGCTCCGAGGACAGAACACACTGGCCGATCAACCAAACAAACCTCAAAATTTGAAACTTACAGGAATCGTCGCAAGTAAAACACTAGCAACATGCGCCGACAACAAATCGTCGCACCTCCCTAACCAAGCACTTTGCAACGTTGTCGCGAAAGTACATTAGTTAGCTACACCGAGATGATTTCAGGCCTCGTCGCGACTGTTAGACAATTTAATCACACCGTACAGTAAAAGGAGAAACCCAAAAGGTAGCGCAGATGTGACTACTTTGCAACTGTTTGGAAATAAACAACGACGACCCAGAATCAAAAGCAAAAAATGAAATTTGGACTGGAGCAGGGCCAGATCTATCGCTCAGAAGGGTGGGAAGGCTACATGAGTAGTCTAACAACTTCCAGAATAGAGTATGCTACCCAAACAATAAGGAAGACAATAAACAAACAAAACAATCAACACAAAAGACAAAAGACAAGTCCCCAGTAGAGTCGCCAACTTGTGACACAGGTAAGTTCCCTCTGCAGACAGAGGCAACCCCTCTAGCCCTAGAGTGGGTCTAGTCACTGCAAAGACAATACCAAAGAAAATTTCCTTAGAAAGTTGGTGTTATGAAGGCCTACCTTTAGTTCGACGTTTGATGGAGTCCTCGTCATGTTACTCCAGCTCCTATTCTTCTAGTCACTTATACCTGAAAACAACATGTAGAGAAACACCACAAACGTAATAGAAAATGACCAAGAAATCTACTTGAAGAGTCAAGGAACCTCAAACTATTGAAATACAATTTAACACATGATATAGGAAACAAGCTATTGATTTGTATTAATATAAATCAAAGTAAAGCTTACAACTGAGCCTTGACATCGTAAGCCTCCTTGAAGGGTCCTGTCGGCATGTCTCCATAAACATTTACTTGTGAACCGTCTCCCAAGGGAACATAAGACTCTCTCTTCTGTCCAAAAGGGTTGATGCTAGAAATCTCTCAAGCCAACTCTACTCAAACATCTCTCAAATCAAAATACATATGAGGCTACTTCCACACTCCAATAACACTTTCTATCTCTACTCCTCTCTTAGAAACTTGAAACTATCAAATTACATCTAGCTATCATCCAGTTACATCCAAGCTAGCTGATCTCATTCATGGAGGAGATATTTATAGGGAGGTTGCACAAAAGGTGGAACAACTATCCCAGAGGAAAGAGGCGAGCTCAACTAACCCAACAACTAGCCCTAGGACTGCCCATGAAGCAATTTCGTCTTGAAGTTTCGACGAGTTGTTGAAAAACTTGCCAAATCTAGCTCGTCGCGGGTGCAACATAGGGACAGAGCGAAGACTTCGCTAGGGCTAGTGTTAACTTGACCATCTTCGCGAGAGGGATAACTTCTAACTCGTCACAACCCAAAAACTTAGGTAAAAAGGGTTCTTCTTCAGGGATAATGAATTGATACATTCTTCTTGAGATTGCAAGGAAGGTAATGACACATAATCGACAACATGACACAACACAAATGTTAGTAACATGGACTGGCAGTATCCAGGATCAGGGAATGCAAAGTCAGTGACAAATTACTGTGTAATAGTAGGCTAACATTACATTATAAGACTAGGGCGGACAACCCCGTGACTTTATCATACATTTCGCACTCCGCGCCCGCAATTCGCGGAGTCTTTACAACAATAGTGGGTCAAAACTTGGGCTTTGAGCCCCAAAACATGCCTTGGGGGGATTCCATGCCCAACAAGGTGGTAAGGTATGGAACCATCGATTAACATGACCTTCAAGGGTGAGGAAGAAAAGAACATAAGAAAAATCTTCATCATTGATTTCATAAGATTCACACAACTTAAGAAAATCAGAAATGTGATCGGTTATGGATGTTCCATCCTCACCATTAAAATTTAACTGAGACAAGTGATAGAGAGGCTCATTGGGATTGAAATTTGATAAAGCGATAAATTAGAGAAACACCCCAGGAGTAAGATTTGAAGATGAGCCATTTTAGATAAGAGGTTCAAACTAGATTCAATGGGCTCAGCTTGTCATCTGGCCGTCCTAGCGCCACTATTGACAGTGATTGAAGTATGTCAACCAAGGGGTCTCCCTGATGTGAAGTCCCAATTATCCCTTACACCATTTGGAGTAGGAGCCCTGGAATATTAGCCCGTTATCTTAGAGATATGTCTTAGATCTAACTGTCACCAAGGGAGAGGAGTGCACATGCACCTTTAAAAAGAAAGGGGGGTGTGCCTGGTGAGTATTCGATCATATGTGTCAAAGTTATTTCACTATGGAGGGGAGGATATGTGAACCTCTAAGAGAGAGGTAGTAGTACCACCTTATTAGAGACATAGATGAACAATAAGGTCATGTGCAACATCAAGCAAAATAGTCCACATAGATGCATCAACAATTGAAACTAATATAACAAGGAATATATATCTAATATCTAGTGAAATAGCCCATGAGGATGCGACAACAATAGTAGAAATTACAACACATTCTCAGTATGATAAGTCCAAAATAACTGAAATAGTTCAACTACTTTAGCACATATGAGAGCGAACATGAATTACAAACATTCACAAAATAGTCTTACAAATATCCATAATCCATGCATGAAGAACATGCTGGCCTGAAGGCTTTTGTTATTAAGTAAAAGTTCCAAGAAACATGTATACAATGAACATCACTAGCTCCAATAGTGGAGCATTGGAGCCACTCGTTGCTCCTCAAAATAATTGATCTGTCTCTCTAATGCCTTGTGGGAGGAGCCAAGGTGAAAATTCCTTTTCTCATATGATGAAGATGTATATATAACTAAGGGGTGATGCTTCACCCTCCTTGTGAATCTTTGACTACCCTCATGACTGTTTGACTTCCTATGATATTTTAACTTACACAACTCTCCGAATTCCATCTCGGTCCCTCAGACTTCCACTTTACAATACATTTTTAATATACATGATCCACAATGATGATGTGGCCTATTACAACTCATAACATGACATGACATGACACTGTTGACATGGACTGCTTGATGATGTGGTAGTGTCACACAACTATTGTTGTTGTGTCTCTGATATTTTCTTGAGAATTATTTTGTCTTCCACCTCCTCATGGCTTGGTGATAAAGAGTCTTCAATGATCTCAAGTCTTGGGTTGTGGTCGCAAATTAATGCCCCTTTGCTTTGCCTCAATTGATCAACTTGCATGTACAACTGCAAAAATTTATTTCAGCATTCTTCCCTTTTGCATATTCTTCATCATCATCCTATCATGGTGTGAGAGAGTACCTGTATATGCAATCCACTCATGGCGAGATGACATCAGTCTGAAAACCCCCTAGCCTAATATAGTGCATTTTGTTCCATTAACTAGGTCGGGACTAGGTGCCAGGTTGGGAGAGAAGGCTCAGAGACTGCAAAATTGTGTAGTTCAAGCAGCCAAGGGTGAGGCTTGATCATTGAGACTACGTAGTGTATATTTTAGGCTAGATTGAGGGAAAAAACTTGGCAGTCTTGGGTGACAGTGAGGCAGGCTGAGGGGATGGACACTGGGAGGACATACTGTGTAGTTTCAGGAGGCAAGGGAGACTAAGATACTGCACAAATGTGCAGTTCAAAGGCTTATGGAAATATTTTGAGCCTTGTGTGTGTGTAATGCGTAGTTAGGATCAGGCTAGGAGGAATGATTGTGTAATCATGGAGGTCAAGGCTAGGCCTTGGGCACATAAACTATGTTGTGAAGTAGTCCTAGGAGGTAGGAACTACTCATTGCGTAGTTCCAAGGGGGAAGCCAACACCTTGAGTTCTGGAACTGTGCAGGCGTAATCCAGGTAGGTCAGGTGGAGCCTTGTTTCTCGGTCGGGAAGCTTCTTTAGAAATGGTTGAGTGTGAGAGTGGTGAGACTGATGTGTATAGTGATAAGACTTCAATTGTGATATCACACTTATAATACTTGACGACGCAAAAAAAAAATAGATCACCCATGACACATGAAAAACACATTTCCCTTCGTGTGACCAATTTATGACCAGTTACAACAAGTGCGACACTTAAGATACACATTGCGACGACCGTGACCCTCGAAACCACCAGAATAGGATTTTACACATTGTGCAATAGCCAGTATGAAAAAAGAAGACACTTTGTCTATGTTGCAAACGACACCAAACACCTAAAGAAAATACACGAAATGAGTTTCAATGTTTGTGAGAATACATGAAATTGAAGACATAATTATGTGGAAATGATAAGTTGTCCTTATTACTTCAGCTTCATGAGAGATGTGCTTTGTTTTACATATCTATCTTCCAAAAGGTTGTAAATCATATGTTGTCTTCATGCGGTCCTCATCATATTCCAATGTTCCTTCGTCTTCTTGCTTGATGATCATCCTTTGTCCTTGGCTCCTTAGGTGTCATCTACCATGTCTTCCTATCCACTTCCTTCTTTATCATATTTCCATAGCATGGTATAGTTCTTGTGTGTGCAGTAAAATCATGAAAGGTGACATCAATTTGGTAAACCCCTATCTAAGATGTTGCATGATGATCTGCTGATTGAGTGAAAACTAGTGGTGGGCCAAGGGAAAGGCCTAGTGACTTCGCATTTTTGCAGTTCACGAAGTCAAGGGCGGAGCTTGGGCTCTGATACTACACAATGCACAATTCAGGTTGGGCTGAGGAAGAATATTTCACAGTTTGAGAGCTCAGTGAGCTAGGTTGAGGGGTTGGGCATTGGTTCAACCAATTGTGTAGTTCTGGAAGATAGATGGGACTGGGTGATCGCGCAATTATGAGAGTTAGGGCTTGGGATTGAGCACTAGGTTTTCAAAATGCGCAGTTCTGGGAGGTAGAGACTTTATATTGCACAATGTCAAGAGACAAGATTGTTGCTTAAGGGTTGAGACTGCACAATGCGCAGTTCAGGAGGGTTGGATGAGGCTAGGTTGCTGGGAACTTTATGAAATTTGGCTAAGTGTGGGATCAGTGACTAAGTGCGGGATCAATGAAATTGATTTGAACAATGATAGAAATTGACAATGATCACACACTTAAACACTTGGAAACACAACATAGATCATCCAAAACATATGAACACATACTTCCCTTAATGCGAAAACCTTTGCAACAACTTATGACAAGTGTAGCATTGAAGATAGACTTTGCGATGATAATGACGACACTTGTGCGACAGTGTGTGAATATTTGGAAATGAGTGAGAAACATTCCTACAAGATAATAACAACTCATTATCACAAAAATTTTCCCTTGAAGCAAGCCAAAACTCCACTTTTCATGATAAGCGACAATTCCCATGCCAGAAGATGACATTTTCTATATGAAGATAAAAATGTCAGTGACACTTGCGATATACAAATGACGATTAAAACAACACATGCTAGAGCAAAGATAACATCAAAAGGAAACTAGTTAGATTGAAAGCAAGCGAAAGCAACAACTGAACACATGAAAGCGACGCTTGCGAAAACAAATGTGTGCGGGAGCGACAGTTTGAAAAATGCATCGACATAGAAGTACAAACACAAATATAATGTGAGAAATTTTCATTGTCAGTGCACATAGACTGTTGACATGGATTGGACATCGCACAGGCACAATCTTGATAGGAAGGTTTTATTCTTTTCCAATCTTGCGTAAAATAATGTGCTCATGCACTTGTTACAGACTTAGCATGTGTGAGCAAGTGACTTCAACACTTCTAGTCCAAGAAGGGAGCTCAAAAGAATTAGCTGACCAAGAAGTGACTATGGAACAATCGATTGTAAGATCCATAGAAGGCTCCAAAATTTGGATGTAAGAACAATTTTGGAGGATGTTTGTCACAACAATAACATGTTCTAAAATTGGTTACAATAAATCATATAAGTTTTACTTAAATTCCAATTTGAGATAGTCCAATTGATGTGATCTTATGTTTCATGATTGATTTGATTGACATGATTTAGAAATCAATATCAAGATACTATTTTATTAATATCCTAAATCACATTATATTTTCATTAACTAAAGCTCTCTTATTGAATTTAGGCTTCTATGATCCATATCAATTTTGAGAAGAATCTTCGGCGAAAATCACATAGAGATAATTTTGTCGACGCGTTGAACCAACCAGTGTGGTTCATCGTCAAGACAAGTTGAAAGAGCAGATCTTGCTATGCATTATAAATAGATCGTGTAGAATATCCAGGTAATGGCTAGAATCATGACAACTCGATTTGACCGGGAAACGGCTAGTTAGACCAATTTTTTTTTTTGTTTAATTCAAATCAGTTAATTCGGTTATTAATTTTCTTATTAAAATAAACATAAATTGACAATTTTATAAATATATATTAAAATAAGTGAGTTAATATACTATAATCATAAAATAATCGAGTAATTAAAAATAGATAATAGTTAACTATATTTTAAATAAATATAAGTTAATTATATTTTAAATAAAATATTAGTTAAAGGGAGATTTAAATCTTAAAATAAATTAATTATAAATCAACGAGGTTATATAAATATTAGTTAGTTGTATAAGTTAAAAATAGAATATTCTATAAATAGTTAATTCTATTTTAAAATATAAGCTAAAAGGACATATAAATAAATAAATAAGTTTCATATTCATAGTCAAAGAGTATCATGATAAAAATATTAGAGAATTACAATACTACTTAATAGTTAAAATAAATAAATAAATTAATTAATTAAATTAAATTAATAAATATAATATAATATACTATACTATAATATAATATAATAAATAAATAAATAAAAATATTAATTTTAATTTAAGAATCAAAGAGCTTGAAATATATATATATATATTAATTTAAGAATCAAAGAGCTTGGCAAAATAATAATAATAATAAATAAATAAATAAAAATGTGAATTTTAATTTAAGAATCAAAGAGCCTAAATATAAAAAGAAAAAAAAAGAGAGGGAGAAAACAATTAGGAGGAGAGGGCTAGGACCCAGCAACTACTAATCTTCCATCCATCCTCTCTATTGAGATTTTTCGGCCTTTTTTCAATCTCAAGGGCTTCCCTAAATTTCTGGTGATGGAATTGCGACACTTTAGCAATCACACTAGCTTCTTCGATGCAGACATGGTGATTGGTTTTCTCCACATGCTCTGCTAAAGCGAAAGACTTGGTTCTCATATTCTTGAGGTCCGCTGCATGCTCACTAATCCTTTGGTTATTGGAGTGACCAGTCTCACCGATATAGGGGGTCCCACATGAACAAGGAATAATATAAACACCTTTCATGTCCTTGGGGTCGATAGGATCCTTCACAGATCTGAGGGACTTACGAATGGTGTTAAGAGGTCTAAAGGTTGCGGGGACATTGTGCTTCTTAAGAATCCTCACAATCCTATCCGTGGTCCCTTGAACATATGGAAGATGGACCCCAGGAATTCGTTCCCTAGGTTCTCTTCTGGATAACGAATTCTTAGTTGCTTTGAGGAAAGCCTTTTGTCCCAAATGTCTGTTATAACCATTTTCAAACAATACATTAAGGAGATGGGACTACTCCTCCTTGAAGCTCCTTTCATTAGAGATCCTCAAGGCACAAGTCGCCAGGGTGTTGAGAACCCCCAACTTCTGGGCAGAGAAATGGTAGGAACTAGCATGAAGATACTGCTCCGTATGAGTTTTCTTGTGAAACACTCAGTGGCAGAGGGAACCATCCTTATTCTTAGAGATAAGAATATCAAGGAACAGGAGGCAACCATCGACTTCTTGTTCTTTAGTGAACTTGATGGCCGAGGATTGATTATTGAGATGATCGAAGAAGAGATCTAACTCATCTTAGCCGTGAGACCAGATGACATTAGTGTCATCCACATATTCTTGAATATTAAGTAGGTTGACATTAGTGTCATCCACATATCTCTTCCAATAAATACAAGTATTTTTGGCATTTATTCAGTGAAGCAACACGTATTTAAGACATTGACTTTGTGTAATGAAGTAAAATTATAAGTGCAGACACGAACGAATTCTCTGGCCCGATAATGGGTCTAGCCACAATAGATACATTCTATGGAAGATTTCCTTAGGTTATAATCAATCAAGAGGGCCTATCTCTAGGTCACTTATCCTATTTGATGATGTCCTTTCTTGCTCACTCCAGCAATCTGTCGCTTCCTTCTTCAAGCTCCTGAAACAAGTAAACAACAACAACACACAAACATAATAATAGACGAATTGCAATTCAACCTACTTAGTAGTCAAGAATCATTAAGACAAAAATATGTAATATTACAAAACATGTAGGAAATCAATCGATAGTTGCATATATTAATATTCAAAGAGATACTACAACCATTCGTCTTGACATCACAATCTTCCTCTGACCAGACCAGGTTCCCACACACTTCTGCTAGCACTTCATGATGGCTTCAAACAACAATAGTTTAAAGACTCTTCCCTTTAGGCTTCACTCCAAACCAAAAACACTTCTTCCTCACACAAGTAGATGGCTACAACTAGTAATAGCTTGCTTGTCTAAAATAGTATATTCAAACTCAGCCAAAACTCTAACTCCGACTTTCACACTAGTCTGTGCTTGGGAAGAAGGGAGGTTTATATAGGAAAGATAGATGGGAGATGGATCCTCTTCTCACAGGAGAAGGAATTATCCCTTGAGGTAGTTCCATCATTGTAGTGGAAAGGAGCCCAAACTTTCATCCTCGACCCCATCCGACCAAACCATTTACCGAAATTCCATTATGGAGCTTCTAGAGATGGAAGCTTCGACTCAAATTTAAAAAACTTTCCATAATAGGACCGGCACGACTGGAACACAGCTCAGTCGCACCGATCGGCGCGGGGAATATTTCTAATATCTACAAATCAGCGTAGGGGAGACAAAGGTCATTAGCGTCAGTCTTGTAAATTGGGCAAAACAGAAGTTTTAGGGGAAATGGTGCAAAAGGGAAATGATCTACTCATGAAGAGGAACATAATGGGAGTTTATCCATGAAGGCTAAGCATGCGGGGTTCACTGTAGAGGTCCTCCAGGATCAAGGAACGGGGAGTACAGGGACAGTGACAAAATGTTGTGTAACATATGCCCCATAAAGCGTGAAGGCCGAGCCATAGTGAGTGATGAAATGCTTTATAAATCAGTGTGGGGAACCAGTCTTCCGTCAGAAAACCTGCAAGGAAGTACAGATACATATACAAAAATTGAGACCTCTGTCAAATGATACATGAATTGTGGCATGGACACAGCCATCCAGAGAATGATCATGTAAATGGTTCCTGGCATGGGTGCAACCATCCGTCAAAGAGGATCATAATGAAACCAAAGTATGGTCGCAGCCATCCAAATAATGAGAAGGATCACATATGATAACTCATGGTCTGGGTGCAGCCAACCACCTAAAAGAGACATCCATATCATCATAAACCATGTCATACCACTTCGCAACCTGGACTTTCGTGATCTGAGTCCAGGGTCTTGCGCTCCAACACGACCCAATCAAAGTACAGACTCTAACATGTTAATAGATGTGTTGACGTCGAGCATGCTAGAAAGTTGCTTGATTACCAGTCCATGATGTAAACTGTTAACAAGCACGAGAGAGACCACCAATAATGACGATGGCCCTCAAGGTACAATTAGCACAATCCATGGGATGTGAATATAGGAACTGAAGTTGAACATCCACGAAATCACTTGATAGAAAGCCAATGATGTGAACTTGTCATCGAGTGCGAAGAACTTTCCATTAGGGCATGCAAGATCTAAGGTACTGGAAGGGAGGCTCTCGGTCAAATTCCCAGATAATGAGTTGAAGTCAATGGAAAGTGACCGTGTCGAAGGAGGGCCATAATGAATCCCACATCATTGACACGAGACGAGAGGATGAAAAATGATTTTGGATGATACAGAGAATCAGAGGTAAGTGTAACTACATAAGGGTAACTCTTCGACATATTGGCGACACAACTTGGAAGTTTGGCCGCTTTTGGATCCATAGGATCGGTGGTCATGATGATGTGGCAGAGATAAAATGGAAGGCAAAAATGAACAACCAAAACCGAGGAAGGCCAATGATACAAAGGAGGATATCCCAACCCAACACAAAGCAAAGAGTGTCATGTTCAAGAGTGAGCTGCCGACACGACTAATGGATTTCTAAATTTTCCCCCACCATTTCTGGCGAGTACCCAAATTATTTTTTGATTGCAAGCTTGAAGGGGATAGCATATGCTTGCACTATAATTTCATCCTTTGTACGAATCCAACCTATAAGTTTAACGAGCCCTCGGAAGGAGAAGCTTGTGTTCGTCATGATGATGAATCCGATGTCGTTTAATAGTTTAACGAGTCCAACAAAGGTGTAACTTGGTATCTTTTTAATGTTTAGAGAGTTTGAAAAAGACATGTAAAAGAAAACTCCACATGGTCCCTTTTCGTACATTTGTGTCTCTCGAGCCCGAAAGGGTAGAAAACAATATTTGAGAGAACTGCTTGACCATTTCAGTCAAGGAGCACCTTTTTTGTAAATAGTGCCTCCCAACCTGAAAAAGGGGTAAACTTATACTGGGCGCACGATGTTTTGCATCTGTTAACGAGTTCGAAATGACAAGGGCTCAGCCATCTTTTTAATTTTAAAGGGTCGGAAAAGAGCTGAAAGCGGACCCCCAACACCCCCCCCTCCCCCATTTTTACTCTTTAACGACTCAAAAAGGAAAAATACTCGGCGATATTTTCATATGAGTTTAACAAGTCGAGAAAAGAGCTCAAATATGACTCATCGCCATCCTCAAACATCCATCACCTGTTGCTGCACAACTAAGGCAAAGTGTATTATCGAGTCCTTGAGGAAAAATAGGTCAAAAATATTTACAAAACCCGATATTTTCATGAAAAATGAATTGAAAGGGAAAAAGTAAATATATTTTTACCATTTACCATTTTACCTTTGCAGTGAAGACTTTTTACCCACTTTTGCCTTAGTTTTTTCGGAGCAGATTGCGGGAGATCTGAGAGGTCAATCGACGAACCGTCAGCCAGGTAATAGCCGAAGCCCAGAGCTCCATTTTCATTTTATTAATTTCTATTTTTAGCCATTTTTTCAATTTTTTAGGGAGGTTTTTGAGAAAAAAATTTTCCCTCAGCCGGTGCGATTTCTGGGCACAAGACCACGTCGGCCGAGGGTGATTTGCACACCTAGCTGCACCGACCGGTGCAACTGTTTCTAAAACAGGCGTGCTAGCACCGTGAAAGGGGAAAAATCAATTTTCCTTAAGAACTGACTATTTAAATTTGGATTTTATGTGCAAAAATTGATCACTAACTTAAAGAAATGGCTTTTGCATGAGAGAAATTGTTGAAAATGGTGGATTGGAAGGAAAGAGAACACGAAGATGTGGACACCCAGGAAATGAATGATCCAACTTGCCAGGAGGCTTTGAGGGCTTGCGGGCTCCTCAAATTTTTCCTTACACTAGGGATGCGGGCCCATCCTGAATTGTTTCGATACTTGATAAGCCTTTGGGACATATACTTCATCACTAGACTATCTCGCAGAGGAGAGCAAGTGAACTTGTATGGGTCATGTCCTATTGGGGCAAGCATATCTTCCCTGCTTTCCGAGCATTGTCCTCAGGCCCTGAAATCCAAAAGTGGGAAGATCAAGATTTCCAGTGTGTAGGATTTGACATTGAGGGTACTTCTGTTGACCAATAACTGAGTGGCAGGGTCCCAAGCAGAACATGAGACTAACAAGTTGAATTTCCTTTACGCTATTGACTGCACAACTCCTACGATCTTCAACTGGGCTAATGTGATGAAGATGAACATCAAACGCCAGTTGTCCAAGGCCAAGGCAGGAAATCTGAAGCAATTTGGCTTCAGATCAGTACTTGTGACCTTTTTCCTAGAACAAGTGCCATTATTCTAGTATCAGTTGAATGAGGTTGATCCTCCTGCATCACGCGATTTGTAGATCGCTCGTTAGAGTCGTTTGATGCCCAAGATCACTGGGGGTCAACAAATGTCATACCAACCAACATTCCTTTCATGGCTACGATGACAGAAAATCGTCTTGGAGGACTGGTCGTACAATGACACTAATTTCCATGGAGACCCGGATATGCCCTTGCCAGATGGGGAGGACTTTGATGACGAAGGTAAAAACCAATTTTTTGATTTTCATGTTTTTAAATTGTTGTTTTTTTTTTAATATATGCATGCTTATAACATTTCACTTATGTATGTAGATGTTGGAACAGAGCGGCTAGCCAGGATGTCCCCGATAGCTAGGCGCTACCCCCATCCTATTGATATTGTCGCCCCTTGTCAGGAAGGGAGCAATAACGAGGAGGAGATTGCGAGGAACTTCGAGGGGTTGACTCATGGTATCCCGAAGTATGCTCGGATAGGAGACATGCCTCGGCGATACCAGAGGCACACAGTGGGAGTCTTAGATCGGATCTGCCGATTGTTGAGTCATGTTGTACGAGCTATCTTGTGTTATCATGACCACCATGATGAATAGTTCCTAGGTCCGGTACTTACATATTTTTTAAGGCCTGTGTGCCATAAACATTCGAGGCCTGCGAGTTGTCGATGTTATTATGGACATACATATTATTTTTTGGGGTTTAGATGTATCAAACATTGACACACACACACATATGTTGTATTTTCCTGTTTATTATGGTACAAATGGTTTGTCTTATCTTTTACATGTTTCGCAAATGTCTATCCAACACGTAATTAGCTAATGCATCTGTTAATGTATTGATGTGTCTAGGAATATGATGATATGTAATATAATCAAAATGTCTTTCCAACAGATGGATACGAAGATACATTCGTAAAATTTGAGGGTTCCCGATGGAATATTTCCCATTGAGTTGAAGGACAACAAGCTGTGAATCTAGGTTGACAACCAATTCTCTGATATCCAGAGCGATGGCTTCTAATAACAGTTCGATGACCGCACTGTACTTAGCAATGTTGTTGGTTGTATGACCTAGGTAGATACCTTGAATGTAAATCAACTCACCATTAGGGTTATAGATAGCCCATGCCAGGGATGATAGGTCTTGGGTACTACGGCAAGCACCATCAACGAAACCAACGTGAGGAGACGCGGACATCTGCAAAGCAATAAAAGCATAGTAAACAAGAAGGTTGTTTGAAAAATTATCACACAAAACCATGTTGTATAGAAATGAATCACACAGTAATGTACATAAGTAACCATGCAAGACAACCTAAGCATAGTACTTTTTGAGGTAAAGCCCATTGTGGGGCTTATCGAGAGGATTTCCTTCATAATCAATAAGTTCAAAGGCTCCTTTCTGAAAAACGCGTTTTACAATATAGGGCATGTGCCACATAGGTTAAAACTTGCCTGCCCCTGGCTTATCGTTAGCTTGGTCGTATAGTAGGACCAAATCACCATCAGAGAAAGTGTGAGGGGAGACCGACTGGTCGAAATGGGTTTTGACCCGTTTCTTTTGTTCTTTGATGACCATGGTAGCGAGACTACGAGTCTCGTCCAATCATTCTAAATATGAGAGGCATTCCTCTTGAGGTGATGTTTTAGGGAGGAGTTCAACAGCTAACTTAAGTGAAGGAATCTCACATTCGATTGGTAATGTTGCTTCTAGACCGTAGACTAGCTGGAATGGTGTGAAACTAGTGGCGTCTTTGGTTGAAGTTCGGTAGGTCCACAGAGCTTAAAAAAGCATGAGATGCCATCCCAATAGTAGCTGAAGCATGGTGACAAAAACTTTGTTCACGGCTTAAACTTGGTCGTTGGCTTGAGGGTAATATGGGGTTCAACCATCGTGGCGCAAGCCGAATGGAGATGTCAGTTATGTCATCATGTAGTCTTTGAAATGGGAGCCATGATCTGTGACAATGGCTTGGGGTACATCGAACCTGGAAATAACATGGTTAAAAAGGAATTGAGCTACCATCTTACCATCTGTAGAATATGTAGGCATCGCTTCGGCCCATTTGGTGAAGTAATCCATAACAACGATAATGTAGCCATGCCCCCCGGTCGAGCGAGGGTTACATGTCATATAATCGATACCCCATTTGGCAAAGGGATCAACGGTAATGACAGGGTGTAGGTGAGTGGGTTTCGCATTCAGATACATTGGTATTTCATGCACCACAATGATGGGATCAATTCCAGACATTTCTTCGTAATATCATGCAAACACATCATGGAATTCCTGAAAAAGACGAGTATATGTCTTGATCTCATCTGGAGAACAAGATACCTCGATATAAACGTGTTCAACGACACCAGATTTGAAATAAATGTCAATCGACATTGTTTGGGTAATATTACCAAAATTTCCTTTCAACCATACTTCATGAGTAACAGTCGGTGGTGGAAATGGAGAAGAGGACTCTTCGAAAGAGGTAGACATGACCGCTGGGTGAGGTAGGAATGAGGAGCGATAATGGGTATCAATCCATGGCGGTTCCTCGAGAGACATGATTTCCATGATACCTTCATCGGTGAGGAAGGTCTTGGCTAAGGGATCAGATGATTCCAAAGTGCCAATCGAGGGGGATTGAGAATACTTATCAAGAGAGGTCTTCAAGACATGAGAATCAAAGGATGCAGAGTTCGCAACCGAAACAATTTCCACGTAATTGACTTCAGCGGGACTAGGCAGAATGATGTCTCCCCAAGCATCAACCAGATCTAGCGCAGGTATGACCCAGGGATCAGATCTGATCGAGATCATGTTGATGGAGGCAACATGAGGAGGTGGGAGTGGAAAAATCCCCATTAAGGCAGAACCTTTGAAGAGACCTACCACCACACTCTCAAAGGGAGCAACAGAGTGCTTGACATACGGAACATTACCATCAGAAGAGGAAGAGGCAAAGAAAGCTAGCATATCAACAGTGACAATCCTCCGTTTATGGGGAAAACGGATCACACGAAACAAAGAGGAGGCCACAATATGCATGGCATGAATCCAACTTCAGCTGAGTAGAAGATTATAATTGAGATTGGCGTCAACAATCTCTACTTCGACTTGCACTATCTTGCCTTCCAGGGTGATAGCAAGGTTGGGTAAGACACCGAAGGGTCGCAAATCGTGCCCATCGAAAGCTTCCAATGTGCTCAGAGACTGGTTTAGTGCAGGGGAACCAATAGCCTTCTAGCACGCAGTTGATATGATGCAGGTAGAAGCACCTTCATTGATGACAGTGTGGTGGATGGTCTTTTAATTAATGATTACCTAAATAAGAAAGGTAGTCTGATGAGGGAGTCTTGGAACATGGTTCTCTAGATCGAAACAGATACAATTAGAATTGGTGGGATCAATGCCCCCGATAGCTGACATCAAAGATTTCTGCTATGATGGGCAGCTTTTGAGTACCTCGAGAACCAACATAGCTGACAGTGCTTGAACTAAATCTTCAACAATATTGTAACGCTGAGCGGCTCGGGCGTTGGGATTATACGAGGATTTTCGTAGCACACCTCGAGAGGGTGGTCGTGTAGTGAAATTAGGGTTAGGGCGCTCAATTTGCAGAGGGCCAGAACTTGGGGTAGAAGAAGAAGGTGGAGCTTCTTTTTCTTTCCCTACTGTGGGAGCTGGAGTTTGATAATCCTTCGATCGGGTAGCCACATTAATGGGCGTGCTCATCATGAACACTTGAGATCCAGAGGAAGCAGATTGGGGTTGGTCTACCATCTAAGTCTACTAAGACAGAAAAGGTTCTTTGAGGACAGTAGGGGTCCCTTTGAGAAAACAACTAACTTCGGATCATCGTGGACAATCCTTAGTATAGTGATCCTCTTCACAGATGAGACAGGGATACTTGGGTTTCCGTTGTGAGGATTCGCCAACAGATGATTTGGGAGGACCCTATTTCAGGGCATCGAATTTAGCTTTTCCTTTGCCTTTCTTTTTTCCTTTTAAGGATTTGTCCGCTGCAGTAGACTGGACAACGTGGACCTCTGAGGTTTTACCAGGGCCTGGAGGGTTTTGAGATGAACTGTTGGGAGCAGTATTCGAGACCGACTTCTATTTGGAAGAAGTTTTGGTAGGGGCCTGGGAGCTGATCAACAGTGACAATCCTCCCTTTATGTGGAAAATGGATCACACGAAACAAAGAGGAGGCCACGACATGCATGGCATGAGTCCAACTTCGGCCGAGTAGAAGATTATAATTGAGATTGGTATCAACAATCTCTACTTCGACTTGCACTGTCTTGCCTTCTAGGGTGATGGCAAGGTTGGGTAAGACATCGAAGGGTCACAAATCGCGCCCATCGAAAGCTTCTAATGTGCTCAGATACTGGTTCAGTGTAGGGGAACCAATAGCCTTCTAGCACGCAGTTGACATGATGCAGGTAGAAACACCTTCATCGATGACAGTGCGGTGGATGGTCTTTTCATTAATGATTACCTAAATGAAAAAGGCAATCTGATGAGGGAGTCTCGAAACATGGTTCTCTAGATCAAAATAGATCAAATTAGAATCGGTGGGATCAATGCCCCCGATAGTTGACAACAAATATTTCCATTGTGATGGGTAGCTTTAGAGTACCTTGAGAGCTGACATAGCTGACGACGCCTGAGCCAAATCTTCAACAATATTGTAATGTTGAGTGGCTTAGGCATTGGGGTTATATGACGATTTTCGTAGCACACCTCAAGAGGGTGGTCGTGTAGTGAAATCAGGGTTAGGGCGCTTGATTTGCATAGGGCCAGAACTCAGGGTAGAAGAAGAAGGTGGAGCTTCTTTTTCTTTCCCTGCTGTGGGAGCTGGAGTTTGATAATCCTTTGATTGGGTAGCCACATTAATGGGCATGCTCATCATGAACACTTGAGATCCAAAGGAAGCAGATCGAGGTTGGTCTACCATCTGAGTCTATTGAGACAGAAAAGGCTCTTTGAGGACAGCAGGGGTCTCTTTGAGAAAACGACTAACTTCGGATCGTCGTGGACAATCCTTAGTATAGTGATCCTCTTCACAGATGAGACAGGGATACTTGGGTTTTCGTTGTGAGGATTCACCAGTAGATGATTTGGGAGGACCCTGTTTCGGGTCATCAACTTTAGCTTTGCCTTTGCCTTTCTTTTTTCCTTTTGAGGATTTGTCTGCTGCAATAGACTAGACAGCGTGGACCTCTGAGGTTTTACCAGGGCCTGGAGGGTTTTGATATGAATTGTTGGGAGCAGTATTCGAGACTGACTTTTGTTTGAAAGAAGTTTTGATAGGGGCCTGGGATACTGAACCAATAAATCCATCAACAGGAGGAACAACGGGTGACTTCGATGTCGCAGGATCAGATGATGGCCGCGGAGCATTGGGTAATAATTTGTATAACGTGCCAGACTGAGAGTAGACCAGGTCCAAGTACTGGGCACGAGCGATGGTTTTTTCTTCAGTGACGCATCCACCCATGGCTATATCGCAAGCAATTGGGGCTACGAATGATTTGATAAAACATTCGGTGAGCAACTGATTAGCTATCTCGAACTTTATCAGTCGACGTCTACGTCTCCGTTCATGGATATGATTAGAGATGTGCGTCGCAGTGTCTTGCTTAAGAGATGTGAGCAGATAGGTGTTCATATCATAACAAACCGATAGTTGAAAATGCATGAGAAAAGCCATGGCTAACGAATTGAAGTCATGAAAAGTACTTCGAGGTAGCTCGATGTACCATTTTGCTGTGGCACTCGTGAGGGTTCATTGGAAAAGATGAAGACGAATGGAATCATCCACATATGAGTTCGATGAGCACCAGAGGTGATATGTCATCACATGGGCCTAAGGATCTTCTTATACTTTTCCATCAAACTTTGGGCAATCACTTGGTATCTTGGACGACACCGGAGGCCAGTACGACGAATGAAGAATCATATCATTCGTAAGACACGATACATATGGAAACTTAAGTGTGGCCAAGAAAGGTAATT
The DNA here is from genome assembly GCA_031772625.1 of Pinus tabuliformis. Classification (NCBI taxonomy): domain Eukaryota; kingdom Viridiplantae; phylum Streptophyta; class Pinopsida; order Pinales; family Pinaceae; genus Pinus; species Pinus tabuliformis. Next base: position 625,572,012 of record CM062814.1, on the reverse strand, counting down.
GAGTGTTAAAAGGAATGGGAGGTCAATAGGCGGGCCCATAAGGAGGAGCCCATCCCTGCTGGTAAGGATTTTGACCCCACAATGGGGGATTTTGGCCATATGGTATCTGAGGCTGCCCCCACTTCGGATTAACTTGACCAAAGGGAGGATTCACACCTTGAATACCTTGAAACTATCCATGCATAGGTTGCTGATAGGCAACGTATGGGTTAAAAGGTTGTTGAGCCTGTTGACCTTGGACATATGGGTATGGGACCTGTTGTCCTAGAACATAGGGCTGTTGGGCCTGTTGTCCCTGAACAAGAGGGTTCTGGACCTGCAGTCCTTAGGCATAAGGTTGATATGCTTGTTGCCCTTGGACGTAGGGATTTTGTACCTGGTGCCCTTGGCCGACAGGATTCTGAACCTGTTGGCCCTGGACAAGAGGATTCTGCACCTGCTGCTACAGGACTTGACCTTGAACCTGTCCCTGCAAGGGTTTCCCTTGTTGATAGGTATACAAGGGTTGTTGCTGCCCAGGTTGGTTTTGTTGACCTTGCAGTTGCAAAATTTGTCCCTGGGTTTGTAGAGGTTGGCCCTGCGAGGGTATGGGTTGAGAGGTATGCAGAGCATATTGCATCTGTTGCTATGTGGCCTGCTGCAACTGTTGAAAGGACTGACCTTGCGATTGTTGCAGGTGACCTTGCTGCAGGATAATTTTCCCTTGTTGTTGCGTGGAAATCCCTTGCTGCAACAAAGGTTGCCTTTGCAGTAATAAATGTTTCCCTGGTTGTTGCAAAAGTTTTCCTTGTTGTTGCAAGGGTACTTGAATAGTGCCCGGGAAATTACCGAACTGAATCTGGCTGTAGCCAGGCTGGATGTACTACCCAGGTTGGAGGGTGTAAGGTTGATTAACCAATCCTTGAGAACCATATGGAACATAAGGATTTTGGTATTAGACCTGAGCCCCATAGTGTTGTTGATACTAAACATTGCTCAATCCAGATGGACCACCAGGATTTTGAACCTGTTGGTACTAGAAATTGCTTGATCTAGTAGGGTCAGCAGGGTTGTAAATAATACCAGAAGAGGGCTGGTTTATACCAAGCATGTGAGCTTGTGAACCACTCACATTAGTGACACTTGAAACCATAGAGACATTTAGGTTCTGCCCCCCAGGCGGTGGTACAATCTGGCCACTGACTAACGGGATAGAAGAACTAGCAGAGACAATCTTTGAAACCGCTGGTTGAGACTGACACGTAATTGGGATCGATTATACAAGAGTGTTCGGGACTGTGGGTTGCACCGGTATTGAAGTAACAACTGGTTGGGAAGACGTGTTCGTGACGAACGGACCTGACGTAGGTCTGATGCCTGACGCCCAAACAAAATTATGATAGAGTGATGAGGCACTAGGTGTGCCTGAAACTAAATGTCCCAAAGACACATAGCCGGGTGGGAAGCTGGCGGGAATACCTTCTAAATAAGGGAAACTCTCGGGAGGGAACTGCAACTGCAATTCTTCCCCCTCAACAGTGTGTGGAGTTGAGACTTCAGACTCATTGGGAGAGGTGATTGGAGCATCGCCTTCGGGTTCCATGTCTGAAAACAAACGACTACAAGCAGTTGAAAGTGTACTGGGGGATAGTTCCAAAGGAACACCCGGTTGATTGTACAGACTGTAAGGGCGCTATGGTGATATCTTAATAGCGTTAAACAGAGGGTTTGGAGGATAGATAACCAGTCCAAGCTGATCTTCAGTGGTTAGCGAGTTCTCTGGAGTTCGAACGGGATTATCTAGAGATTCCGGGTCAAGACCAGCAGATGACCCTGAATCGAAAGTAGGCAGAGGACATGATGATAATGGTTGAACACTAAAAACAATCGTGAGTTCAACATTTTTGTCCTCAAATGGCTCTAATAACTCAGAAAGTGGCTCCTCAGACAATCTTTCAGATGGAGGAGAGGAAGAGGAAATGGGTGAACCAAATGGTTCAACCACGATGACCTTGTCTTAGTCGATAGAACAAATAACTTCAAGGCTTTAAAATATCCTTTTAAGGGAACTCTCGATTTGGTCAAAAATCTAACAAGATGTTTTGGATCATGGGCAATCAATTATTTAATACGCATAAATGACTGATGTTCTTTCATTTTTTAAGAGTAGAGAAAGAAACAAAGATGACTCTATCGCTTTCGATTGCAAACGAGCTCGAAAGGACAAGTGATCAGATGATATTTTAAGTTTAATGAGTCAAAAAGATCAAATGACTACTCTGGATGATCTAGGTAAATATGATTACCAGGAAACCACAAACTGCAGAATACCTCCTGGTGAACCAAGAAGTACGAGCAGGAAATCTCCCTGAATGCTATGTTTGGTGTATCACGTTTGCAAGGCGGCTGACTCGGCTTCCTAAGGATAAAAGGATTGCAGCCTAGTGGGGTCTCCCGTTATATATGCGACGATACGGGGAGCACAAATCCGTGCTAGTGTTGTCTAATGCCAAAGCTAACAACAGCGGCTAGGTTTACAAACGTTGGAACACATCTCTAGAATAGACCTTCTAGATGTGATCGTTAATGTCAAATGTGCCTTAGGTTAATTGAATGCATTTTAGAGTTGATCTTGAGTTAAGTTCCATTTTTCAGGTCTTAGCGATGCTACTCGAAAAACATAAAAACGCAACTAAATGAGACAAGACCCTTTCAATTCGATGAAATGATTACATTAGAGAGAGAAGAAACCGCACAATCAAAATGCAAACAGTCGAGAAACTAAAAGCGAAATGATTTTTCACTACTTTACTTTTTAGATAATAAATAACAAAAAATGCATTCCAATTCCTAATTTCCTGACAAGCACTTATCTATTAGTCCTTTCGAAATGAGAGAAAAAATAATAGTTTCTTTTTCAAATCTTGATGTAATTCTAGTTTTCTAAGAGATGCAAATCATACTGATGCAACAAGCTAGAATTTCACACTTTCTCATGAAACAACAAAACAAACTTTTCGCATAAAATCCTTCATTGAAAAAGTTTCTGAGACTATGAACTCTTCAAGTAGATGAAAACATAAAATTAGAGGTTCATTCAGATCCATGAAACACTGACTTTGTCAAGCACAAGACCAACAATGTAATCTATGCCGGAAAAAGACGTTCAACTTAGTAAACGAAACTTTTTCAAAAAACTTTTGCAAAAGAGGTCAAAATCGTAGAGAGGACCAATAACAAATGCAAGGAGCAGACACACCTACAACCAAACTCGATGAGTCCACAAGCTGCTGAATGGATGACTAACTAGATGTGTTAGTGTCATTGGCCACTCAATGGCTCAATCAATCAAAAAGCAAGAGGACAAGCCTACAAGCAAGCAAAAGACAAATGAAAAGTAGCTTTCTAATCAGGGAGAAAACAATCAAAAGGATCACAGGGTCAAAAACAAAAGAGCAGAACACACTGGCCAAGATTAGGGTCTAGCCCTAATCTTTACTTATAGGGATCGATGCGACTGCCTAACTGACAACAAGCACTAGAGGCAGGTCGTCGTGATTGTTCCTTTGCAATTTGTGCTGATCGGTGCGACTGTCAACCGATAAAACGTGTTGTCCAAGGGAACTAAGGAAAAAAATCAAAACAGAGACCAGATCTGCTACTATGGATTTTAGACTTAGGCCAGTAAGCAGGAGAAAAACAACAGAACAAAAGGGAAAATGCGAAGCTAGCAAAGTTCTCACGAAATCATGAAATCCAAAACAAACAAAAAGATGGGATCTCCCCAGCGGACTCACCAATTTGTGGTGAAGTAAAATTATAAGTGCAGACACGAACAAATTCCTCTAGCCCAATAATGGGTCTAGCCACAATAGATACATTCTATGGAAGATTTCCTTAGGTTAGAATCAATCAATAGGGCCTACCTCTTGGTCGCTTATTTTGTTTGATGATGTCCTCACTTGCTCGCTCCAACAATCTCTCGCTTCCTTCTTCAAGCTCCTAAAACAAGTAAACAACAACAACACACAAACATAATAATAGAAGAATTGAAATTCAACCTACTTAATAAGTCAAGAAGCATTAAGACACAAATATGTAATATTACAAAACATGTAGGAAATCAATCGATATTTGCATATATTAATATTCAAAGAGGGATTACAACCATTCGTCTTGACATCGCAGTCTTCCTTTGAAAAGACCAGGTTCCCACACACTTCTGCTAGCACTTCATGATGGCTTCAAACAACAATAGTTTAAAGACTCTTCCCTTAAGGCTTCACTCCAAATGAAACACACTTCTCCCTCACACAAGTAGATGGCTACAACTAGTAATAGCTTGCTTGTCTAAAATAGTATATTCACACTTAGCCAAAACTCTAACTCTGACTTTCACACTAGTCTGTGCTTGGGAAGAAGGGAGGTTTATATAGGAAAGATGGATGGGAGATGGATCCTCTTCTCATGGGAGAAGGACTTATCCCTTGAGGTAGTTCCATCATTATAGGGGAAAGGAGCCCAAACTATCATTCTCAACCCCATCCGGCCAAACCATTTACCAGACTTCCGTTACAGAGCTTCTAAAGATGGAAGCTTTGGCTCTAGTTTAAAAAACTTTCCATAACAGGATTGGCGTGACTGGGACACAGCTCAGTCACATCGATCGATTTGGGGAATAGTGCTAATCTCTGCACATCGGCGTCCAGGGGAAGACAAAGGTCATTAGCGCCAATCTTGTAAATTGGGAAAAACAGAAGTTCAGGCGAAATGGTGCAAAAGGGAAATGATCTGCTGATGAAGAGGGACATAATGGGAGTTTCTCCATGAAGGCAAAGCATGCGGGGTTCACTGTAGAGGTCCTCCAGGATCAAGGAATGGGGAGTATAGGGACAGTGACAAAATGTTGTGGAACACTTTGTAAACTTGTTTTTCCTTCAATCAATTCAACATTAATGATTTCATATTTGTCAATTGAACTCGTATCATCCAATATAAAATGAAATCTATTTTCTATCTATATGAGGAAGAAGTGTTGAGCGGGAAAACAGATAAACAAACCATATTATGGACTGACATTTACTTTATCTTCACAATTTTCTTTTGTTATTGCAATTACTATATTTGTAAAAAGGTGATGATTTTTCGTTCAAACCGAGTCGCTTTGCACAAGGAAAGCTCCACAAAATGAACCATTGAATATGATCAAATCAAATTTAACTTTAATCTTATGACCAAATCAAATTTACTTAATAATAAATTTTATCAATTTCTAAAAACATCACAGACTTGTGGTATAATAAATTATTTTGCTGAAGTTGAAAGTATGATCTCATAATACATCAAACTATCTTGTTTATTTTTCAAAGAATTTTGAAAAACCCCCATATTTCATTTTGCAATAGTCAATGCTAAATTATTCTTTGTAATTAATTTGCGGAGAAAGAAGAAAGACTCTGGAGGAAGTGCAACAGAAAGGGAAAATCATGATTTTTTTTTCCTTTGCAACGCACATAAAGCTAGGTCATTTTATGAATAGCTATGTGTTACTAATTACTCTCACATTGTTATGACTGACATTTTTGTTGGTTCCTAAGAATCTTTCATTTTATTTTATTTTTCCATTTTAAACATTTGATCATGATAATGTGCAATATGTTAAATAAAAAATATTTTTAATGCATCAAAGCAATTGTTAAAGATCAATAAAGCGTGAACCATAAAATATTGAAGGTTATAAATGAATCATAGCATATGCAAATAAATGATCATATCATCCAATTTTAAATAAATTTATATTCAAATAAGCTGGAAAAGGAAAATCTCAAACAATTGACAATATTAGAAGCGTTTGTAAATGACACTATGTATCAATTTATGCCAAAAATAATAATGATTAGAGTATCAATAACAACTAAACAAAATGTTGATTCACTACCAAAAAAGGAAAATAATCATAGATCTAGAAAAATTTCAGGATCATTACATACTCAATAGCTACTAACTATGAGGGGTAGTTATGGAACAATATTCTTTGTTACTAAGCTCGTTGATGACGGAAACTGAAACTCACAGTGTACATGTTTCTCCATATGAGCCAATCTTCCTTTAAAGAGATTTAGTTTTTCTTGTAAACGCACCTCACCCCTTTGCAAATTTTCTTATTTGTCTTGCATCTGTCACTAATTGTGTTGAATATTATTCATGAATGAGATAATAGCATTTCGGTCATCATGTCTATTTCTTAGGAGCCGTTCCACAAGCATTTTGAGATATGCAAGTTCATTACAAATGTTGCATTGATCAAATGCAGAATCGTTAAAATCAGACATGTTGTCAAGGCTATTATCTATAACCTCCCCCTAACCAATGCTTTGTAAGTGACATTGACTTGAGTTTGCTCATTCACCAACTCCACGCCTCACTTTTCCTCATTCACATGACATCTTGTATTTTACCAAAGGATAGAAAATACTCGAATACAATAATGCTATGAACGATGCAAACTAACAAAAGCTTTTACATTAAACAAAATAATGTGTCAACTAATAATAGCGACAACCCAAATAGACTTTCATTGCAGTGAAACAAGAGCAGGTCGCAAAAGAAACTGCTACGAATAAGAAAAAATACTGAAACTAGAGCATAAAAATGTTTCATCTCAGCTCAACATCAAATTCGAAAATACCATAATTAATTTCCATGTGTGACATATATCTATATCACTTTATTTATTTCATTGGATATAACCTACGTCAATGTAAATCACCATTGATTTAGTTGTTTCTTTTCTTTCAGTGTTAAATCTTATTTTGTCAATCTTTTTACAAACCAAAAAATATTTCCCTAATTTCAAAATATTTTCGTAACTTAGTTTGCAAAATTGTCTATTACCCTTTCTGGTTAACATAAGCATTTATTCAACAAATCAACATTGTATAATTATTATTTCTTTTTAACAAATCGATCAATATTAAAAAATAGTATTTTTAGAGCTTATTAAGCAAATACATGCATAAACATTGCTCCGTAACCAATTTTAATTTTGGCAAGGTTGAGGGATGTGCAGAAAGTAATATGTGGCAAAATATTCGTTCATTCTTTTTTACACTTTCATATGCACTACCCATCCACACATACCAACTTTCAAGAGTGCATATTACTGAATATTAAAAAGTTAATTAAGGCTAATAATGAAAATGTAATGCCTCACATTAAAGCATTGTGCAATTCTTGTTCTATTGTTAATAGCAAAATTAGTAAATGATAACTAGAATATATGCAATAAGAACAATGTCCATAATTCATGCAATTTGGACAAATAACAATGAACACTTTATTTTAATTTCTTCTTACTCTGGACTTGAATTTTCATAAGCTCTAAACATATAATGATTTTACCATTACTCTGCTACAAATGCTTATTATCTCAATAGTTCTTGCTATTAATATCTGAAAGTGTTGAAATTCTATTTTTCTATGTTTTAATAATCACTTATTACAAAAAAAAAATATGTTGCAATATTAGATAAATAATTGCAGATAAAAAATAAATCAAATGCATAATAGAAGACATCCAAGAACAAAATGAGACAAATAATTTAGGTCCAATGGCTAGAGCAAACCCACAAGGGGAAAACACAACCATATTCTTCTTCTATTAGAAATGAATTGTTCAACAAAGATACATAGTACAATGAGAGATCAAGAGAATGAGTAATTTCACCCAAATCTAAACAAGTTGTAGCATGAAGATCACGGGTAGCAGCAGTAAATGCTACCACTAAATCAACCTTCCCTTAAACTGAATGAACATTGAAACACTGAACCACTAAATCAACCTTTCTCACCAAGTTATACTCTTACTCTCCAAGTCTCTCTCTCACAATCTTCTTCATCACTCTCCAACTCTCTCTCAAGTTAAAATTCTTCTTTCACAATGCATTAAGTAGTGATGGGAGAAAGAATGAGGAAAATATTTGTAGGAAAAGAAACAAACCCATGCCATAAAGGAGTAACTTGCATGCCAAGAGGAGTGTAACTCATGCCTATTTAGGAAATGTAACTCATGCCATTAAGGAGGTACGCATGTCTTTTAAACTTATTCTTTCAAGAGAGATTGTAACATATGCATTAAAGAGTGAGTAAGAAGAATCTTTTATGAAATTCTTTTATTGAGTGCAAGAGAATCTTTTATGACGTGCCTTAATAAGTGTAAGAGAGTGTAAGAGCATTAATGAGAGTGTAAGAGAACATCATTGAGAGCCATGATTGAGTGACTTGAATTTTTTTTTAATAATAGTATAATAGTATCATAAGAATAACAATGATAATATTGATTATTAAGCTAAAATTAAACTAATAGGATTGATTGATGATCAGGAGGAATTTTCCATCAACAATACTTTATTACCAATTGATGCAAGGCGATTTACTATTTTTTGGAAATTTATACTTGAAACTTTATATTTTTAGAAATTCATCTCTGAGCTTCCAAATTTTCAACACTCCCTCTCAGGTAGGGAGGAATTTCTTTCTACAACAAAAGATCTTTGCTTTCTGTGCTCATGTTTTTTCATCATTGTTCTGTATCATCTGGAAAAATTATGTCTCACTCTAATGAACAAGAATCATCATAGGGTAGCTTTGGCTACCACCCTATATCCACAGACAATAGGGGAGATTTCCACATGCCAACATATGACAAGGATCTCGTATAACCAAGTCTCATTTATTCTTGGGGGGATAACAGACTTAACAAGGATCTCACACAACCAACTCTCATCTCTCCTTGGGGGATAACCCATTTGTCAAGGATCTCACATAAACAAGTCACATATCTGCTTAGGGGGATAACCCACTTATCAAGGATCTCACACAGCCATGTCACATCTCTTCTTGGGAGGATAACCCACTTGACAAGGATCTAACACAACCAAGTATCATTTATACTTGGGGGATCCACTTGTTAACACATGACAAGGATTTCGCACAACCAAGTCTCATCTCTACTTGGGGGGATCCAATTGTCAACACATGACAAGGACCTCATACATCCAAGGATAATCTTTGCTTAGGGGGATCCACTTAGTAACACATGACAAGGATCTCTCACATCCAATGATTATCACTGCTTAGGGTCATCCACTTGTCAACACATGTCAAGGATCTCGCACATCCAAGGCTCATCATCCATGACTTCCCTCTCTAGGAAGGGTCACATTTGTCAATCCAAGTTGCTCTCTAAAAACCAAGAACTTTCCTTTCAACAAAGGCTTGGTAAGAATGTCAATGATTTAGTCATAAGTCCCTATATGATGGAGTCTTACTACTCCTCTCTATACCATATCCCAGATATAGTGATATTTGATCTCAATATACTCAGACTTGTCATGGAACATGAGATTTTCTACAAGTTGAATCCCACTCGTATTGTCACAGTAAATTATTGTTGTGTCTAGAACATTCTCAAACTACTCTCTAAAGAGCTTCATCAACCATAATTCCTCATAGCTAGTCATGCTAGCAACAATGTACTCAACTTCAGTCATGTTGAGGGCTACATACTTTTTCTTCCTACTCATCTAGGATATCACGACATATCCTAAGCTGAAGTAACACCTAGATATGTTTTTTATATTAGTAGATTTACCATCCCAATCAACATTTGAGTATCCATGTATTCTTATATCACCGGAAGTATATTCAATCTTATATTGATGGTCCCATTCAGGCATCTCAACACATGCTTTGCAACAATCTAGTGAGCATAAGATGGTATAATCATATATTTTCTCAGAGTATTGACCACAAAACATATGTCTGGTCTAGTTTTCACTAAGAACATCAATGCCCCAATTAGTTGATGATAGTTAGAAGAAGTTTCCAAATTGGGACTTACAACTTCACCATACAACTTCTTGAAGTTCACCTCCATTGGAGTATTCATGGTTTTACATTTGTCATACCAAATATTTCCAGCAGCTTGAAAACATATTTTCCTTAAGAAAGAAAAATATTACCAGGTTTTTTCCATACTTCAAGACCCAGAAAGTAGTGCATCAAATGAAGATCTTTCATTTCAAATTCAGAAGCTAACACCCTCTTACATTGGAGGACAAGAGGTTCACCACCTGTCAGAAATAAATCATCAACATATAATACCAAAGTCAAAGGCATACCTTGGATTGTCTTGAAGTAAATATTTGGATCAATATTACTTCTAGTAAAACCAAGCTTCATCAAGAAGTTATCAATGTGGGCATACCAATATCTTTAAGATTGCTTCAAACCTTAGAGGGATTTCTTCAATCTACACACATGAGTTTTCCAGTCATGTCCTTTAAAGCCTTGTGGTTTCTCCAAAAATACTTCTTCCTTGAGGAAGCTATGTAGAAAAGCAGTCTTGACATCCATTTGGTGAAGAGACCATCCTTGGCTTATATCTAGAGCCACAATGGATTAGATGGTTGTATAACAGGCAACTGGTGCAAAGATCTCATCATAGTTTATTCCCTCTTTTTGAGAGAAACCTATGGCCACAAATATAGCTTTATATTTTTCAATATTTCCATCAACACCCTGTTTAATTTTATATAACCGTTTAGAAGACACAACACCTTGTCGATACCTATTATGTTCTCCCCTTCATCCTCTACGATATGTGATTGCAATTAGATCGCATCACAACTTGAACCTATCAGGGGTCGATTCGAAACACCTTTTCCGCCTACCGCTATGATATGTGATTTGCGAGGGCCAATAGCGGGCTGCCACTTGGCACCTCCTTATTCGTTGAAGACTTGCCACATCATCCTAATCCTTCCATGTAGGCAAATCAAATTTGAACTTTTACTTGCTCTAACTTTTGCATACGAACTCGGATTTGAGTGTTGTTTGCACCGTTGGATTCAGAATGATGAGATATTCAATCTAAATTTGAGTTTGGCAAGATTCAGACACTTTTAGTTTTGAGCATAATTCTAAGCACCTGAGCACTCCTCCCCACTGGAAGCCTTTTGGACCCCAAAAGTATCACTTTCAATTATTAAACAGATGAGGGTAATGTTACCTCACCTTACCCAATTCAATCCATTTTGCCTTTGATGGATGTGTACCTTTGAGACCCACCCGAAGATAATCAATACTTCCCCTTTTAGTTGTCCTTGTCCTTCTGTCAAGTATAGTCTCTTGCTGAAGCACATCAAGGTATTATGGAGAAAATTCTTCAATAGATGGAATTTTAACATTCTCTCCTTTATCTTCAATTAAAGGAGGTTCATACATTCTCAAATTTTTAACATTAACAACATAAAAGATTTTCATATATGAAGGAAAATCATGCTTGAAAGCATTATTACCAATCTTTTCCAGAATTTTAAATGGACCATAAGGAATTGGTTTCAGCTTTTCACCTTCACGTTGAAGCCTTTCCTTTATAATGTATAGCCAAACTTCATCACCTAATTGAAACTGATGATCCACACGATGCTTATCATGTATTGCCTTATACTTGTCTTGACTCTTTTCTAGTTGTTCTTGAACTATTTGGTGAATTAACTAAATTTGCTTAATGAATTTCTTTGCCCTGACTATGTCACTATGTCCATTTACAACTACATCTTTCTCAAAGATGAAATCCAAATATGTTTTAGGAAAATAACCAAGACATTCCTCAAAAGGCAAAGTTAGAGTAGAAGAGTGTTTTGCTCGGTTGTAAGCATGTTGAATATAATGCAACTGTTCATCCCACAACTTAGGATGTTTGCTGCAATATCCTCTTAGAAAATGAATTACTTTCATGTTTACCACTTCAGTTTGACCATCTATTTGCAGATCGAAGGCTGTACTTTTCTTCAACTTGGTGTCCATCAAGTTCCATAAACTTGACCGAAAATTCCCAAGAAATTGAGAATCACGATCACTTACAATAGAAGTAGGAAATCCAAAATGAACCCATACATTTTGGAAAAAAAGTTGAGTTGTTTGTTCAACTGTAATTTTCTTTTTACAAGGTATTAACATGCACATCTTGTTGAACCTATCCACAACTACATACAAATAATCATGACCTTTCCTTGACAGAGGAAGACCTCCAACAAAATCCATAGAGACACTTTCCCATGGTTTTGAAGGCACTGGAAGTGGTGTGTACAATCCTAGTTTTCTCTTACTAGGATTATTGACTGCACACAATGAACAACCTCTTATTAAATGTGACACACTTTCAAGCATACGAGGCCAATAAAAACACCTATGTATATTTGCCATCGTTTTACTTATACTGAAATGTCCAAGAATAAGAGAAGTGTGCGCTTCCCTTATGACATTTACTCTCTCTCCCTGTGGAACACAAAGTTTTCCCAAATGATATAACAAATTATCATGTACATGGTAGTCTAATTCCTCAACTTGGTGTCCTTGACTCAAGTTTAAATACACCTCTTGAAATTCAACGTCCTGTGTGTATTGTTCAACATAACTTTAAGGCAAAACATAATTATTCTTGAGTAAAATGGATACATTTACAACTGGTCTAGAAAGCATCTCAGCAACTCTATTATAAATTCCTTTCTTGTACCTAATTACCAAGTGTAATCGTTGTAAAAATCCCATCCAACAAAAGTGCCTTGACTGCTGCAATTTGGTTCAAGATTGTAGATATTGCAGAGGCTAATGATCGGTGTGAATAATGGTTTATTTTCCCATCAAATATTGCTTCCATTTCTTCACACTTTGTACCAATGCATAAAGCTCTTTATCATATGTAGGATAATTAATAACGACGCCATTAAAACTTTCAGAATGAAATGAAATGGGCTTGCCATGCTATAAAAGAACTGCACCCATGGCATAGTCACTTGCATCTATTTGTATTTCAAATGGTTGTTTCAAATCTGGTAATGCCAAAACTGGGGCTGAACTGATATTTTGTTTCAAAGCATCAAATTCTATTTTCTGTTTGCCTCCCCACTGGAAGACAACCTTCACATTGGTCAACGCATGTAGTGGAGCTACTATGGAGGAAAAATTGGCAATAAACTTCCTCCAGTACTGCGTTGCTCCTAAAAAACTCCTTACTTTTGTGACTGATTTGGGTATTGGCCAATTCACAATGACCGAAACTTTAGAGGGATCAATCTTCAGCTTACCTCCTCCAATTATGTGGCCCAAATACACTAAGGAAGTTTTCTCGGATTCACAGTTAGACATATTTAGAAATAACTATTCTTTTCTCATGATATCCAAAACTTTCCTAACATGCTTGACATGTTCTTCTCTTGATTTGTTGAATATCAAAATATCATCTAAATAGACAATTACAAATTCATCAAGAAATGATCTTAAAACATCATTCATAACTCTCATGAATGTAGCTGGAGCATTGCAAAGACTGAAAGGCATAACCAACCACTCAAACAATCCCTGTTTGGTTTTAAAAGAAGTCTTCCATATTTCCTTCTCATCTATTCTTAGTTGATGATATCCACTTCTCAAGTCTAATTTAGTAAAATACTTTGCATTTTTCAACTGATCTAGCAAATCATCTATTCTAGGCAGTGGGTATCGATTCTTTATTGTGATCTTATTTAAAGCTAGGTAATCTACACACATGCACCAAGTTCCATCTTTCTTGGGTACCAATACAATTGGTGAACCACATGGCGAAGTAGAAGGACAAATTACTCATTTATCTAACAATTCATGGACTTGTTTTTTAATTTCTAAACTTTCCATAATTAACATCCGATACATACCAATGTTTGGTAGTGGAAAATCCTTCTGTAGCTGAATTTCATGTTGAATTCGTCTTTTTGGTTGCAGTCCTTTTGGTTCTTGAAACATGTCCCATATTGATTTACCACATCAATCAATTCAGCTTTCAGCTTTACATCACAACCTGCAAAGGATTCCTACTCCATGTCATTTTCTTGCTTGATCACGAGGAGCACGAGACTCTTGCTAGAATTAACCAGTCGTTTCATTTCACCTGTGCTTGCTAAAGATAGATTAAGTTTCCTGCGATGGGCTCTCACAATGTACTCCACTCCATTTTTGAACAAATGGTATTTATTCTCAAATCTATGGAAAACAACCTTCTTGTCATACAAATACAGACTTCCCAACACAATTCCCGAGATGTCGAATGGCACAATGTCTAATTCAACTTCATCAGTGAAACTAGCAGTGATTGCAAACCTGAAAATACATTTCTGTGTGACCTATAAATTAGCATCCTTGGTTATCCATCCCAACGAATACGATTTGTGATGGGACATGGTTTCCATATTCAATTTCTTAACCAAATCCACATAAATTAAGTTGGCCTACGATCCACTGTCAAACAGCATATCGATTTTCATATGTTTGGAAATGGCTTGGATATGGAATAGCTCTATTTGGTTTTCCTCATTTGAAACACTATGGGTATTATTTGTTGCATTGGTACTTTCTATGACTACCTCTTTGCTGACCTCTTTGCTTTCTTTTTCCACGGTTTTTCCTTCGGTGACTGTGGCTGTGGATTTTGTTTCATCCCCTGAGTCTAAACCCAAGTCTTGTTGTGTAGTAGCATTGGTCTTCTGTTTCCCTTTATTTTTGAATTTCTTTGGTTGTAATTTTGGATGAAACTTCCAAAAATGTGCTTCATCATGTTCTTCCTTGGAAAAATTATTGCACACAAGTCTCTCCCCTTCTTTCTGAAAGGAAGCATTTTTCTTTTACTTTCCTTTAAACTTATTCCATTTTTCAACACTTTGAAATGGCTTCTTCTTACCTTCTTCCTGTATATTTTTCCCTCTTGCTTCGAGGTGTGTAGCTTCAACATAGACCTCATCAATATTCATGTGATTGAACATAAGAATGGTATGCCGAAGATAGCTATGCAACCCTCCTATGTATTTCAGCAAGGTATCTTGTGATTGTAAGTCTACTCCTAGCATAAGATCTCTTTTCCTAAACTCTTGAGTATACTCTTGCACATTTTGACCTTTCAACTGTCTTAAATTTTGCTAATTCATAATGGCTTTTTGCATATGAGCTAAATGATAGAACTGTCTTTTTATAGTAGCAATGAAATCAGACCAAGTATTAGAGATCTTACCATGTTTCTTGATCTCGTCTTGAGTCCTTGCTTCCCACCATATAAGTGTTGCACCCTCCATTCTTAATGAAGCCAAATGAATCTTGATATCATCCTCTTAAAGGTTCTGAATTCTAAAATACACCTACAACTAACGAATCCAATTATCCAACTTCCCTGCTTTAACTTCTCCACTTTACATGGGCAACTTGAGTTTAACATCAAGCTTCAGAAAAGGTGATTTACCAACCCCTTTTGAAGAATGATGATGGTTGATGATGGGTATGAGTAACGGTGGTATTGGTGGAAGAGTGTGAAGATGATTTCAAAGAAGAATATGAAGAACATGGTGGATATGTGGAGGTTTTTCTCCATTCCCATTCTTTCCTTTTCCTTTATCTTATTTTCCATTACCTCCTCCTGAAGAGCCTTCTCCATTGGGAGGCTTGGAACTTTCTCCTTGTAGTCTATTGTTCCACTCTTCATAGAGGACCTTAACCATCTCTTTCATATCAAATAAATCCTTTCTGAAGGTCTTCTCGTCTTCTATCATGATAGGTTCTCCTTCATGAGACATGGTCTTTGAAGACTCAACTACAACTTGAGGTTGTACTGGTGTTGGAATCTCAAATGCAACTTCTGCAACTTGAGGTTGTACTGGTGTTGGAATCTCAATTGCAATTTTTGCAACTTGAGGTCGCTGAACTGGTGTAGAATACTTTGGCAACCTTTCTCTTCTTCCCTTTGACCCAATTTCAGGGCTTTCAACTAGATTTCCTTAACCTCTTTTGAGATTTAACCTTGTGAGCATGACATAAACTTGCAAACAGTTAAATCCTTATCTCACAAAGAAAATCTAGTAAGAAAAATCGGTGCGCTCTGATACCAACTTGATCTAAATTGGAGAAGATTAGTAATGTTGTGCTAATTTCCTATTCAGAAATAAACCCAAGATGCTTATCATTTGATTTTTCAAGTGCTTAAGGATTCAAAACTTTTTCATAATTAACAGATTCCCATGAGAGTTTTCTTATGTAAATGTTATAAACAGTTTAAGATAAAAACATATGCTGAACAACAACAATATAATAGCAAAGAACATCAAAATATAACACACAAAAAGCACATGATAAAGGAGTTCACCCCTCTTGGGCTACGTCTCCTTGGTTCAATTTCCAATGGCTTCGACCTCTTTATTATGCTCAAATTACATCAAAAGTGTATTTACAATGCTCAGATACCTCTAAAACTTGTCTCAATGAGGTTAGAATACACAAAACTACTAGAATTGACTATTTTTGCATCAAATTTGGATAAGAACTAAAGAAGTTATGACTTCTACTAGTTCTCCCACTACTTGTTGCACAAAATGCTCCAAAACTGGCAGAAAACTACAAATTAGCCCCAAAATCTACTAAACTAGCAATAATTTCTCCACACCGGGGGCTATATTTTGTCAACCGTATCATGAATAGAAATCGGTGAGTTCAGCAAGCAGAATGTTGTGATTGCGATATTGCAGACCCATTGGAGTATTAAATTGTGGCTTATAACATTATCATGTCCGAGGTCTATCGCTTGCGGGACTTAACTGTGCTCAGCCGATTACTTGTTTTCTGCGATTGCGATATGCGATCGCATCCCATCTCAAACCTTGATGATACTTGTTCTATTCTCCCTTGTACCATCTACGATATGCGATTGCGATTAGATCGCATCGCAACCTGAACCTGCCAAGGGATGATTTGAGACACCTTTTCCACCTACCATTACAATATGTGATTTGCGAGGGCCAATGGCGGTCTACCACTTGGCTCCTAATTATTCATTGAATACTTGCCACATCATCCTAATCCTGCCATGTAGGCAAGTCAAATTTGAACTTTGACTTGCTCTAACTTCTGCATACGAACTCAGAATTGAGTGTCGCTCACATCACTGGATTCAGAATGACGAGCTCTACAATCTGAAGCTGAGTTTGACAATATTCTGGCACTTTTATTTTTGAGCATAATTCTTAGCACCTCATCATCAACATCCTGTAAAGTGTCATGAAGCCACAACTGTCTATTTCTAGCACATGGATAAGGATCCAAGGAGTCCATGGGATCCATGGGTTCATCAACAAGATTGGACTTAGGCTCGAGAGCTTCTTATGAATCGGAGGCATCATCCTATCTTTAAAAATTAGCGAGAGGAGGAGTGTCTATGTATTTTCGAAGAGTTGCATCTTCATCAAATATTATATTTCTGCTAAAATCTATAGTCCTTTTACCAAGCACATATATTATGTAAGCTTTAGAATTTTCACAATAACCAACAATCATACCATTCTTGCCTGGAGCTTCCATCTTGGTACTCTTTTCCTTTGGCACATGAAAGTAGACATGAAAATCAAATATCCTTAAGTGCCCATTTTGTTCTGGGTTATGTGGTATGATGGTCTCTTTATTGATTCCATCTTCCTTGCAGAAGTCTTGAGCTCTTGTCCACTTCATGTCCACTCAATTCACGGGATGGCTAGATATCTTCCTCAATCTTGATACAAAGGACTTGGTTCTCACATTCATCAATTGTACTTGTTGATCCAAAAACAAGAGAAAGAGCAATAGTAGCAAAGTAAATACACATAATGAAAGTATACCTGGTGATGAGGCAAGTCTTTATTTCTTTTCTAGACATGAGAGTGGATCCCTCATTATCCTTGCACCAACTTCCTCTTGGATTTTACTCTTCCTGCACTATTTTGCACCCTGATGATCTTCAGGATTTGTTTTTCTTGATTGCATATTCATCAAGAAGTTAGTGAAAGAATCATTCAAATCCTCATGCAAGAAGATTAACCAATGATCTATAAAGATAAATCTAAACAAAAGAAGTGACACAAAGAAACAACATAAGACTTGAAAATACTTATTTTTTAATGGGGATTGACAAAATTTGTTATCTCCCTCTTGATCCAGCCTCTATAAGTTACCATTTTCCATCAGTCATATATCATTGGCAAAAGAAATGCATCTTCTTGAACACCACTTGGAAAACTCCATCATGATCCACTCTAATCTCAAGCATTTTGAAAACCATCTTTCTCACACGAGGTAATGTTTTATAGTGAAGATAAGTGAACTTTTGGTGCCACAAATATATTGATGATTACTTATCATGAATCAATGCATGGATAGGTCTTCCATTTATTTTATAAATATCTTCAAATTTTTATCCCAAAGTGAAGGCATGTAATAATAATTACATATTGAATTTATTTCCTACAATGATATTAGTTATAATCCAAATTTTATCGCTGCAAAAGAGGTTAGTTTAGAAAATTATCATTCCATCTTTTTCAAAAGTCATGATTCTTAGCTACAACCATTATTGTTAGTAAACTCAAATATCAAAATTACCAAAACCCATAAGATTAAGGCATTTATCATAAAATGTGAGAGAGTCAAAATCACCCTATCTTCAGCATGCAATTTCTATCAGTTATTCTTTCATAACTTTCTATGCATTATACTTTTTTTCAAAACACCACTTTCTTGTGCATGCATAAACAGAAGTAAAAATACTATTTACTTTTCCATGCATCAACAAGTACCAAAACCATAACTGTTAGACACATGCAACACCTTAATTACTATCTGAAAACATACTATCATATCTTGGGTTCCTTGAAATCTTGGAAGAATGGTAGCAGTAAAATTTCAGCAGCCAATAGCAAGAGATATTTCAGTTGTAAATGAGATATTTCAGCAGCAAAGGGGAAGATAAATCTCAACATAAAATGAACAACAAGTAGAGGGAACAACAATATATATTTCAGCAAAATTAGAGTTGAAAATTGAGTGGAAAACAAGATATACTTCAGTAGAAAGAGAGTTGGAAATGGAGCGGACGACAAGATATATTCTTGCAGAAAGAGATTTGGAATTGGAGTTGGCAGTAAGAGATATTCTAGCAGAAAGAGAGCTAGAAATGGAGTGAACAAGAAGAGATATTCCCGAAGAAAGAGAGATGGAAATGGAGCGGACAACAAGAGATATTCCAACAGAAAGAGAGTTGGAAATGGAGATTGTCTTCACTAAAGCTCTAATACCATGTTGAAATTTTAATGATCCATGTTGTAACAATCACTTATTACAAAACTTCTTTATACTCCAATATTAGATAAGAAATTGTAGATAAAACATAAATCAAATGCACAATAGAAGACATACAAGAACAAAATAAGACACAAAGAATTTAGGTCCAATGACCAGGGAAAAACCCAGAAGGGGAAAAGCCAACAAGATTCTTCTTCTATTAGAAATTAATTGTTCAACAGAGATACAAAGTACAATGAGATATCAAGAGAATGAGTGAGTTCACCCAAATCTAAACGAGTTGTATCATGAAGATCATTGGTAGTAGCAGCAGATGCACACACTAAATCAACCTTCACTTCAACTGAATCAACACTAAAATACTAAACCACCAAATCAACCTTGGCTCACCAAGTTCTACTCTTACTCACCATGTCTCTCTTACAACCTTCTTTGACTCTCTCCAACTCTCTCTCAAGTTCAAATTATTATTTCACAATGCATTAAGTAGTCAAGGGAGAAAGAATGAGGCACATATATATAGGAGGAGCAACGCATGCCATTAAGGAGGTACACATGCCCTTGTAACTTATTCTTTTAATAGAGAGTGTAACATAAGCATTAAAGAGTGCACAAGAGTAATCTTTTATGACATGATTTTATTGAGTGTAAGAGAGTAAGAAAATATTTTATGAAGTGCTTTAATGAGTGTGAGAGTGTAAGAGCATTAATGAGAGTGTAAGAAGAATACGCCATGCCAATAATGACAGTGTAAGAGAACATTATTGAGAGCCATGATTGAGTGACTTGAATTTATTTTTAATAATAATAGAATAGTATCATAAGAATAATAATATTATTATTAATGATAATATTGATGATTAAGTCAAAATTGAACTATTAGGATTGATTGATGATCATAATGGATTTTCCATCAACAATACTTGATTACCAATTGATGCAAGGTGATTTACTATTTTTGGAAATTCATACTTGAGACTTTCTATTTTTTAACTTTCTATTTTTATAAAGTCTATTTTTAGACTTTCTATTTTTAGAAATTCATCTCTAAGCTGCCAAATTTTCAACAGAAAGTATATTTGTTAATCATAAAATTAAATCTTAATTAGATTTTTATGACGTCTTGATTATGTATTGATTCACTGAATAAATGGCAAAAAGACTATTTTATAATATCTAATTACGTGACGATTCATTGAATAATTGACGAAAAGACTAATTTATAATATCGATAAACACATTCTTCTTGATATTTTTATGACCAATAATCATTATACATGTGTGGACTGTGAAGAAGCAGAATAAGCTTTCATTTTGTAAAAGAAATATGCAAACAAAATTGTACAAAGGATACCCTCACATCATTTCAATTTTCTATGAGGCATACTGGTTGCGGAAACCTATGTATATACTTGAATTTACTGAATAAATACTAAAAATAGTAATTTATAATAACTATAGATACTATTTTATTGATATGTTAGCGACCAGTAATCATTACACAATGCATCTGAGTAAATGATATTAAGCATTTCAATGATAACATGACTATGTATCGACTTGTTGAATAGATATTAATAACATTGGTAAGCATTAGTTAATTCTTCATTGCTAAGTGTGAATTCGTTTGTAATGCAATCAATATTTGTCACTCCAAGTTTCTGCATCTTCGCAAACATTTATATCTCGACACAATTTTTTGATATATGGTTGCTCTATATAATTGTCATTTCTGACAAGCTCTAGTACTAAATGCTTTCAACAATTTGTACGTTACATGTTATCATTATAATGATTATGTAATACAATATGTTATAAACACTAATGTTTACTAGTAATCCTTGCTTCCACACTAATTCTTTGATTAATAAAAAGACATAGCCTTAATAACACATTGTATTTAATGCATTTGATAATGTCAAGAGCCTTATAATAATTTAAAAACTAGTATAGAAAGTGTTCGGGAAAACTGTGTGGAGGAAGAATGCATGCACAAGTATAGAACAATGTGAAAAATAGTTCGGAATATGAAGATACAATGCGGAAGAATTGTGTGAACAAAGCATCCATGCAGAAGTGTGAAAAAGCGCCATACACTTGTATTTGTTATTAACAAATTCCATTTAATGTTGGACAATTCAGAGTTATGTGTGGAGCGATTTCATTGTGCAGAGAGCTTTCATTTTATGGAGTTATATCCACACTCGCATAGCTTTAATCGGAATACAGAGATGGATTATTTAGTATTAAAATTTTACCAATAATATAATAATTTTGATGCAGAAGAACTGTGCGGAGAGATAATGCATACGGAAGTGTGGAACGTCGTGGCACAATTGTATTTGTTATTAATAAATGCTTGTGCAGAGAGATTTCATTGTGTATTGATCACTTTGATGACTGATTTGTTAAATGTTTTTTGTGGCCTAAATATGGATTATTTAGTATTAAAATATTATCAATATTATATAATAATAATGATACAGGAGAATTGTGCAGAGAGACATTGCAAACAAAATAGGTGGAGAACTTTGTGCGAAGAGCTTTATGTGGAAAGCTTGCATTGTGTGGAGAGCTTTCAAGGAGATAACTTTCATTGTGTGGATAAATTTCATTATGAAGAGAGTTTTGTGTAGAGAGATTTCAATGTGCAAAAAGTTTTGTGCAAAGAGATTTCTTTATGCAGAGAGCTTTGTGTGAATATATTTCATTGTGGAGTTTTCTCCGCACTCCGCACAACCTTTAATAAATTAATTAGTGGTAGAATGCAAAGACACACTGACACCAAGACAAGTGGAGAGCTTTGTATTCATTGTGCAAAGAGTTTTGTGCAGCCATATTTCATTATGTAGAGAGCTTTCATTGTGTGGAGTTTTTCCCGCACTCTGCACAACTTTTAATCAATTAATTAGTGGTATTCAGAGTACAAAGATATGGATTATTTAGTATTGAAATATTACCAACAACATATAATTATAATAATACACAAGAACTATGCGGAGAGATTTGTGGAGAGAGCTTTGCATTGTGCGAGGAACATATTTTTGTGCGGAGAGATTTCATTGTGTGGATAGATTTCATTGTGCAGAAAGCTTTCATTGCATAGAGTTTTATGCACACACCGTACAACCTTTAATAAATTAGTTAGCAATAAAGGCAATGACTATGATGCATTGTAGCTATTACCCTTGTTTGATTTATATATATATATATATATATATATATATATATATATATATATATATATATATATATATATATATATATATATATATATATATATATATATATATATATATATATAATGTGTGAGAGAGAATTCCTTCATTTTGAGGGTTAAGTTTTGTCACGTCTTGATGTTGACTACATTTTGACCAAAGGTGACTGTTGGGAAGTCACGGAGAAGACATTCGGAGGAGGAGAAGGGACCCACCAAAGACTAGCAGTTACATAAGATTGGCCAGAGAAATCAGGGCTCACGCAGTTGCAGCCGAGCTGGAAGGTTCACTGACAACCGAGGAAGCAGACATAGTCAAACAACAGAGTTATTCGAAAAGGGAAAGGATGGAACATCCAAGGGATAAGTAGCAGTCCAAGCGAGGGAAGAGATTAAAAAGTCCAAAGGAAAAGATAGAATGGAGGAAGAGAAGGGAAGCGAGGAGAGTATAGAAATGTTTTTACGAAGCCTATTGAGCCCGCAAGAATTTGTACTATTATATTTATGTATTGTCTTGTTTGGTATCTCTAGAAGTTTCTCTATTGATGAGGCTCTAATATGAATGTATTATTGTAATTTTGTTGAGCCTAATGGAAGAGGAATTTGCAGGGATATATGAGAGTCTTCTTGTGTGAATTTATGTTACCTTTTAAAAATTTTGTTGTGAATGTATCTGCATAGTACATGTTCCTTTTTAAATGCTTAATTTGTCATGGTTGTATCTCTGATAATTTGGTTCTGGGTTTATTGAGTATTAATTGTTCTAGGTGATTTATCCTAGTGCTTAGTTCCATCCCCTTACCTTAGTAAGGTCATGGTGCACCTCGGGTGAGATGCCTTATTCTTCCTGAGTAAGGTGAAAATTTCGGCATTACGCTAGACTACGACGAAAATTTTGTTGGCACTTGTGCCTGAACCCGGGGTCTCATCTTATTCATCATTTTTCCACCAACAAATGGTTATGTTGTCAAGATCTGAAACTTTCAAAAGGGGTTTGGAATATGGTGTTAAATATGTTGAAGAAGGGTCTGCAAGAGTGGTGGCATGAACAAGTAGAGCGTTTATTTCCCAATAAGCTCAACTCCATCTCTAAAGTGAGGAGCAACTGAAGGAAGAAATTTTTTACATGGAACCTGCAAACGATCAATACGAGATCTTATGGTGCAAGTTCCGAAAGGAGCTCTACAATTAGTTGCGGAGGCTGCAGTTCAAATAAAATACTAGCGGCCAGAGCCAAGCTCCTCGTACCTGAACTCAAGCTAATCTTGTTGAATTACATCGGCTTGACACAAATCTGACACTAGTTATTGACTTCTGGGTGTAGACCACTCTAGACGGGTATATTATAAAGTTTTTTGTAGAGGGCCACCAGCCATTCTCTAAGGTTGAGGTCGTGTTCAAATCAGGGCTGTGAGGGAGACTATTGAAGGAAATCTCGTTGTGGATTAAAGTTCTAATGGTAGAAGAGAATTTGTTGGTGTTCCAAAATTCACCTATGACATCTTAAAGCCTCGATACTAGGGGAAGGAGATAAAGGAGAAGAATGCTACCTGGATGGGAGCTATGAAACTATTAGAGAAATGTATGTGGATGATTTTTGGAAAGCTATAGATGTTAGAGCTCAAATAATGGCACAGATAGCTAGATAATGGCGAGAGAAATCTTTGCAGGAGATTCGTAGATGGCAAAAGGAACTACACCAAGTAGGAGTAGTGTTGAGAATTCTGAGGGTGCAAGAAGGAGAAAGGAGTCAATTGAAGTTGCAATGAAATGGGTTTGATGCTAGATTTAAACCTAGCCCAATAGGAGAGGCTGAGACCATCGCAGTGATATAGGTTCATAGAAGCATTAAAGAGTTTTCCTTGCCAGCAGATATGGGAACACAAGATAGATTGGGCCATACAAGACCTGAGGAAAGCCCAGATGATGACATGCACTTCACTATGAGAAGATTATTTTCTGATAATGATTTGGGTCCCGTCAATAGTGATTCCTTTCCCAACAGCTCAGATAGTACCTCCCCCACCCTTCCCCTAGTACTTTATAACAACCCTATTCAATTTTTTTCTAAGCTAGTTAAAGTTATCAAGGTCCATAATGTACATATTGGCTACAAGGTCGGTATCTCTATTGGTAGAAATAGTAGTTGCAATTTTGGTCCCCAAGGATCATCGCAACTGAGTTCCCAAAGATTCTTACTCATTCTATTAGTTCCATTGTGTATGGTTGGGAATATAGTGGGATCCTTTACTATATATCTTGAATTCTATAGGAAAGGGAATGAAGAAATATAACAACATTGGTATCTGCGTGAGGCCATATGGAGAGCCCGCCATACTCCAAATTCCACAAATCTTATTGAATTCCAAACCACTCTTCGAGACAGAGCACTGAGATGGTTCATTATGTGGTCTGCACTACAATAGAATCCGACAATAGATGACGTCCAATGGGAGTTTTTCCAAGAGTTTAAGCTTCCTAAGATTAACCAGCAAGGGTTATCAAAACTATGTGAAATTAACAAGAGGTAGGGTGAAACCATCTAGGAGATTATGCAAAGGTTTAAGGATGCCATCAAAAAGCTAAGTTACCTTATTGACCCCAATCACCAGCATGATTTCTTTACCAAGGAGCTATTGCCACTCACCCGCACACCATTGACTCAAGAAAATATTGATGCTCTATAGGACGCCCTAGAATAGGCAAAACAAATCGAGGCCATGGTAGGGTACTGTTGTGGTCACCAACAACCCCCCCCTCTTTGTTTGATATTAGCCATAAACATCAAGCAAAGGGGGGACCCTGAACAAAAAATCCAAAAAAAAAAATATTTTGTTAAAATTTTTGTATTTTTTTCCCTAAGGCTTAAATCGCATCGCAAGGAAAGACTGAAGCATCCCCCAAGCGGGAAAAGCAAAACTGCGAAAGAGCGACGCGAAGTTCATCGCGTCGCATGCATTCCAAGCGCTCTTAAAAAGAAGATCTTCAAGAAACGTCGATCGCCGATATGCGACATCGCACATCGCAAACGTCGCACTAAGAAGCATAAACCATTGAATGAAATCAGCGATCTGCGATCTGCGATGTCAGCAATCTACGATCTGCGATATCAGTGAACCGCGACCAGCGATCAGCGATCTGCGATCTGCGATATGAAAAGACTCATCGCAAGAATTCTCCGACATACACGATAGACCCAAGATTAAGCGCGCGCCTTAAAGGAAATTAATCGCCGCATGCTTGAGTATCCAGAAATGATTGCATCGCATTTTCCGAAGAGTCAAGTCATGATGAATGTCAGGATTATGCATTCATTAGAATATAATGCTTTCATGTCAATCTTTTCATTTCCCTTCTTCTTTGCGTAGACTGCAAGACACGCAACTGATATAAATCTATATGCAGGAAACATCTAAGGAAAAGGGGAAAGCGCCAATCAGATAACAGAGAAAAGATGCCTCCGCAAATGGATGCCGCATGCAGCAGGATCGTGGATTCCAGACTATCAGCCAACCGGCACTGATGAAATTAGACTATCCAAGACGAAGAGTCAAAGGCGCACAAAAGCAGCGTGTTTACAAAAGATCCTGAAGCTCAGACTTGGTAAAGCAAAGAAAGAAGCGCAAGAGAAGGAGGACGCTCCAGAAAAGCCTAGAACAAAGAACGGAAGAAATTCTCGACATAGGGAATTGCCCATACAGCACGACTCCTAACTCACTCAGTCATTCGCACGACCAGAAACCAAAATAGCAACAACAAAATCAGTTCGAGAAGAACCTGGGTTGTGCTAAGTATATACGCAGCGAATACACCCAGCTAGAGAAAGATTTTCGAAAATATCTTCTGGTCTGTCAGAAGGAGGTGCCAGCTCTTGTTATTTCCACTTTTATCTCCCGAGCGAAAGAAGAAGGCAGCCAGCCGACTCTTCCCAGGCAAACGTTGCACTGTTTACAACACTAAGGAGAATATACAGAAACGGTCAGAAATTAGATTTAAGTTTTAGAAATAAATTTTCTTTTAGTAAAGGGCGGTGATTTGAAGCCGTTTCCCTAAATTCGTGTAATTAAGATTAATTAGTTAGTAGTATTTAACCCTTCTCATGGCATTTGGAGAAGGGTCCGGAAATCTGTCAAAAAACTTGTCCTCAGAACATGCACTTCTGCACCCTCGGAGGGGGTTTTTGATGAATGGATGGATCGAGATTTATTTATGTTTGCATTTTAATGTCTGTTACTGATGTTGCACTTCTGTACTCTTAGCAGATATTAGAACAAGTAGAAATAAATCATTATTGCTTGAAGTTTATTAGTGAAGTCAGTCATAAATGGTACTTTTATCTCTTGACTAAATTCTGCTAGTATTCCTAAAGTGATATGCAGTTGAGTTCTTTATATGTTACTGTATGAATGTGTGTATTACCATTTGGCACTTCTGTACGGTGGAGTCATTTATTTATGCTTGACATATGAATAACTAATTATGCGATATGCTGTTCACAACTGTTCTGCCTAACTTCTTATGCAGAGTGGTTTATCTTTATTGATTTATATTCTGATAATAGCTGAATGATCTTTATTACCAACTGTTGTTTGAAATCTTTCTAGATCGCATAACAAAAGAAAACACCCCGGGTTAGCGTAGATTAGATGTATTGTTTTTCTTCATTAGATTATATTAGTATAGAGTTAGTTTAGCAGTTAGAATTAAGACTAGCTTAGAAAAACCTTTAAATCAATACCATCAAACTCTACACACACACGCACACCCTTCACATTGGGAAACTGGTCCCATTACCCCCAGTCGGACCCGCTACTCCAAACGGGCAAGGAGCCGCCAACCAGGTTCCGGACCGGGTGGGTATCCCCCTTGTTGTCGACCCGATTTCGGGGCCCTCAACATTTCTGGCGCTAGAAGGAGGGCCTGAGCTATGAATGGCGCATAATTCAAGATACAAATACCATTCTGAGAGCAAATCACCCTCACCAACTTCCCCGACTTCTCCGGTACGATTAAACTCGGAACTAGAGGTCGCTCGGGCATCCACCGCTGCTACACACCCTAATACATCAGACCAACTTATCATTGATCCCCCTGAAATTCAAACTTTGATCCGTAAACTCCAGGGATTCTCTATTTTTACTCAGAGGTCTGATAAATCTAAAGGCAGCGTGACTTCGCAGTACAATCCTGCTCATCCCCTGACTAGATTGAAGAGTGAAAGGTTTGGCATCCAGCCAACTGAAATTCCTCTCCCCACTAGGAAAAGAGCAAGGAAAGCACTTCCAGAGTCTGACAGAGAGACTCTTTCGTCCACTTCGTCCATCTTCCACAACCCTTCCTCCACAATCATCGAAGATCATAATATCTCCATCTTCTCAACATCAGAGATCACCTTCTGCACTTTTGTTAACTAGCAACTCAGCGATGGCCCAATCTCCATGGAACAATCCTGGGGCGGTTTTAATGCCTCCACCCCTAAGTCCAATACCCGCCCATCCTGAGAAATGGCTACCGAAGTTCAATCCAGAAACAGGAATGCTAGCTGAAGAACATATCAATAATTTCATGCTTTCTGTTAATCTCAACGAAGTTACCAACGAAGATGCCGTGGTCCGACTTTTTCCCTATACAATGCAAGGGACAGCCGGGTCATGGTATTTTTTGCTGCCCTCCGGATCTATCACGAGCTGGGACATTTTTCAAAATCAATTTCTTACCAAATTCGGTGATGATAGATCGACAACGACACTGATCAACGATTTATCCAATCTTAAAGCTGAGGCTAGGGAACCCATTAAAGATTTTAACTTACGGTTCAACAAGATCCTCAACAAAATCCCCGCTGCTTCCCAACCCAGCGAGGAAGTGAGATGTGAATGGTACATCACAGCCTTACCTTCAAACTTGGCCATCTTCGTAGATAGGGCAAGCAAGACAACCTTAGTTGAAAATTTGACTGAGGCGTTAGCAGTTGAAAAACGCGTAGTAGCCCTAGAAAAGAGATCTGCAATCGAAGAACGTAAATCTAAGAAAATCTCTTTCAAAGAAGACACCAAGAAGAAGCAAACGAAAGATCCTTTCGATATGGAAGGATTACAAAAGGTGTTAAAGGCCATGTCTAATGAGATGATTGACATAAGAAAACAAGTAGCAGAATCGTCCCCAAGAAAGCCTTTTAGGAATTTTAAAAGAAATCCTCCCATGGAGACGAAGCCACCCAATGTGGTCTCAAACGTTGAATCTGAAGAAGAAGAAGAAGAGAGCACCATCGAAACACAGACCGACGATGAAGAAGTGGTGGAACTGCAAGGAATGTG
The DNA here is from genome assembly GCA_031772625.1 of Pinus tabuliformis. Lineage (NCBI taxonomy): Eukaryota > Viridiplantae > Streptophyta > Pinopsida > Pinales > Pinaceae > Pinus > Pinus tabuliformis. The sequence continues at coordinate 625,543,314 of CM062814.1, read as the reverse complement.
GGATTTCATCCTCCCACAAGAAGAAGATCAAGAAGCATTTCCAGTTAGCACACGAAGCAAAAATCAACTTGATCCTCCCCAAACTACCCCCAAACAGAAGGGCGCAAGCCCTGCAGCAAAAGAAAAGGTCGCAACAAAGAAAGCAACTGCTAAAGCGACCCAATCTAGCCCAGTCCAATCAGATCAAACGCCTCCATCAAGAACACTGATAGTGTCGGATGAAATGGAGTATAACATCATCGATGACATGAAAAAGACTAGGGCTAATATCACTCTGTACGAGTTGAGCAAATTGAAACACCAACAGAAAATCATGATGAAAGAGTTACATGCCGTACCTACTACACCTTTACCTACAGCTGTAGCTTCCCACCATATAAGAAGACCTCCGGTCAACACGATCAATAAAATCGATCCGAATGACATCGCTTTGATTGGAGGAAGATCTAGATCTCATACTCCTCCTTTCCTCCTCACTTATGAAATCTTTAATAGAAACGTGCACAACTGCTTGGTTGATTCTGGTGCCTCAACCAATATTTTACCCAGGTCAATATGTGCCAAACTGAATGTTCAACCGCAAAAATCCGCAGTGCACATAGTTCAACTTGATCGATCGCAAGTTGAAGTGATAGGTGAACTTAACCAAGTGACCATAAGACTGTCGTCTAACCCCAAGGTATGCCAGGTTATCGACATTCTAGTGGCTGATATCCCTGAATTTTATGGTTTGATTCTTAGCAGGGACTGGTCCGAGAAACTCCATGGATACTTTTCAACCGACTGGTCGCACATGTGGTTACCCTCCAACGGGAAACCAAATCAAATAAAGGTTGAACGAGAGTTGCACCAAAAATACATAGTGACGGATTTGGAAGGAGAGAATGAAGCCATAGCATACAACAGCAGCATCATAGGCAACTACTCGGTAGATTCTTTCCTCGGAAATTTCAATGCTCACATATCACGTTATTTGGAAAATTCAGTTTTGTCCCAAGTAGAAAACTTTTCCCAGACTGATGATTCAAAATGTGTTAGTTTTTTAGATAACCCTGTAAATACATCTTTATTTTGGAAATTATATTTTGATGGCTCTAAGTCCAACGAGGGAGCAGGAGCAGGATGCGTTCTAATTAGCCCAGATGGAAATAAGACTATGCTTACATGCAGACTCGAGTTCGATTGCACGAACAACACAACGGAATACGAGGCCTTGGTGCAAGGCCTATACAAAGCAATCGGATTGAACGTCAAGTATCTTCAAGTCTTTGGAGATTCCGAGATCGTCGTCAAACAGGTACGTAACACCATACACTGCCTGTCAAGTCATTTGAAACACTATCAATCTTTAGTACAAGATCTCACTGCACATTTCATAGCATTCAATATTTTGTCAGTCCCGAGACTCCAAAATGCAAGCGCAGACCTGTTAGCTAACGTAGCCTCCAGACTCATTCCCTCCGAAGACTTTAGTCCAGATAGATTCTCGATAGAGTTAATTTTTAAACCATCCATCCCTGACAACATCACCAACTGGAGGGTATTCAACGACGACCCAGACATCGTAAGTTTCCTCACCTCTGAAGGATCCTACTCAAACCAGATAATTGACGAAGACTGTCATGATCACCAAATACAACAAAATAGCACTGATAATGCTATACCCAAATCGGTGGTCAAACTAGAAGACTTATATGACTTAAAAAGTCGGTTCAAAAGGTCAGCTAATGCCAAGCTCTACAGTTCAACTCTGAACTACGAATCAGTGAACCTAGGAACCGATGAGAAGCCGCAAAACGTTAATCTAGGCCAAGGTCTAGCCCCCGAAGAGAAATCAGCATATATCCGTCTTCTACGACAGTACAAAAACGTTTTTGCCTGGAATTACGACGAGCTGAAAACTTACAACACTTCTATCATTTAGCACACTATCCCTATGATTGACAACGAGAAACCTGTCCAACAGAAGCTCAGAAAAATCCACCCCAACTTGGAAAATCAGATAAAAACTGAGCTGAATAAGTTGTTGAGAGCCAGAATAATCTTCCCGGTCAGACATTCCAAATGGGTATCCAATATGGTACCTGTTAGGAAGAAAAACGGAGATATTAGAATCTGCATCGACTTCCGGAATCTCAACAAAGCCTGTCAGAAAGACAATTTTCCCCTCCCACCGATGGAGCAAATATTACAGGCAGTAGCAGGCTCAGAGTTGATGTCTTTCCTGGACGGATTTTCAGGATATAATCAAGTGCTAGTACACCCGGATGATCAGTTAAAAACCACATTCCGAACCAAATGGGGTACCTACGCGTATCGAAAGATGCCATTCGGTCTGATCAACGCCGGCGCTACTTTTCAGAGAGCCATGGACATTGCATTTAAAGGTTTAGTCAATAAATCGGTAGTGATTTACTTGGATGATATAACTGTGTACTCCAAGAACCGAAGCAACCATCTCAAAGATTTGAAGCAAATCTTTCAAAGATGTTTAAGGTATGGGATCTCGCTTAACTCGAAGAAATCTTTTTTCGTGTTGAGTGAAGGGAAATTGCTAGGATTCATAGTGTCCAAATCTGGCATTCACATTGAACCTGACAGAATCAAAGAAATTTCCGAGATACCCATGCCCCATAACAAAAAGACCATGCAATCTTTCCTAGGACAGATCAATTTTGTGAAAAGGTTTGTCCCAGATTTTTCACGTATTATTTCTCCTTTACAAAAAATGATAAAAAAGAATTCAAACTTTAAATGGGGTCTAGACGAGCACGAAGCGTTTAACTTAATCAAACAAGCCATCATCAACGCTCCATCTTTAGCAACCCCAAATTTTTCAGAACCTTTTGTCTTATACACGTTTGCCTCAGAGAATTCTTATGCTGCAATTTTGACTCAAGCGAATCAAGAAAAGGTAGAAGCTCCAATCGCATTTTTTAGCTCAAACTTACAAGGTGCTGAACTCAATTATTCGGACGTAGAGAAACAGGCATACGCCGTTTTCAAAGCGATCAAATATTTCAGACCTTTCTTGCTAAAGGCCCATACCAAGGTCATAGTACCGTTTCCAGTGGTAAGAAACCTCCTGATACAGAAGGATGTGGGCGAAAAGAGAGCGAATTGGATCACCGCCTTACAAGAATACGACCTGGAGATCAAGCCGGCACACATTGTAAGAGGTCAAGGCTTCTGTAAGATGTTAGCTGGAGCATCGCAAATCCCTGAAAACTCGTCTGAAGAGGTACACGCATATGAGGTAAGCCTAAACGACGCAGAATCATTATATGCTGACACCATTTATTTCCTTAAGAACGGGTATGCTCCATTTCACCTGGATCACACCAAGAAGAGAGCCCTGAGATTGAAATCTAAACAATACCAGCTCGTAAATGATGTCCTGTTTAAAAGAAGTTATGATTCTGTGCTTCTTAGATGTCTTGAGAAAACTGAAGCCGAAAAGGTTTTGCAGGAACTCCACGATGGACCAGCAGGTGGACACTATGCTGGAGAAGCCACCGCACATAAAATCTTACGTGCAGGATATTACTGGCCCACGATGTTCAAAGACTCATACAATCACGTAAGGAAATGCCAGGTCTGCCAGACTGCTGCAGGAAAACAAAAGAAGTCATCCATGCCACTGCAACCAGTTAACATCGAACAGTCGTTCAGTCAATGGGGCCTGGACATAATAGGTGAGATCGTTCCTCACTCCTCTAAACAGCATAGGTATATCCTCACGGCAACTGACTATTTCACTAAATGGGTAGAGGCGGTTCCTCTCAAGACAGCTAATTCTGAAAACATTATTGAATTCATAGATCAGTTTATCATCACTAGGTTTGGATTGCCAACGGCCTTAATATTTGATAATGCTTCATATTTTTCTGGAAATACCATGACTGAGTTCGCGCTCAAAAGAGGGTTCAAACTGAAGTATTCTGCCAACTACTATCCGCAAGGTAATGGGTTGGCTGAATCGACAAACAAGAACCTAATCAGGATTATTAAAAAGACAGTCGACCAAAACCAAAAGAATTGGCACAAAGCGCTGGTAAACGCCTTATGGGCAGACAAAATTACAAAGAAAGCCTCTATCGGCACTTCTCCCTTTAATTTAGTTTACGGGAGAGAAGCAGTTCTTCCTACTCACTTAGTCATTCCCTCCTTGTCCTTAGTACAATACATTGATGAAGTATCTACTTCCTCCTTACAACTAAGACAAATGGAAATAATCAAGCTAGAAGAACAACGAGAACAGGCTAAGAAAACCCATGCTCACCACCAAGCGCTAATAAAATCCTCTTTTGACTCGAACATAATGACCAGAAAAAACTTTCAGATGGGAGATTTAGTTTTGAAGTGGGATAAGGCTCATGAAGAAAAGGGAAAACATACGAAATTCCAGAAGCTATGGCTTGGTCCTTTTCAGAATGTAGAGGTCATAGGCCCATCGACTTTTGTGTTGCAGGACTTAACAGGCAGGAAAGATTCTCTGCCTGTGAATGGACAAATCCTCAAAATGTATTTCCCATAGAAGGTCACTCTTCTATTTTTGTAGGATAATTTTAGTTTTATTTTAGTTTTCCATTTCTTATAAATAAGGTTGGTTGTGAATGATCATAAATAGTATTCATGAAGGAACATACCATTTCTCTATCAGATTTTGATTTCACTTGTATAAATAGCAAAACTTTTCGAAAAATCTGGCTTTTATTATTGACAGATAGAGTTAACTTTAGCTTGAATATGATGTTAGTTTCAACCTCAAAAAAAATCTGGGATGAAAGTAACTTTTGGCAAAAAATTGCTTTACGCCAACGCAATGAAAGGTATCATCAATAATAAAATAAGTATTCTCTGCAAAACTGTTGTTTTTAAACTCTATTATTGTCGTCCAGAGCTTTCTTAAGGAAAAACAATGACTTTCTCCCTGCTAAGGAAAATCGCGGCATCCAGAGAAACAATCCAAGAAAACACTATATCTCAAAGAATAAGAGGTCTCATCACGAGCCGGCTTATCATGATCACAAATATATAACTTGCTGACTTTGCCAATACTGTCTATCAAAACAGGGCAACGACTCAAGATTGTTGCAATCAAAAGACAAGGGGTCTCATCACGAGCCAGCTTGTTCAGCAAAAGTGTAAATCAAGTGAATGACTGTGTCATAATTTGGCCACCAAACCAAGACATTGTTCTTTAGAGAATAAAAAATTAAAAAAAAGAAAGAAAGAAAAAGGGTCGAAAGGATTTTTCTCTGGAATGTTGTAAATGACCTCAAGCAGGAAAAAGGATCATTGCTGGATAACATGGTAACCCTGTCGAGGCTATGGACGCTTGCGGGCAGCAGAGGCTCTACCTACGACAAATGAGCATATTTTACAAAGCCAGTACGCAGAGAAGACCTTATTTTATCTTTGAAAAGACCGAGTAATGTCTGGTGTAAATACAAGAAATAACCCAGAGGAAGCAAACAATCGGAATGAAATAAAAGTTGTGACGAAACATCATTGACAGGATAAGGGGTAATACTCTATCTGTCCATAACAAAATTTAGATATACGAAAATTTTTCTGTTTTGGAAGTGAAAGTGCAATAGAACAAGCAGAGGTAACTGGTTCTTCACAGTGAATCGCCATTGTTGTGGTCACCAACAACCCCCCCCTCTTTGTTTGATATTAGCCATAAACATCAAGCAAAGGGGGGACCCTGAACAAAAAATCCAAAAAAAAAAAATATTTTGTTAAAATTTTTGTATTTTTCTCCCTAAGGCTTAAATCGCATCGCAAGGAAAGACTGAAGCATCCCCCAAGCGCGAAAAGAAAAACTGCGAAAGAGCGACGCGAAGTTCATCGCGTTGCATGCATTCCAAGCGCTCTTAAAAAGAAGATCTTCAAGAAACGCCGATCGCCGATATGCGACATCGCACATCGCAAACGTCGCACTAAGAAGCATAAACCATTGAATGAAATCAGCGATCTGCGATCTGCGATGTCAGCGATCTGCGATCTGCGATATCAGTGAACCGCGACCAGCGATCTGCGATCTGCGATATGAAAAGACTCATCGCAAGAATTCTCCGACATACACGATAGACCCAAGATTAAGCGCGCGCCTTAAAGGAAATTAATCGCCGCATGCTTGAGTATCCAGAAATGATTGCATCGCATTTTCCGAAGAGTCAAGTCATGATGAATGTCAGGATTATGCATTCATTAGAATTTAATGCTTTCATTTCAATCTTTTCATTTCCCTTCTTCTTTGCATAGACTGCAAGACACGCAACTGATATAAATCTATATGCAGGAAACATCTAAGGAAAGGGGGAAAGCGCCAATCAGATAACAGAGAAAAGATGCCTCCGCAAATGGATGCCCCATGCAGCAGGACCACGGATTCCAGACTATCAGCCAACCGGCACTGATGAAATTAGACTATCCAAGATGAAGAGTCAAAGGCGCACAAAAGCAGCGTGTTTACAAAAGATCCTGAAGCTCAGACTTGGTAAAGCAGAGAAATAAGCACAAGAGAAGGAGGACGCTCCAGAAAAGCCTGGAACAAAGAACGGAAGAAATTCTCGACACAGGGAATTGCCCATACAGCACGACTCCTAACTCACTCAGTCATTCGCACGACCAGAAACCAAAATAGCAACAGCAAAATCAGTTCGAGAAGAACCTGTGTTGTGCTAAGTATATACGCAGCGAATACACCCAGCTAGAGAAAGATTTTCGAAAATATCTTCATGTCTGTCAGAAGGAGGTGCCAGCTCTTGTTATTTCCACTTTTATCTCCCGAGCGAAAGAAGAAGGCAGCCAGCCGACTCTTCCCAGGCAAACGTTGCACTGTTTACAGCACTAAGGAGAATATACAGAAACGGTCAGAAATTAGATTTAAGTTTTAGAAATAAATTTGCTTTTAGTAAAGGGCGGTGATTTGAAGCCGTTTCCCTAAATTCGTGTAATTAAGATTAATTAGTTAGTAGTATTTAACCCTTCACATGGCATTTGGGGAAGGGTCCGGAAATCTGTCAAAAAACTTGTCCTCAGAACATGCACTTCTGCACCCTCGGAGGGGGTTTTTGATGAATGGATGGATCGAGATTTATTTATGTTTGCATTTTAATGTCTGTTACTGATGTTGCACTTCTGTACTCTTAGCAGATATTAGAACAAGTAGAAATAAATCATTATTGCTTGAAGTTTATTAGTGAAGTCAGTCATAAATGGTACTTTTATCTCTTGACTAAATTCTGCTAGTATTCCTAAAGTGATATGCAGCTGAGTTCTTTATATGTTACTGTATGAATGTGTGTATTACCATTTGGCACTTCTGTACGGTGGAATCATTTATTTATGCTTGACATATGAATAAATAATTATGCGATATGCTGTTCACAACTGTTCTGCCTAACTTCTTATGCAGAGTGGTTTATCTTTATTGATTTATATTCTGATAATAGCTGAATGATCTTTATTACCAGCTGTTGTTTGAAATCTTTCTAGATCGCATAACAAAAGAAAACACCCCGGGTTAGCGTAGATTAGATGTATTGTTTTTCTTCATTAGATTATATTAGTATAGAGTTAGTTTAGCAGTTAGAATTAAGACTAGCTTAGAACAACCTTTAAATCAATACCATCAAACTCTACACACACACACACACCCTTCACATTGGGAAACTGGTCCCATTACCCCCAATCGGACCCGCTACTCCAAACGGGCAAGGAGCCGCCAACCAGGTTCCGGACCGGGTGGGTATCCCCCTTGTTGTCGACCCGATTTCGGGGCCCTCAACAGGTACCCACATGAAAATTGAGGAGTAATGGTCTCCCATAATCCCACTCTCATGGAAATACAACATCAGATCGTTGATCTGATAGAGAAGTTAAGGGACATGCAGCCAATGCGACCATCGCGACCACACATATGGTGTACCAATTTCCATGTCAAGGGGCATCATACCATGGAGTCCCACAAATGAGAGGGTCGAGCACTCCCTCTATACTAGCAGGACCCTCTACATCTTTACGCACCACTGGAGTTGCACAGGTTGGTACACAAGGGTTATATTGTGAAATTTGCAAGACTTATGGGCACCTCTCTCACCTCTATCCATTTTTACAGAAGTATTCAAATGTCCCAAATAATTTTTTCTGGGAGTTTAGTCGATCGCCTACTTGCCACACTGATCAGTGTAGGGAACTAGATGCCTTAGTTGACTGGCTAGACCGTTCTGCTTACGGGATCAATGAAGCTCCTTGAGGATGAGGAGATGGAGGAACAAGAGGGGGAAGAATAGGAGGCAAAGGTTTAATCCGTTATTACAATTGTGACCAAGAAGGGCATGTTGCAAGAGATTGTTCGCTTCCCATAAGACCCTAGTTCTCTTAGTGTATGCCTTAGTTGACCAGCTAGACCATTCTGCTTATAGGATCAATGAAGCTCCTTGAGGATTAGGAGATGGAGGAACAAGAGGGGGAAGAATAAGAGGCATAGGTCTGATCTGTTATTACAATTGTGACCAAGAAGGGCATGTTGCAAGAGATTGTTCGCTTCCCATAAGACCCTAGTGCTCTTAGTGTAGGGTCAATACACATGCAAAAAAAGACTGTGCAAAGCTAATTTCCAAATGGGAAGAGCGCAATAGCCAAAGGGGAGAAAATTTAATTAATTATAAACCAAGGGAACCCAAGACCACTCTCCTTTCAAATATTAATCTAGTCACCCGGGGAGGGAACAAGACCAAGGCTGATTTGGGAGCTGCAAGACAACAAAGAATTATAAATCCAGCCTCACTAAAGCACTTGTATGATCTCGACTAGTAGAAGAAATATTACAAGGATGAAGTGGAGATTTTTAACAAATTGACTCTAATTGTCGGGCTCCAGGGAGAACAATCAGAAACTTTAAAAGCCAAGAGTCCAAACCTCCTGCAACACAATTATTCCCAACCTATAGTTGAATGGTTTAGGCTATTCCTGCAGATTGTGAATGATGATCAAATGCTTGGACAATTGCAGGAAAATCTTAAAGTTATTGTTAAAGATGGAGTGGTTGGGGAATAACTTATTTCCACCAATATACCCTAAAGACACTCTAGATGGGTACATAGGAATAAGAAGAGAATAGGGGGGGAGTTTCTTATTGATGCGCAAATTGCAAGCTTCCAGATCAAAGATACAATGCTAGAATTGGGCTTAGATGTGAATATCCTACCAAGGAAAACTTGGGAAGCCTTGGGAAGGCCTAAGTTGGTGTTCTCTCCAATACAACTACGCATGGTGAAATAGTATTGTATCCTTCTCGTGGGATGTTTGGAGGATGTAGAGGTTGATAGTGCAGGGGTAAAGACCTATGCTAACTTTGAAGCAACAGTTATTATGGGAGATAAACACCCCTATCCATCATTGTTAGGAATAGATTGGGCCTTTTAAAATTACACGGTCATTGATCTGAAAAAGGAGACGATGAACTTAGAAGTGGAGGGAGTTAGAGTAATCCAACCATTTGATCCATATCAAGGGTTAAGGTTCACAAATTCAGTAGACCACAGAGAAGAACCTAAGTTTCTATACCAACTATACAAGCTCATATAAGGAAGAAGGGAAGATTATATTAACCCCATAGCAGGAGGATCGGTCAGCTGGAAGAGTGTTCAAAGCTCTAAAGTAGGATATAAGGCTGCATGGGATTACTAGCAATAGGGTGGACATGTTATCAACGCGAGGCGATATGCCATGATCAATCGTATCAATTGGATCGATATTGAGGCATGGGAATTTCCTATTTTTAATGGCACACATTTTGTTACTGATTCTATTAACAAAGTTGATCCAGTCATCTCTAAAATACACAAAGTACCCTTATTGGATGTTGCCTTACAAGTGACACTAGCAAGGTGGTGGGGATATCACCATAACCATCTCAGAGAATAACAGGAGGTTAAAACAACATTGGTAGCCAGATTAAGGTATTCAAAGGAGCGCTAGCCTGAATTTGTTAAGTATCAAGGGAGCACTGACCCTCAACAACACTTGTGATATTGTAAGGCTAGATGGATCAAAGAAGGACTTCTAGAGGAATTGTGGGGGCACAACTTTTTCCACACCCTAGGGACATTTCTGAAAGCATGTTCTGTACAGGAGGAGATAAGAAGACAAACCAATGAATGGGGCTGTATGGCAGCTTAATTTGTTAGTGATTTTTCCTTCACCAATGATGATGATATGATAAAAATTGCTTTACAAGTTTTTAGAAGGATTTTTCTCTCGGTAGGGCAGTTGACTAAAGCCTGCATAGACCAAAACACCTTGGAGCACATATATGAATCTAGATTCCATGAAAGTGTGGCTTGCGGAAAGATATATTGGGAGCTTGATGGAGATGATTTGGAGGAATTAAGGCATTTGAAATTCAAGGAGTCTGAAGGGGAGTGGAGCGTCGAAGACGAGCCTATAACTGATGGTCCATAGCTATTACCTCTGAAGTTGTGGAAACACAATATTGGCACTGATGAGAAGCTGAAATTAGCCTCGATTAGGGATTACTGGGATGAGAAGAGTACCAAGGAAATATTTTATCTCCTAAGAGAATATGAATACTTGTTCCCGTCATCTGTTGCGAAGCTTAAGGGGATTAAGGGGGAGCTAGGGGAGATGAAGATTGTGCTAAAACCTTATGCAAATCTAGTGAAACATCATCCATATAAACCGAACCTAAGCATCAAAGAGAATGTGAAGAAGGAAATAGACAAAATGTTGGCAAAAAGCCTTATCTTCCTGGTTGACGAGGCTAAATGGGTCAGTCCAATTTTTATAAAAAAACAAAAGGGACTCTAAAGAAATCCAGGTATGTGTGGACTACTAGACACTAAATAAGGCTTGTGTTCATGACCCTTTCCCCACCCCTTTTAGTGATGAGGTCCTAGATAATGTGGCAAGGAATGAAGCCTACTCTTTTACAGACGGATTCTCTAGTTACCACCAAGTTTGTATTATGGAAGAAGATAAGAAGAAAACCACATTCACCACTGAATGGGGATCCTACGCTTACCATGTCATGCCTTTTGGACTCAAGAATGAATCAATCGTATTATCAAGGACTGTAATAACTGCTTTCCAAGATTATATTCACGGGTTTCTGGAGGTTTACATGGATGATTGGACCATCTACAGTTTTCTAAAAATACATTCTAGTTTTCTACAAGTGATATTTAGCCGTTGTAAACAGTTGCAAATCTCTTTAAACTTGAAAAAGTGCATGTTCGTCGTCCCTTTCGTAAATCTTCTAGGGCATGTAGTTTGTAAAGAGGGAGTATGTGTTGATCCTGCTAAACTCACAGTAATCCTGAATATGGCACCAACGATGAGTGTTAATTAGCTGAGATCCACCCTTGGATATAAGGGATATTAATGCAGGTTCATCCGCAACTATGAATCTATCATTGTGCCACTAGATAGGTTATTAAAGAAATATGAAAGGTTTGCATGGTCCAATGAATGCGAAGCTTCTTTCAATGTGTTGAAGGAAAAATTGGCAAGTGCACCAATCCTGGTTTATCTAGATTGGAACAAGCAATTTCATGTCCATATTGATGCATTAATAATTGCCTTGGGATTTCTTTTGCCTCAACCCGGATATGGAAACCTTGATCACATGATCTACTTTTCTAACAGAAAATTGTCCATGGCAGAAAAGAATTATACCACAACAAGACATGAAGCACTTGCGATGGTGTACTCTCTACAAAATTCTGACACTATCTTTTGGGAGGCTCATTCATGTTCTTTACTGATCATTCAGCTCTAAATTATTTAGTAAACAAGGTTGTACTTGAAGGGAGGATTTGTAGATGGATTTTTCTATTCTAGGATTTCAATTTTAAGGTAATCATCAAGCCTGGAAGAATAAACATGGGACCTGACCATCTTTCCTAGTTAGAGTAAGGTGAAGTCGAGGGGTCAGTAGACGATCAACTACCAAATTTCAACTTGTTCCTAGTTAAGGCCATACCAAACTACTTGGAGGAAATTGCATTATTCTTAGCCACAGGTAAATTCCCAGAGGAGTACACAACAATACAATGGAGGAACATGGTGGTTAGGGCTACAGATTACTAGTTGATTGCAAGGCAGTTGTACAAGCTGGGACTCGATCAGATATTGCGCAAGTGTGTTCTTGACCATGAGAGACATTATGTATTATGGGAATGTCATTTGGGAGTTGCAGGGGGAAATATGGGCGGGAAGACCACCACTAGGAAGGTGTTGCAGGAAGGACTCTGGTGGCCCATACTTCTCCTATATGCAAAGGAATATGCTAAGAAATGTGACGTTTTCTAATGTGTGGAAAAGTCGTCACACTGGGATGAACTCCATTATAGATAGTACAAGCATTGCAGACATTTGAGAAGTGAGAAATCATTTTTTTGGGACCAATTAGTCCTCCAGTGCATCACTCCCATGCCAGGCACATTATCACTACCACAGATTACCTTACTAGGTGGGATGAAGTGGCACTCGTTAAAGATTGCACTGCAGACACTACTTCCAAATTCATCTTTGAATATATTATTACCTAGTTTGGGTTCCCCTTGAGCCTCACAGGTGACTTTGAGTCCCACTTCATTAATGTTACAATCACTTCATTGTTGCATAATTTTATGATCCAACACCATAAGAGAATCCCATACCACCCTCAGGAAAATGGTACTGTGGAAGCCTTTAACAAAATCTTAGAAAGGGGCCTCACCAAGATATGCTTTGCTAACAAGGATGACTGGGATGAAAAATTTTCGACCACATTATGGGCTTATCGTGCAACTAACAAGCACCTACGCAAGTATACACCCTTCCATCTTGTTTATGGATGAGAAGTTGTAGTACCCACCGAATTCATCATCCCCAACCTCTTTATTGCACGAGCCACACACATGACAGATGATGAATCAATTACAAAACACTTGGATGAACTTTGGGAATTGGACGAAGCCAGATTTCTAGCTAATTTCCATCAAACTATTGAGAAGAAGAGGAAGAAAGTATGGCACGACTGACACATAAATCGAAAATATTTTACATTGGAGATAAAGTCCTCCTATATGATAGTAATTTCTTGAAACATCCTATAAATTTGAGAATCCATTGTTAGAACCATTCATTGTTGCGGAATTAAAAGAATCGAGATCTGTCAAGCTCGCACAACTAGACAAAATCCTATTTCCTGGTTGGGTGAATGGTGCATGGCTAAAGCCTTTCCACGACACAAGAATTGCTTCATCAAATTGATTGATCTCTGAAAGGGGATCGTATGTAGGTCTAGGTAGATCTAGTCAGTTCTTTTAAGTGTGTCAATTGTGTAAGTTAATTTAGTTTATTCATTTATTTTAGTTAAGTCGGTCGTGAATAAATTTCCATCAATTCTTTTAGTAGCGTAAGTCGCTTCACCCCCTCACAATTGCTTGTGGTCGAGGAGTCACATGTGTTAGTCATCTTATTTGTAATAATTAGTAATAATACCTTGCATCAGTTCAAATTTGTTCTAAATCTCTCCTGTAATATCCCTGACATGATTTGTTCATCAACTTCTAGGAACATACCATCATATCGTCATAATTACCCATCATCCCCACCCTTCTTTTTCAGTTTTTGCATCATCTAGGTCAGGTACAGGTCACAGTCATTGTTATTTCCACGATTTGGATAGAGTATGGAAAGTTGTCATATTAATTAGTTAAGTACAACTAGACAAAATCCTATTTCCTGGTTGGGTGAATGGTGCATGGCTAAAGCCTTTCCACGACACAAGAATTGCTTCATCAAATTGATTGATCTCTGAAAGGGGATCGTATGTAGGTCTAGGTAGATCTAGTCAGTTCTTTTAAGTGTGTCAATTGTGTAAGTTAATTTAGTTTATTCATTTATTTTAGTTAAGTCGGTCGTGAATAAATTTCCATCAATTCTTTTAGTAGCGTAAGTCGCTTCACCCCCTCACAATTGCTTGTGGTCAAGGAGTCACATGTGTTAGTCATCTTATTTGTAATAATTAGTAATAATACCTTGCATCAGTTCAAATTTGTTCTAAATCTCTCCTGTAATATCCCTGACATGATTTGTTCATCAACTTCTAGGAACATGCCATCATATCGTCATAATTACCCATCATCCCCACCATTCTTTTTCAGTTTTTGCATCATCTAGGTCAGGTACAGGTCACAGTCATTGTTATTTCCACGATTTGGATAGAGTATGGAAATTTGTCATATTAATTAGTTAAGAGGTCTAATAAAAAACATCGTGTCATGTCTTTCTATTTAATTTGCATGACAACGATAATTTTCTCGGTAAAAAAGTCAAGGTGGTCGAATTACCCAATCTAGAGTTTGTGTCAAATGTCCCTTGTCCCCATCCCATATTCAAGCCCCTTGTGTCCCTTGTGTATCACCGTCGCACTACATCCATGATGAAGACCGTAATATCTATTCCATCCACTAAACCAGAATTAAGAATCACAAAATTTGAGCCTCTCTATGGAAAATATGACAAGGTTGCGCTTGTGGACAACAATCTCTTAGACTCATTCCATTTTCCAGCGCTCAAACGTGAAGTCTATACATAAGTTGTCACCAATTATGATGGAATCCAGTCGACGAAAGTTAAAGAAGACTTCGGATGACTATAAAGGTCAATGCTACTAAATCTACAGAGTCTTCCAGTATTCGACACTATAGAAGCAGCGATGCAATCTACAAAATTACTCATCAGCGAGATGCATGGAGGGTCTCTATGGATCGACCAGGATAACCCAAAACATGCCATCAACATCCACAGACTCACATGGTTGTCTGCTATAGGGTTCGTGGTATCAACTAGATTTCAAAATACTTCCAAGTGGGGAAAGAAGACATACGATGACAACTACTACAACATATATGATACCCAATGTGGTGGTAAGGGTGCCCTAATCAAAACAATTAACAAGATTAACATCAAATTCACTTATTATACGATTGCTGGAAAGCTCATGCGCCATTTCTCAAAAGGAAATTGCATAATGGATACTATCTCAGTGGTGGAATCTTGTGTGCAAGGCACACAATTAAATTGGTGTAATTTTATGTTAAATGAACTCTTCAAAGCTTGTGAAGATGTATACAAAAGGGCCACTTATTTTATATATGGATATCTCGTTGTTGCCTTAGCCATGTGGAAGTGGTGCCCACCAGAAGGTAGAGAGATGACATTGGTTCCTAAATATCATCCCCTTGCACTCAGATATTTTCCCTGGCGAGCCTCCGGGGACCCCAACAACAAGGAAATTAATGAAGCCTCTTTTGTCAGATGGTACAAGAAAATGTTGGACGTCACCAAGGTCAGGCCAAGAATCCCACTGTCGCTCCTCAATGAATATTCATAGGATATCTAGTTTGGTGTAAGTCATGGCAGCACCTAGGTGCGGCCTAAGTGCATCAACCCCAACATGTTTCAAATGCGGGCCCAGAAGTTTGTTCTATCAGAGGAATCCTTCCATACCGAAGTCTCGTCCTGGATTTGGATTGATGGAGACATTTGAGATGGGAAACATATATAATTGTTTGGAGGAATGGTGCCTCAGCCACTACCTGGAGAAACCTCTACCACCTCATGGAAGCGATTGGATGAAGAAACACTTAATCCAGTCATCAAGAAGCTCGAGACGCACATGTAGTCTTTACATAACACTATGGAGGATCTCAGGGCATCAATAAGTCCTTTTCCTACCTGAATTTATCAGTTCAAGTCCACTTGTTTCTTTGACCTGTAGCCCTGCTATTGCTTCAATACCCTCAATGGGCCCTCATTCTCATACCAAACCACCATCAAGAATACTCGCCCACTTACCACCAAACCACCATCGGTTGCCAAGAAAATGATTAAAACCACCTCTACTCAAGTTGTTGATGCTACTGACGAGGAACACCAATCTCACACTAGCACGCCCATCACCAAAGAACATCCACCCTCCACTTCTACTATATCACCAAGGTTGCACAATCCATCACCGTGAACAACCTCCACCTCAGCCACTATTTCAGGCATACCACCATTTGAAAACCCCCTTGCTGTAGAAATAGAAATGGAGGTCGACTCTGTAATCAAATCCATTACAAAAACTACTAATGAGGCACTTGTATCCCACTCCATAATCATATAATCCATTCCTATGTCCCTGTTATATTTACTCCTAACACCAAGTACATCAACATGAACCCATTAGCTCATCGACATTGAGAACCCGAATACCAAACCCATAAGCACATTGGCCCTAACTGTCAACCTTGTCTCCTTGCCACCACCGCACTCCACCCCATATCATTTCATCCCTCACAACACCAAGCCCTCGCAACACGAAACCTCACCCCAAAGGTAGTTTGAGAAATCAATTTCCAACGGCCAGCCATTACAGAGTCGATTCCCTAAACCCATGACTATGACTCCTGATGACCTTCAGAGTTGGTCATCCTCTCAATTGTTTAATTCCATTCAACTGGTTGCACGCCGAGCAGAGGCGTTGCAAAACACTTTGGAAACTAAACATGAGCATCAACAACAACCAATTATTTCCCTATCTGTAGAATGAGATCACATTCTTCAGGAAAAGTAGATTCTACAGACCAGGTCGACCAAATAACTACAAAGTTCCAGGATCTATGGCTCTTGGTTATCGAGATAGTCATAGATGCACCGGAAGACTTTTTGGCATGCACTCTAGTTGAATGATGTGATCACATCAAATCAGCTTGCACTGAGCTCATCTCGACAAATAGAGAGCTCAAAAAAAGTATTTATGCCACTCAAAGTGTGCTATCAAATCCTTCTTCCTAATATACCAACGAGATTGAGCAGAAAATCACAGAAGTGACTTGTATGAAAGTATCTATCATTCAAGCTATGAAGGAAGCCAAGGGACTCTTAGCACAAGTTCATGATTGGTCAGGATTCCTTTCTAAGAGAAATCAACTGGTTTACCCCCTACGCAAACAGGATAATCAGTTCGTCAACCAAGCCATGTCCACCAAAGAAAAAAACCAGCAAAAGGAAAGTTTAGCATTGGTGGATGCCCTCAAAAGCCAAATCCAACAAATCAAGGATGAATCGAGCAAGACCAAGAGCCTACTTTGTCACCTTAATCCATCAACACAGGCTCACTTAGAGATGCTACAACATATCAATGAGGACACATAAAGTCAATGGAATACCCTCTTAATGACCCTCCCTGACAAACCTATTGTCGAACTCACAACACAGTTCCTCGATCAAGCAAGCACTCCCACAGGCTCATGAGGCAAGGGGCTCTCGCTGAGTACACACGGTTCAAAAATGTAGCCATTGAGTCCATTCCAAATTTGGGTCCTTTGTTTGGAGGAACCAGTCAAGGAGGAGCAGCATAGGAAGGAGCACTACAACAGAAGGAAGCACCAAAAACATCAACAACACCAGCAAATGATTGACTTGGGGATGAGTCAATGGACTATGGTCGGGGCCTGTTAGGTCCTTTCCTTTGAGGGTTAAGTTTTGTCACATCTCGATGTTGACTACTTTTTGACCAAAGGTGATTATTGGGATTAGTCGTGAAAAAGACAACCGGAGGAGGAGAAGGGACTCCAAAGACTAGCAGTTGTAGAGGATTGGCCAGAGAAATTAGGGCTCACGCAATTGCATCCGAACTAGAGGCAACTGAGCAGAAAAGGACGCCAAAAAGGGAAAGGGTGGAACATACGAGGAAGAAGTAGTCCAAGTGAGTGAAGAGATTAAAAAGGATAAATGAAAATATAGAAAGGAGGAAGAGAAGGGAAGCGAGGAGAGTATCGAAATGTTGTCGCAAAGCCTATTAAGCCCACAGGATTTTGTACTATTCTAGTTATGTATTGTCTTGTCTGGTATCTCTAGACTCTTCTTTGTTAATGAGGCTTTAATCCAAATGTATTCTTATAATGCTATTGAGCCTAATGAAAGAGGAAGTTGAAGGGATATATGAGAGTTTTCTTGTGTGACTTTATGTGCCCTTTTAAAAATTTCGTTGTGAATGTATCCACATAGTACATGTTCCTTTTTAAATTCTTAATATGTCATGGTTGTATCTTCGATAATCCGATTCTAGATTTGCTGAGTACTACTAGTTCCAGGTGATTTCTCCTTACGCTTAGTTCTAACCCCTTACCTTAGTAAGGTCGTGGCACGCCTCAGGTGAGACACATTATTCTTCCTAAGGTGAAAATGTCGGTGCTACACTAGACTATGACGGAAATTTTGTTGGCCCCTGTGCCTGACCCCAAGCTCTCGACCTGTTCATCCTTTTTTCCCCAACAATGAGAATTTTAACATAAAAAGTTTGGGTGGAATGAGAAAATCCCTTTATAAAACTAGCTGATGAGGAATCCCTCCATGAAACTATGTAAATATACAAGGAATAAACCATTGAGGTGAATGAAAGCGTTTTAAATTAAAATGTCGCGGTGAAGAATAATCTAATGAAAATTTATAAGTCTTATTATACAATAAGAATAAAAATAAAAATAATATATTTTTTTATATATAAACTTGTCAATTTGTTTTAATAAATATTATTTAATTAAAATATGATAAATAATATTATATATATATATGTAACACATGTGACAAACATAAAGGAAGATATAGATATAAGCCTTTCAGATTAATCACATCGATAGGATTTGATCGACGTTTCGAACCAACTAATGTGGTTCATCCTCACGACAAGGTGAGAAATCAATCAATCTAAAGGAATAAATAGCATGGATGCATCATTGCCCAGAGTTAGCCGTTGATAAATTCGTTAATGAGGAAGGTAAAATATTATTTAAGAAAAAGTGGTAAGGAGTTATATGTTTGATTATTCAATATTTAATTAGAAACTAGTTGTTATGTAATAATTAATTATTTAATTTTGATATTATAAAATAATAATTTAATGATATCAATTTATATAGTATTATTATATAAAAAATAGTTCATTTATATAATATTATTTGTTAGGGGTTGACTTATTAAATAGAATATATTCGGTTAAAAACTAGCTCTTATGAATAATTCAAAATTAAAATATTTTATTTCATTATAATAATTTATAAATATTATTAAAATATTTTATTTCACTATATTTTAAAGATAATTTATTAATATTATCAATTTCTTTAATAAGAATATTTATTAATATTGTCCATTTAATATGATTATTATTTATTAAAGGGTAACTTTTTTCCTTAAATAGTGTAGGAGGAAAGCAGTGATAACTCTAGAGTTAATTAAAAATATTAATAGTTAGGCTATATCATTAAGCGCCGAATGTATTTTAGTTGTAAAAAAAAAGGATGCTCTAAGATATACTAATCATATTAGACATATGAAGTTAAAGAAAACTAATAAGGATAATAGGGGATAAAACTAGAAGAAGATAAAAGAAAATAAGGAAGAAAGGAGAAAAAAGGAGGAAGAGTCATGAAGAAAGAGTTGGAATCCAACTTTTACTTAATTTTCACCCATCATCCCTATTAAGGTTACTAGCATGCCTCTCAATTTCAATCGCTTCCTTAAGTTCCCTATGGCGGAGATGATCAACCCTAACAATGATTTTGGATTCTTCAATGCAGACGTGGTGTTTCGGTTTCTCTACATGCTCTACAAGGGCTTATGCGTGGGAGCGATTGTGTCTAATGTCAGCAACATGTTCATTAATCCTCTATTTAATAGACCTATCTATTTCTCCAATGTGGGGGATACCACAGGAGCAGGGAACAAGGTAGACCCCTTTCGTGTCTTAAGATCGATAGGATCCTTAATAGATCTAAGAGAATTTTTAATGGTATTGAAAGGTTTGAATGAAGAAGAGACATTAATCTTCTTACGAATATGGGCAATCCTATTCATGGTTCCTTGGACATATGGGAGATGAGCCTTGGAGATAGGATCAACAAGAGTAGGTTTAACTCTAGGTGTTTTGCAGGCTTTGTGAAAGGCCTTGAGGCTTTGAGGTCTGTTATACCCATTATTTTTAAAAACTTCAAGAAGAAGGAAAAATCTTATCTTCTTGAAGTTTTTAAAAATAATGGGTATATCAAACCTCAAATCCTCATAGCCTTTCATAAAGCCTGCAAAACGCCTAGAGCTAAACCCGCTCATGTTGATCCTATCTCTAAGGTTCATCTCCAGTACCCAAGGAACCATGGATAGGATTGCCCATATTCTTAAGAAGATTAATGTCTCTTCTTCATTCAAACCTCTCAATACCATTAAAAATTCTCTTAGATCTGTTAAGGACCCTATCGATCCTAAGGACACGAAAGGGGTCTACCTTGTTCCCTACTCCTGTGGTATCCCCTACATTAGAGAAACAAGTAGGTCTATTAAACAAAGGATTGATGAATATGCTGTTGACATTAGACACAATCACTCCCGCACATCAGCCCTTGCCGAGCATGCAAAGAAATCGAAACACGACGTCTACATTGAAGAATCCAAAGTCATTGCTAGGGTTAATCATTTCCACCACAAGAAACTTAGGGAAGCGATTTAAATTGAGAGGCATGCCAATAACCTTAATAGGGATGATGGGTGGAAATGAAGTAAAAGTTGGATTCCACCTCTCTCTTCATGAATCTTCCTCCTTTTTTCTCCTTTCTCCCTCCAATTCTTCCTTATTTTCTTTTATCTTCTTCTAATTTTATCCCCTATTATCGTTATTAATTTTCTTTAACTTCATATGTCTAATATGATTAGTATATTATAAGAATAGTTTCGGCGTAAATCACATGTAAAAAACCTTTGTCGACACGTTTCGAACCAACTAGTGTGGTTCATCATCAGGACAAGTTGAGGAGTCAGATCATGGCTGCATATTAAATAGAGAGAGCAAACCTTCCCAACAGCTAGGTTGACTAGGTTGACCATCAAGGAATATATAGAAAAACGGCTAGATAATATTATAATGCTAAAAAGTCAACAGGTAATAAAAATAGTAACTAATTTACTTCCTAATAAATAATTTTATATATCTTATATATTAGAATGTAATTCCATTTTATTTTATTTATATATTATTCCTTGGTTATTAATATATTTAATTCCTTTTTAATTTATTTATTTCAAATCATTTACATCGATAAGCTCGAAGGCTATTTAGAGGAAGCAGGATGTGATGGCACGATCTTAGCTGGGATAGTCATCATCCTTCTTCTTTATGCTGACGATATTGTTCTTTTGGCAAGGTGCCCATCTGATCTTAATAAGAAACTTAGGCTTCTTAAGGATTTCTGCTCTACCATGGGTATGACTGTTAACACTGACAAAACAAAAGTTATGATTATCAAATCCAAGAAGGACACTTACGTTAATTTTATGTATGACAATAATAACTTGGAGGAAGTGTATTCTTACAAGTACCTAGGAATTGATATTCATCACAAGCTCAACTGGAACCATAGCATTGAGAAAAGGATTAATGGGGGGTGGAAAGCTTACTTTGGTCTTGAAAATAATTGTAAAATAGCAAACCTCGTAATGTGGGATAAAAATAAGTTCCTCTTTGAAACTTTAGTCACTCCTGTTATCTTATATGGCTATGAGGTTTGGGGTTGCAGAATCTCCAGAGAACCATGGAGAAAGATTGAGCAAATCCAGAAGCGTTTTATAACTTATAATCTGAAAATTAAAAGTAATACACCCTATCCTATTCTCCTTATAGAAGCAGGTCTTTCCCCTATTGAGAGCCTAGCTATTCTTATGTTTCTGTTGTACAAGCACAAAATCAATAACATAGACGATCATAGACTTCCTAAGCTCACTTTAAATTCTAGCCAAAACCACCTAAGGCTCAATCGAGGGTGGCATAAAGACACAAGGGCCTGGTTAAACTATTGGGAGATCAACAAAAATGATGCATTGCAAAACATAAATAACATTAAAGATATTGTTACTTCTAAGTTCAAAGAAAAATGTGGTGTGAGAAAGAGTTAGCGGCTAAAAGAAAATTAAGTTATTATAAGAAGGTCATCAACCCCACCCTAGAAGATCAAAAGTATCTCTTTATTTTAACTAGCTCAAAGAAGAAAATTAATATAGTAAAGATTAGAACGAATTCTCATGAGCTCCATAGTGAAACAGTTCGTTGGGCAATTCCTAAAACGCCATGGACGAAAAGGATCTGCCATATATGTGAGAATAGGAACATCGAGGATGAAAACCACTTCCTCTTAGAGTGCCCCGCGTATAACCACATTAGATCTCAGTTTCACAATCTTTGTTACAATACTGACCTTCCTAGCCTTTTACAATGTCAAAACTATAGTGAGCTCGGGAGGCTTCTCTCCAAGCTTTTTGAGCATAGGAATAAAATCTTAAATCAAAATAGATAATTTGTTTCTTTAGGTCCGATAGACCATTATTTGGTCTCAGCGGACGTAACCATCATCATCATCAAAGGGGGGTTTAGAAAATTTTCCTTTGTTATTAAATTAATTTATTTAATTCCTTTTTAATTTATTTAATCATTTAAAATTACTAGGGACAAGAATGTTATTCTATTTTATTTTGTTTATATATTATTCTTAGGTTATTAAATTAACTTATTATCACTAGGGATAAGTAAAAGGGTTTTGTTTTTTTGTTTTTGGAATTAATATTATTAATAATAATATTGATTTAATAATATTGGAATTAATATAGATTTAATTAATATTGATTTTATGGTAAAGGGGGGCTTAGAAAATTTTCCTTTGTTATTAAATTAATTTATTTAATCATTTAAAATTAGTAGGGACAAGAATGTTATTCTATTTTATTTTATTTATATATTATTCTTAGGTTATTAAATTAACTTATTATCACTATGGATAAGTAAAAGGGGTTTTTTTTAATAATATTGACTTAGTGGAATTAATATTATTAATAATAATATTGGAATTAATATAAATTTAATTAATATTGATTTTATGGTAAAGGTAAAAGCTTAATAACAAATAAACAAGTAAATCCATCTAATAGAACAAGCCAGGAAAAAATAAATAGAATGAGCGATAGAATTTAAAAACAAGAAGGTCAAGAACAAGACCATTAGTAAAACAACTAAACCAAAGGAGAGGATGGAAAAACATGGCTCAAAAGAGAAGGATCTGGGAAATTCTGTTAGTCTTGCCTCCCCCCACCCCTTTTTAACCTTTTCTTTCTTTTCGGGTTTTCCCAGAATTTCCTGATCCTTCTCTTTTGAGCCATGTCTTTTCTATTTATTTTTTCCCGGCTTGTTCTATTGGATGGCTTTACTTGTTTATTTGTTATTAAGCTTTTACCTTTACATTAAATCCATATTAATTAAATCTATATTAATTCCAATATTATTAAATCAATATTATTAAAAAAACCCCTTTTACTTATCCCTAATGATAATAAGTTAATTTAATTAATTTTCTAAACCCCCTTTACCATAAAATCAATATTAATTAAATCTATATTAATTCCAATATTATTAAATAATATCAATATTATTAAATCAATATTATTAAATTAATATTATTATTATTAATTCCAAAAAAAAAAACCTTTTACTTATCCGTAGTGATAATAAGTTAATTTAATAACCTAAGAATAATATATAAATAAAATAAAATAGAATAACATTCTTGTCCCTAGTAATTTTAAAAGATTAAATTAATTAAAAGGGAATTAAATTAATTAATTTAATAACAAAGGAAAATTTTCTAAACCCCCTTTACTTATCCCTAATGATTTGAAATAAATAAATTAAAAAGGAATTAAATATATTAATAACCAAGGAATAATATATAAATAAAATAAAATGGAATTACATTCTAATATATAAGAATATATAAAATTATTTATTAAGAAGTAAATTAGTTACTATTTTTATTACCTGTTGACTTTTTAACATTATAATATTATCCAGCCGTTTTTCTATATAGCCGTTGATGATCAAGCAGTTGATGGTCAACCTAGTCAACCTAGCTGTTGGGAAGGTCTGCTCTCCCTATTTAATATGCAGCCATGATCTGACTCCTCACTAGTTGGTTCGAACCGCGTCGACAAAGGTTTTCTACATGTGATTTACGCCGAAACTCTTCTTATAATTGTTATGGATCACAGAAGCATCAATTCAACAAATGATTAGTATATCTTAGAGCATCCTTTCCTTTTTACAACTAAAATACATTTTGCGCTTAATTATACAACCTAACTATTAATATTTTTAATTAACTTTTAGAGTTATCATTGCTTTCCTCCAACACAACTATTCTCCTATTTAAGGGAAAAAGTTATCCTCTAATAAATAATAATCATATTAAAAGCTTTATGAATCTCCTAATGTCATGGATAATTTGGAAACCCTGCTCACAACGAAAGAAGTCTTCTCTTTAGAAGACATTAAGTTTGGGGTTAATTGCCTCGCGAATGGGAAAGCTAAGGACATTGAAGGTTACCAGGCAGAAATCTTAAAAATTGGAGGCCCTGTCCTCATCCCCCACATCCACAAGCTTTTCAATCAAGCTGTTAAGCAAGGGTTCCCTAAACCTTGGACTGAGAGCCTCATTATCCCTATTTTTAAAAGTGGTGATACAAATAACCCCTCTAATTATCGGACAATTATGATCAGCCCTCTCTTAGCCAAGTTGTATGGTAGTATTCTGGAAAAAAAGTTAAGCATATGGCTTGAAAGTGAAGGTAAGCGGGCTAAAGGCCAAGCAGGTTTCAGAAGGCATCACTCAACAACAGACCACCTTGTTACACTTAGGATCATTGCGGAGGAATGTCGTAATGATAAATCCAATTTATTTTGCTGCTTTGTAGACTTTAGAAAGGCTTTCGATACGGTTCCTAGATACAACCTTTGGAATAGGTTAGAAGAGCTAAAGGTTCCTCTTGAGTTGAGAGCTGCTGCTATAAGGCTATACGAGAATGTAATTGCCAAGCTAAAAAACAATGAGGGGTGGTCAAAAGATATTAAGTGTAACATCGGAGTTAAACAAGGTTGCCCCCTCTCCCCTACCCTATTTTGCATTTACATCGATAAGCTCGAAGGTTATTTAGAAGAAGCAGGATGTGGTGGCACAATCTTAGCTGGGATAGTCGTTATCCTTCTTCTCTATGCTGACGATATTGTTCTTTTGGCAAGGTGCCCTTCTGATCTTGATAAGCAACTCAAGCTTCTTAAGGATTTTTGCTCTACCATGGGTATGACTGTTAACACTGACAAAACAAAAGTTATGATTATCAAATCCAAGAAGGACACTTGCGCTAATTTTATGTATGACAATAATAACTTGGAGGAAGTGTACTCTTACAAATACCTAGGAATTGATATCCATCACAAGCTCAACTGGAACCATAGTATTGAGAAAAGGATCAATGGGGGATGGAAAGCTTATTTTGGTCTTGAAAATAATTGTAAAACAGCAAACCTCGTAATGTGGGATAAAAAGAAGTTCCTCTTTGAAACTTTAGTCACTCCTGTTATCTTATATGGCTGTGAAGTTTGGGGCTGCAGCATCTCCAGAGAATCATGGAGAAAGATTGAGCAAATCCAGAAGCATTTTATAACTTATAACCTGAAAATTAAAAGTAATACACCCTATCCTATTCTCCTTATAGAAGCAGGTCTTTCTCCTATTGAGAGCCTGGCTATGCTCAGGTTTCTGTTGTACAAGCACAAGCTCAATAACATAGACAATCATAGACTTCCTAAGCTAGCTTTAAATTCCAGCCAAAACCACCTAAGGCTTAACCGAGGATGGCATAAGGACACAAGGGCCTGGTTAAACTATTGGGAGATCAATGAGAATGATGCTTTGCAAAACATAAATAACATTAAAGATATTGTTACTTCTAAGTTCAAAGAAAAATTGTGGTGTGAGAAAGATTTAGCGTCTAAAAGAAAATTAAGTTATTATAAGAAGGTCATCAACCCCACCCTTGAAGATCAAAAGTATCTCTCTATTTTAACTAGCTCAAAAAAGAAAATTAATATAGCAAAGATTAGAACGAATTCTCATGAGCTCCATAGTGAAACTGGTCGTTGGGCAGTTCCTAAAACGCCATGGATGGAAAGGATCTGCCATATTTGTGAGAATAGGAGCATCGAGGATGAAAACCACTTCCTCTTAGAGTGCCCTGCATACAACCACATTAGATCTCAATTTCACAACCTTTGTTACAATACTGACCTTCCTAGCCTTTTACAACGCCAAAATTATAGTGAACTCGGGAGGCTTCTCTCCAAGATTTTTGAGCATAGGAATAAAATCTTAAATCAAAATAAATAATTTGTCTTTTTAGGTCCGATAGATCATTATTTGGTCTCAGCGGACGTTAACCATCATCATCATCATCATCATTAATAAATATTCTTATTAAAGAAATTGATAATATTAATAAATTATCATTAAAATATAGTGAAATAAAATATTTTAATTTTGAATTATTCCTAACGGCTAGTTTTTAACCAAATATATTCTATTTAATTAGTCAGCCCCTAACAAATAATATTATATAAATTAACTATTTTTTATATAATAATACTATATAAATTGATACCATTAAATTATTATTTTATATTATCGAAATTAAATAATTAATTATTATATAACAACTAGTTTACTTTTTCTTAAATAATATTTTACCTTCCTCATTAACGAATTTACCAACGAGTAAGGCAACGATGCATCCATGCTATTTATTCCTTCAAATGGATTGATCCTTCAAATGGATTGATTTCTCACCTTGTCCTGAGGATGAACTACATTACTTGGTTCGAAAGGTTGAACAAATCCTAACAATGTGGTTAATCCAAAAGACTTATATCTACACTATAGATCACAAAATTTATATATATATATACACACTTAATAAAGATTCCCTAATAAAATATATTACAATATTTATACTAAATAAATATAATATAAAAGTATTAACCTTTTAAATGTCCTTGCAGCAAAGGCACATGGCAACTCTGTGACATAAGCCATCCAAGTGGAAATGGGAATCCCTTTGTGAGATTTTTTAGTGGGGAAGTTACACTTGCTGGACACGTTGCAAGTATGTAGGGAAATTGAAAGGGTCTCAAATTATATATGGGTGACAAGATTAGACCCATGAAAATGATCTAAATTATTGTAATATAGAAATGCAATTTAATATAATTAATAATAATATTTAAACATGTGAAATGTAATTTAATATAATTAAATAATAATATTTAATTGTGTGAAGTTCTAATCAGTTTAATATTAATTATACAATTAATAATAAAGTAATAATTATGTGGGAGCAATGTTCTAAAGTGTGTGAGGAGGAAAGCTTATTTGAATGGTGCGTGGGATGTATGTAAGGCATAAGTGTAGGTCATTGCGGTAAATATGAGGATTTTTTTTTAGCTTAGAAGTTTTAAAGGGAAAGATTCACGAGATGGTAGGTCATACGTTAGTGGTTTATAAAAGGTAAAGGAAATTTGAAAAGAGAAATTATACCAAATGATTTTGGTTTTTTTTTAAAATAAGATTTTTCATTATAATTTAATACTAGCAATTGCACCAAATGTTGCAAAGGAAACGCCGTAAGGCATCAAGTGTAGAAGAATTGTGACATATATAAGATCATTGAATATAAAAGTTAGTAAAGAAAATGTCATTCAAAGCTAGAAGATAAAGATAAATCACTTACATTATGTTAAATTTAAAAATTCTATAACCTTTCCAACATAAATTGCCTCTCAATCTTTAAAGATGCTCTTTGAAGTTCCAATAGTAAATAGTTGATAAAGAAGATGCTCTTTTTCAATATTGAACCGTCTCAATTGATCAAAAGCTTACATTCCTTTACCACTTGCTCTTAAGGTGATTAGATTTTCCTTTGTTAACTTATTTTGGGCATTTTTATTGGTTTGTGACACAAGGTTTATATTCAATAGCACTGGATGAACTAGTTTAAAGAAAATCTATGAAATAGATATATCAATAAAGCGAGTCACTTGCATAACAACTTTACATTGTTCGATAGGAAAGAAATGGATATTTTATTGAGAATTGATTAAATAAGTATTTTATCTGACATAGCAAATTTAATTCACTATTTAGAGGTACCATGGTGAAATCTTATGGTAGCATCCATTAGCGTTCCTTTATATTTATTCAGCATGATATTCTGGGAGACTTGGCTATGTATTTGACCACAAAAGGGCCTATAAATAAATGTGAAAATATTTTTATGACTCAAAAAGAAAACTATATTCCCAAAAAGTGAAAAAAGTTTGCAAAGTGTACATTTGACGTTGATATTATTTACTTCCACACAGGTTTGGTGCATATCTCTTTCTCCTCTCATAGTCATTTCTCACCATTTTTCAATATTGAACTAACTCACTTCCAAAAGATTGGAGTCTTTTACATTCTACCTACACATAATTTGATTTTGAATGTGTTGATTTCTGCATTATTGTATGTCAAGGTACAATGGAGGAGAATGATTGGTGTCATATATAAATTTCATAATTATCATTAAGTTAATCGAACAAAATGTCTGATGCATGGAAAAATATAAAAATAAAAACATAAATGCACATGTGCATTTTCGTATCTTCTAAGAAAATATTTTTCAATTTTTGCTTCACATTGTTCAATCCACATTCTTTGGAAAAGTTATGAGCTTGCACCATGCTACATGGGGATCCATCTAAGCTAAGACAAGGGAGTCAATCTCACGAATATGCTTTGCAATTTTTTTTATTTGTAGGTTCTAATGCTCTGAAATGCCCACTCTAGGGTGGGTATATCTACTAAGAACAAACAATTGTCAAACAAAGAAATATAGATTGATTAGTGCTTCTGTAATAAGACAAGACACCTCTGCCTCATAAGAGGAATGTCTTGACATCCTCAATCTTGGCATGCATTAAACTGCATTGGGGTAGTCATGGCAGAAATCACCCCGGTAGCCTAGTTGTCTTGCTAAGCATCCCCATGAATAATAGATTGATTAGTGCTTCTGCAAGAAGACAAGACACCTCTGCCTCATAAGAGGAATGTCTTGACATCCTCAATGTTGCCATGCATTAAACTGCATGGGGGTAGTCATGCCGATAATTAATGCATTCATTGTTATGGGGTGGCAAAAATCACCCCCTAGCCTATTTGTCTTGGGTAGTCATGCCGATAATTAATGCATTCATTGTTATGGGGTGGCAAAAATCACCCCTAGCCTATTTGTCTTGATAAGCATCCTCGTGAGGGAATTTTTTATTAATATTATTTATTTGGGTTTTCTTTATTTCTTTTAATTTATTGGTTTATTGATTTATTTATAATTTTTATGATCATGTCTATGTGTAAGTTATAGTTTTTAAAATGTTATGATTTTTAATTTAAGAAAGGAGTATTAGTGATAGTATTTTTGTTTGATTCTATTATTGTTTTTAATATTTTGGTTTAAAATGTTTTATTTAATTTTTTTAATTTAAAAGGTGTTATCCATAGAATATTATGGATTTACTATTCGCCAATCACTTTCAAAGTTGAGAGTCAATTTTAAGGCTACTTTCAATACTTAGTTGTAATAGTAGTGATTGTTAAAAAATTGTACTAACATTACTAACACTTTTTTATTTGTGAGTTAATTTTAAAGTTTTTGTCAACAACATTGTGAAATTATTAATGCCATTAACAATTAAATTAAATTTATTACACCAATTAAATTTAAATAACTTACATAATTGAAGTTTAATAAATAAAATCTATGAAATAGATATATCAATAAAGCTAGTTGATGTTTTTAACAACACTATTGTTTAGATATTCATTTATAAAGAAGTAAGAAAATGGAGGAAAATAGACATGAATGGGAGGTAATTATCAAAGGCACCAAACATGTGTTCACATGTCTTGTTGGTGGTTGTGTGAGGATCTAGAGTAGATCTAAACAACTTTACATTGTTTGATAGGAGAGAAGTAGATTCTTTTGTTGAGAATTGATTAACTAAGTATTTTAGCTAACATAACAACTTTAATTCACTATTTAGAGGTACCATGGTGAACTCTCATGGTAGCATCCATGCGCATTCCTTTATTCTGGGAGACTTGGCTATGTATTTGACCACGAAGGGGCCTATAAATAAATGCAAAAGACTTTTTATGACTAAAAAAGAAAAAATTATTTGCAAAAAGTGAAAAAGGTTGCAAAGTGTACATTTGATACTAATATGCTAAGATTATTTCCTTCCAGGCAGGTTTAGTGCATATCTATTTCTGCTCTCATAGTCATTTTTGACCATTTTTCAATATTGAACTATCTCACTTGACCAAAAGCTTATGGACTTTTACATTCTACCTTCACATAATTTGATTCTAAATGTGTTGATTTCTGCATTATTGTATGTCAAGATACAATGGAGGAGAAGGATTGGTGTCATATATCTATTTCATAATTACAGTTAAGTTAATCAAACAAAATAAAATATCTGATAGATGAAAAAATAAAATAAAATTGTACATGTGAATTTTTGTACCTTCTAAGCAAATAATTTTCAATTTTTGCTTTACATTGTTCAATCCACATTCTTTGGAAAAGTTACGAGCTTGCACCATTCTACATGAGGATCCATCTACAAGGGATTCAATCTCACTTATGAGCTTGCACCATTCTACATGGGGATCCATCGACAAGGGATTCAATCTCATGAATCTGCTTTGCAATTTTATTATATGTAGGTTCTAATGCTTGAAAATGCTCACATCATAGTGGATATATCTACTAAGAACAAAAAAATTTCAAACAAAGAAATATAGGTTGATTGGTGCTTCTGCAAAAAAAACACCTATGCCTCATAAGAAGAATGTCCTGACATCCTCAATCTTGGCATGCATTAAACTGCATGGGGGTAGTCATCCCACATCGATAATTAATGCATTCATTGTTATGGGGTGGCAAGAATCACATCGATAATGCAATTATATTATATGTAGGCTCTAATGCTTGACAATGCCCACACCACAGTGGATATATCTACTAAGAACAAAAAATTGTCAAACAAAGAAATATAGATTGATTGGTGCTTATGAAAAAAGACATCTCTGCCTCATAAGAAGAATGTCCTAACATCCTCAATCTTGGCATGCATTAAACTGCATGGGGGCAGTCATTCCACGTTGATAATTAATGCATTCATTGTTATGGGGTGGCAAGAGTCACCCCCTAAACTGCATTCAATCTTGGCATGCATTAAACTGCATGGGGGCAGTCATGCTACGTTGATAATTAATGCATTCATTCTTATGGGGTGGCAATAATCTGCCTGATATCTTTCAATCAAGTATATTGTATAATAACAAAACATTTTTTAGTTAAAGGTCTCTTTATTGATAAGCAAATTTAAGTCATCTAAACACATTATAAGTTCACATTAACATATTTTCTTATTACAAAGGGAGTCTTTTTGTTGGTATCACTTATATTTATTGCATGATATTGATTTTGGCACATATTAACAATTAGATGAGGTGATTAAAGTTGAGAATTATTCAGCCACTCACTTGAAGTTTTAGTCCACAAATCCTTTAGGAGTTTGGGATCCTCCATGAGGAAATTCTTTGAACCTCACTTCACTCTATCATTAGTATAAAAATGAATTTGATTTTTTTCATAGAAAATATTGTTTTAGTATAAGTGGGATGTAAAAATGAATCTCATTCATTTCAGGAAAACAAATATCCGATGTCAACGATGGTGATTCTTTACTTAATATACAAGCATAAAGTGTCATTGTTTTCTAGTTATGATATTTGTTTTCTTGATGTGTTGATTCCATGTTGGGCCTACTATGGAATTTGGAGCTTAAACTGTAATGAAGTTTGATATTTTATTAGGTGTTTATGTAAATTTCACAATCAAGGAAAAGTATATCCAAATTTGACGGAAGAAGTATGAAGTTTGTTATTTGTAGACTATGGCTAGTTTAGTTAACTAATCTAGAAGCTTTTAAAAATCTCTTAAGAACTTCCTGTCATATTGACAAAGATTAAGATTTTACCAATTCCTCAACTAATCTAGGAGTTTTTAAAAATCTCTTAATGTCAAGATCTTCCTATCATATTGACAATATACATGAGATCGATGTCAATATGCCAAGAAGATCTAGCCATTAACATATTTTTACTGAACAACGAAGTATTTTATCAAAATGCAGGTTGGAGATATCCGATATTTCATGATTGGATTCTAAATAATAATAAAAAATATCACACAAACAATCTCTATTTTTATAATGAAATATTTGTCAGATAACTAAATCTCTGTGTAAAATTTAAACTGAAAAGAAAAAATAAAATAAAATAATAAAAATAAAAATAAAAAATCACACAAACAATCTCTACTTTTATAATGAAATATTTGAAATATTTGTCAGATAACTAAATCTCTGTGTAAAATTTAAACTGAAAAGAAAAAATAAAATAAAATAATAAATAATAAATAATAAAAATACTCTATTTTTATAATGAAATATTTTTCAGAGAACTAAATCTCATTCTCCTTATACATTTAGTATATTTTAAATAAAAATTTATACAAAAATATTTTGATTCATAGTTAGAATTTGATGTTTGTTGTGAACATGGAATGAATTTTATTATCATAAAGGTAATTATTATGTGAATTGGTTAATTGTTAATTAGTCAGATTAGGTCAATTAAAATAACTTTACTTTAGTGTTTGGTTGAGATACATTCAATTAAAATAACTTTTACTTTAGTGTTTGGTTGAGATACATTCAGTATATTTTAAATAAAAATTTATACAAAAATATTTTGATTCATAGTTAGAATTTGATGTTTGTTGTGAACATGGAATGAATTTTATTATCATTATTTTAAATAAAAATTTATACAAAAATATTTTGATTCATAGTTAGAATTTGATGTTTGTTGTGAACATGGAATGAATTTTATTATCATAAAGGCAATTATTATGTGAATTGGTTAATTGTTAATTAGTCAGATTAGGTCAATTAAAATAAATTTTACTTTAGTGTTTGGTTGAGATACATTCAATTAAAATAACTTTTACTTTAGTGTTTAGTCAGTATATTTTAAATAAAAATTTATACAAAAATATTTTGATTCATAGTTAGAATTTGATGTTTGTTGTGAACATGGAATGAATTTTATTATCATAAAGGTAATTATTATGTGAATTGGTTAATTGTTAATTAATCAGATTTGAGAGATTTAGGTCAATTAAAATAACTTTTACTTTAGTGTTTGGTTGAGATATTTTCTCGACGAATTGATTGTATAATTAAGATAAAACTTATACGGTTGTATTTATAATATTTATATGTGATGTTCAATAAAATACAATATAAATTTTGAACATTATTTTAAAAAAAATCACACAAACAATCTCTATTTTTATATTGAAATATTTTTCAAATAACTAAATTTCTTTATACATACAGTGTATTTTAAATAAAAATTTATACAAAAATATTTTGATTCATAGTTAGAATTTGATGTTTGTTGTGAACATGGAATGAATTTTATTATCATAAATGTAATTATTATGTGAATTGGTAGATAACCCAACATTGAAAGTGAGCATAGGTGAAAGGGTTAAATCTTCTTGGAATTAAGAGGTTATGTGAAAATTTGTGAAAACATTTCATGGTTAAATTAACTCTACAATGTTAACTAAAATTTAAATATTTTTTTTCCAAACTAAAATTGAAATACATTTATCTATAAATTTATTATAATTTTGAAATAAATAATAATTTATAAGCTTTGAATTAGTAGAATAATTTTCTTATAATCTTTACCATCAACCAAGATATGAAAATAAAGGGTTAAATCTTCTTGGAATTAAGAGGTTATGTGAAAATTTGTGAAAACATTTCATGGTTAAATCAACTCTACAATGTTAACTAAAATTTAAATATTTTTTTTCCAAACTAAAATTGAAATACATTTATCTATAAATTTATTATAATTTTGAAATAAATAATAATTTATAAGCTTTGAATTAGTAGAATAATTTTCTTATAATCTTTACCCAGCTAGATAACCCAACATTGAGATTGAGCATAGGTGAAAGGCTTAAATCTTCTTGGAATTAAAAGATTATGTGAAAATTTGTGAAAAAAATTCATGGTTAAATCAACTCAATGTTTCTTTTTCAACCAAGATATGAAAATAAAATGTTAGAGAAGAATAACTTGTAAAATTTCATAAATATCAAGGTAAATTTAAGATTGTGTAAATTTAGTCAGTTTTTTATTAAAATATTAGAATTGCAATTCTTCAGCGTAAAAGTTAAACTGAAAAAACTCACACAAACAAACCCTTTTCAAATTATAGCATAAACAGATATCCACGCTGTAAAGTTAAAACAGTGGGTAACAAAACCTAAAGGTGAATTATGTACATCCACAGTTTTTGCCAATAGAACACATGACTAAACAGAGCATGAGCCTAGCCGTTAAAAGGGTGAGGCTGCTAATAAGTTTCCAAAAAAGCCATCCATCGATACAGGGCATAAATATCTCTTTTCCAAATAGATAAATATGAGAAGGAGAGTAAAAAACCGGTTTACCTCTGCTCTCTTTTAATATCTCTTTTCCAAACAGATAAATATGAAAAGTAGATTAAACAATCGGTTTACCTCCTTCCTGTTGATATATCCCCTGCCCTTCTTTCATCGACTTCAATTCTTCCGTTCCTGTTCTCTTTATTTCCAAAACTGCGAATATATTAGGTGAAATCTGCAGTTTGTTTTTGTGAAACACTGCCATGGGAGTAGTTCACCTCATTCATGCTCCCAGAGCGTCAATGTTGTTTGTGTTGTATTTCCGTTGAAAAACTCAGTCTTGTCCTCCATTATTTCCGTTGAAAAACTCAGTCTTGTCCTCCATTATTGTACAAGCAGGAAATCAAGTCCCCAAAATTGAAGTAATAGCCGATTTTAATTTGATGGTAGACGTTATTCCAATGGTCTAACATTGAAATCAACGTCCCACAATTGTACACGTGACATCATAGGTACTTACGGCATAATAATATATATATATATATATATATATATATATATATATTGGAAATATTTAGTCTTATTATTTGACATTTTTTCAGTGATGTAATTTTGGGTGAGATTTTTAGCTTTTAAAAATGAATATTTGAATGCATAAATGAATTCAATGCCATGAGAAACTTTTGGGACACTTGGATTCTGTAGATTACATAACTCAAACCTATGTTTGTAAAAAAACTGGTTAGATTTTGAATGAAAATAATGAGAAAAGATGTCCAGAAAAGAGAATAGCAGGCCAACAAGTTTACTTGGATTATGTAGACTTCATCAATTAACACGGAATTTCATCAATTAAACTTCATGTCAAAGTTACTTGGTAAATGATATTTTGTTGTTCGTTAAATTATAATGTTATGCAATATTAATTAAACAGTTAATAAGAAAATAATAATTATGTGGGGCCAATTGTCTAAGGTGTGTTGGGGAAAAGCCCATTTGGATGGTGCATGGCATGTATGCAAGGCATAAGTCATTGCAGTGAACATGAATATTTTCTAGCTTAGAACCCTCATAGGGAAAGATCTACTAGATGACATGTTATAGGCTAGTGGTTTATGGGAGGTGAAAGAAATTTGAAAAGAGAAATCACATGAAATGACTCACACGAGTATTTTCTAGCTTAGGAGCCTTAGAGGGAAAGATCCACTAGATGGCATGCTATAGGCTAGTGGTTCATGGGAGGTGAAGGAAATTTGAAAGGAGAAATCACATGAAATGAAGTTGGTTCATTTCTTTTAATAAGATATTTTATTATAATTTAATACAAATATTTTATAAATAAAACGTAATATACATGAAAAATATATATATAAATTTTTATATTATATTATAATTTTTTGAGAAAAAATTTAACCTCAGTATTTGACATTCTTTCATTAATATGATTTTGAGTAAGATTGATATTTTGTTTTTTAAAACTGAATATTTAAATGTATAAATAAATCCAATACCGTAACAAAATTTTAAAGCACTTCGATTCTGTAGATTATATAACTCAAACCAATATTTATAAAAAATTGTAGCTAGATTTTAAATGAAACTAATGAAAATGACGCCCAGAAAAGAGAGTAGGCCGGTATGTTGTTCCACAGTGAGTGAACGACGTTCAAACAAGCTTAACTGTTAACCTTGATGTCAAAGTTAGTTGGTAAATAATATTTTGTTGGTTAAATCATATTGTTATGCAATATTCTAACATTAATATTTATAATTACCTTGGGATGAATATAGAGGGAGAATTGTGATGAATATAGAGGGAGAAACCAGTTAAATAAAACAGAATATAAAATATTTAAAATTTTAATATAAATTAATATATGCGTTTTTTTTAAATATTTAATTAATAAATAAAAATTTAAATATAAATATAATTATTTTAGATTCATTTTAATTAGGAGTAGCATAGAAGAATCAAATCTCTTTTCATTTTAAAAAATATTATATTTCAAGAGATTCGATCTTTTTGGTAAATTCAAAATTAAGATGGATCTAAGTTAGTTTTATTATTAATTATATTTTTTATTTTAATTATAAATATAATTATTATTATTTTATTTTATTTTTGGTAATTTGGCCAAATTGATGGTTTATTGATAATAATAATTATTATTTTTTTACATGTGCAGTATTTCTCCCAAACTTTTTTGCTTTTAGATTTAATTTAAAAAAAAATAATAATAAAATTAAATAAAATTAAAGCAAAATATTTATAAAATATTTTGATGTTGAAATGAGTTATGGTTTTTGGAAATGTAATATTAATAAACCATAGTATTGGCCCATTGGCCCATGGTATTGTAATAAAGCCTATTTACAAATTAATAATATGTGTGATAAAGTGGGGATGAATATGTGTGATAAACTGGGGATAAAGCACCCAATCTTTTTTTTACTAAAAATATGCCATATAATTGTTTTGTGTCTCAAAAACAAAAATGAATATGCATTTCTTGTTGATATTACAACCTAATGTGGTAAAAACATTTCACTCATTCTCAACCATAAAAAAAGTAATTGAAGTTAAACCAGCCTAGATCCATCTTCACCCTAGATCTATCAAAAGCGGAGAGGGATCAAATCTCTTGAGGTGAAAACATTTTTTTAGTGCAAAACTTGAGGAAAGTTTTACACCTTGAGAGATTTGATTGCTCTCGATCTAGGTTGGTTATATGATACAATATAATACCTATATTTGTATCTATGTGTCTCTTTCTTATTCTCTCTCTATCTCACCTACTAAACATGCAAATTCTCTTTCTCTCTCTGTATTTCTTCCCTCCCTTTCTCTCCCCTCTAACTCCATCTCTCTCTCTCCTTCTCTCTATTGAGTCCTCTCTCTCTTCCTTCCTCTCTGTCATTCTCTCCCACCTCCCTTTGTCTCTCTCCCCTGCCCCATCTCTCTCTCTATTTTCCCTCTAACTCTGTCACTATCTCCTCCCTCTCTCCTTCTCTCTCTCTCTCTCTTCCATCTTTTTGTTTCCCTCTCTTTCTTTCCCCCTTCTCTCCCTCACTTTCTCCTGATATCTCCCTTGTCACTCTCTCTCTTTCTCCACCTCTATCTCTCTATGTCTTTGTTCTTTCCTCTATCTCTCCCCCCCTCCAACTCCATCTCTCTCTCTCTCTACCTCTCTCCTCTCCCTCCCCTCCTCTTTGTCTTCCTTCCTTTCTCTCCCTCTCTCTCCCCCCACCACTCTCTTTGTTTCTCTCCCTCTCTTTGCCCTCAAACTTTGTCACTATCTCCCTCCCTTTCCTATCTGTTTAAGAAAGTCTCTGCAAAAAAATATATAAATAAATAAATTGGTTGTAAAATATTAAACCTATATTTTGAAAAAAAAACAAAAAACAAAAAACTCAATGTATCTGGAAAAAAAAAAACAAACAAACAAACAAAAAACAAACAAAAAAAACAAACAAAACAAACAAACAAACAACAAAAACAAAAAACAAAAAACTCAATTGGTTGTAAAATATTAAACCTATATTTTGATTAGTCGTATCAAAGAAATTACAATAATGAAAAACTTAAAACAATCATACACTAACTTTCCTCTATTATTGTTAGTATTTGTTTGCTTTATCACTTGGATCCTTAGTTAAGATGGATCTATGTTGATTCTTAGTAATATTATTTATAGAATATATATTTCACATCTTTATATAATTAAAAAATATTTATAAAATATTTTGATTGTGAAATAAGTTATGTTTTTTGGGCATGTGGTATTGATAATCCATGGTATTGGCCCATGGTATTGTAACAGAGCCAATTTACATGTTCATACGGTAAAGTGGGGGTGAATATCCATGGTTAAGAATCGTGTCATATTGTTATAAAATATTTTGACTATGAATTAAGTTATGGTTCTTGGGAATGTGGTATTGATAAGCCATGGTATTGGCCCATGGTATGGTAACAAAGCATATTCACAAGTTAATAGCCAAATCAAAATATAACAAATTGACTTTATATTTTTATTATTGATTCGGCCAACATTTAAGTGTTTACACGCATCAGACTTTATATTACTTTTAACTTTTTGTTTATTACTTTTATTTATTTTATTTTATTTTTATTTTAGGGGACATATAAATTTTAAATGTTTTTGTTAAATGTTAAACATTTAATCCCACACATCTACCTTTATATTGGACCGATATTGTCTTAACCCCATATCTAAATGTTAAATGTTTTTGTTAAATGTTAAACATTTCAGCCCACACATCTACCTTTATATTGGATTGACATTGTCTTAACCCCATATCTATCAAGCCCTAGGAGGGATCAAATATCTTGAGGTGAAAACCTCTTTTTTTAGTGCAAAACTTGAGGAAAGGTTTGCACCTCTAGAGATTTGATTTCTCTTTTTCTAGGTTGGTTACTACATAATATCTATATTTGTATCTATGTGTTTCTTTCTTATTCTCTCTCTCTATCTCACCCCCTAAACATACAAATTATCTCTCTCTCTCTCTCTCTCTCTCTCTCTCTCCCCCTCTCTCCCTCTATGTATTTCTTCTTTCCTCCCTCTCTCTCCCCCTCTAACTCCATCTCTCTCTCTCTCCTTCTCTCTATTGAGTCCCCTTTCTCTTTCTTCCTCTCTATCATTCTCTCCCACCTCCCTCTGTCTCTCTCCCCCACCCCATCACTCCTTCTCTCTTTTCCCTCTAACTTTGTCACTATCTCCCTCCCTCTCTCCTTCTCTCTCCCCTCCATCTTTGTGTTTCCCTTATTGAAGGAAATGTAACTAGGTTCGTTCTTCATAAATGTACTTTTGACATTTGTGTTTAGTCAAGAAAAGAAATATTACTTTAATAATATATTTCAATGAGTTTCTTACTCATTGAAATAGGTCTAGCACATGTTAAAGTGTTGTAGGTGAGTCAAATGGTCAAAAGAAAATTTTGAAGACCTTAAGGGCATGTTACTCCATGTATATGTTTTTATGAGAATTAAAGAATAACCCTCCAAGCAAAGTTAAGTCTCCTTCTGTAGAAATTCCCACTATAGATCACCTGATAATGCAATATACTAAAGCAAAATACTAGATCTACTTCTACAATCAAACTTTGCGGAAGCTTAATCAATTTGAGCTAGATCAATCAAAACACATATAACAGAGAAGAAGAAATCATACACATGAAACGCAGAAGAATACTCTGGGGAAAGCCTCAGCCAAAAAACCTCGATCTTTGTATTATCATACAAGTGTAAATATGTCTGAATTACACAAAGCTTTAGCTCACAAGCTATCCAGCTCTTAGTACAATCCATCTACTGCTCACAGACAGTCGAAGGCTTCTCACAAACCTTCTCCTCTACCCTCCAAGCCTCCTATTTCCTCGTGTAGTTTCTCCTGGGGTCCAATGCTGCCACCTGTTTGAATTCACCTCTCACACAACTCACTAAACTCAG
Source organism: Pinus tabuliformis (assembly GCA_031772625.1). NCBI lineage: Eukaryota > Viridiplantae > Streptophyta > Pinopsida > Pinales > Pinaceae > Pinus > Pinus tabuliformis. Next base: position 625,503,266 of record CM062814.1, on the reverse strand, counting down.
AAGTAACTGCGCAATCCTGAAGGAGATAATTCCTTCTGTATGGATGATTTTCCTATATAGGAAAATTCCTCCAACTGATAGTAGACTGTCCCTTCCTCTTATCTCAACTGGGTCTCTGACTGAACTGACATGCATGAGATATTTATGAGAGAATATTCAGTTATCTAAAGTGCAATAGTTACATGCATGCATGCATTAACTAACTGAACTCACAATTAGTTCCACAAACTGTTGGAACTAATCTAACTGGACTTAACTTAGTTAACTGAGCCAACTACTTACAACTCAAAGTACAACTCATCATGATCACTTTAATTAAGGGATAACTTCCTCAATCAAAGGGATAACTGTTGCATGTCTTCAAATAGACTTCATGTTTGATTTTCTCCAACTAATTAACTTAAGATGAATTAATTAATCATTTTTCAAACAGCTGCTAAGATCAAATTCGAATTTTAATTCTCAATTTTAGTTCAGGGACTAACTAAAATTGGAATGTATCCCGAAATACTATTTATAGCAATGTTATTTTTAGCATTTCCATTTTTTCATTCCTTGTTGCTATGTCCAACGCTGGTACTTGAAATGCTATTTATAGCAATGCTATTTTTAGCATTTATATTTTTAGCATTTCTTGTTGCTATTTCCAACACTCCCTCTCAACAAGAAAGGCATTCAACTCGAACCCAATCCTGAACCTTTGGAATGTTCTGCATGCAACACTTCTCCCAGGTGTTGTTGCTCCAGCAACTCTAGAAACAAAAAAAATCTCCCAACTGACCTCCCTGTTGGGTTAGAAACACCCTCTGATGCTGAAGCTCCCTCTGCCGCTGACAAGTGCTCCCTCTGTGATCTTTGAGCTGCTGCAACACTCCATGCATCTCGCACTGTTGCACACCTCTCTGTGCCATCCTGCACTGGTGAAACACTCCTGTGCCTCTCGCATTGTTGCAGCCTACTAGCTCTGCGTTGTTTTGGGATTCCTGCACTGTAGCTCTCTCTGCCACTCCATCTGCATCTGCCTCTACCCACTCAACCAGTCCTGCTACTCCTCGTTGGGGCTCCCGTAGCAAGGTCTAACTAAAGAGGTTGGGTACCTCAATGATCCTACCCCTATTCCAGCCTTCTTGGGACTGTCACTCCACATCGCCCCACCTCCGACCTGGAGGTATGGATGCATGTGATCCCTCTGCCCACTTGGCTTGAAATTCCCCCCTACTGGAGGTCTTTGTATGAGTGGATGCCTCCACTCGATCTCCTCTTAGCTTCTCCAGTTGTGGCTGCTCCACAACCTCCTGAAGCTGCTTCACCAATTGTGGCTCCTCCATAATTGTCTAAGACTTCTTTTGGCGCTGCTTTTTGAGAGGTAATGTACTCTCCCTCTCAACCACCAAGTCTCCAATAGTTGCCTTGCTATTCAAGGCTTTGCATGCATGTTGAACCTCAAGAGCATACACGTTCTTGACTCTTGAACTGATCTGCTTCACCTATCTCGTGGTGACGTGTCTAAGGAAAACCTTTCCCTTACTGAAGACTACATCATAGCCTTTGTCTTACATCATTGCAATCGATACCAAGTTTTTCCTCAGTCCCGGCACATACTTCACATCTGTCAAGGTAATGCGAGCACCATGCTCCCTTTGAAAAACAACTGTGCCTACTCCCGAGACACTATATTTTTCATCATTACCCATCTCTATGAGTATTTGGAGATCTTTCTCCTCCAAGGTATTGAACAAACTCTTATTGCCGATCATGTGGAATGAAGCTCGACTGTCAAGAAACCAACCACATCCCACCATGGATGAAACCATGCATGCGATGAGGGTGAAATCCAACTTGAACTGTGAGGGCAGTGCCTCACCTTCTGATCCTTCCTTAGATCCCTTCTTGGATTTCTTTAGTGGACAATTTGTAGCAAAATGGCCCACCTCATGACAATGAAAGCATCGCACTTTCGATTTGTCAAACTTCTTCCCACCATAGGAAGAACTCGATTTGGGATGAGAATCCTTCTCCTTCCCTTTCTTTGCCTTACTCGCTAAGGTGCAATTTTCTTCATCCTCCTTGGATGAAGAACCATCTCTGGTGCTTCTCCTTATCTCCTCCTGCATCAGATCCGACCAAAGTCGTTCCCAATCTGGTAGTTTCTCTCTTCCATTTACCAATTCTTGGTAGCTATGCTAGCTCTTAAGAAGACCGAGGAGAGAAAGACTCACCATGTCATCATCGGCTATCGTGATCCCTACACTTCCAAGCTCATCCCTGCAGGTGGTGAGCTTATTCAAATATGTAGAGATCGTGTCGCCCTTTTCACATTTGATTTTCTGAAGCTTGTCTTTCAGCGCCAACTTCCTCTAATCGTTGTTGTTCTGATATAGATCTTTCAATGTTTTCCACATTGAAAATGGTTTCTCCTTTGCATGGAGACTCGAGACTATGTGGTCTCAAACTCCCTCCAGAAGGATTCTCCTCGCTCTAGCCACACATTTCTTCCATTCCACCAATTCTATAGCATTAGTTGTTGCTGGCTTGGGGACTTATTGATCAATGAAGTCCTTCAAACCGTTGTCCTCTAATACTGCTTCCATGCGATCCTTCCAGGCTATATAATTCGAGTTGCCATCAAGGGCATACTCGGGTCTTAAACCATTGAACGCCATTGGTGAAATTTGAGATGTGATAAGAATTCGAATTCTATAATCAGGAACTTCAAACTTCAAACTTCTCTCTTCTTTGTATACTTTTCTTCGCTTTGATCACCCTTTTCTCTAATACCATGTATAAATTCCCACTGTAAATCACCTATGCAATATACTAAAGAAAAATACTAGATCTACTTCTACAATCAAACTTTGCGGAAGCTTAATCAATTTGAGCTAGATCAATTGGAACACATATAACAGAGAAGAAAAATCATACACATGAAACACAGAAGAATACTCTGGGGAAAGCCTCAACTAAAAACCTTGATCTCTATATTATCATACAAGTGGAAATATGTCCGAATTACACAAAGCTTTAGCTCACAAGCTATCCAGCTCTCAGTACAATCCCTCTGTTGCTCATAGACAGTCAAAGGCTTCTCACAAACATTCTCCTCTTCCCTCCAAGCCTCCTATTTCCTTGCGCAGTTTCTCCCGGGGTCCAATGCTACCACCTGTTTGAATTCACCTCTCACACAACTCACCAAACTCAGAAGTAACTGCGCAATCCTGAAGGAGATAATTCCTTCTGCATGGATGAGTTTCCTATATAGGAAAATCCCTCCAACTTATAGTACATTTTCCATTACTCTGATCTCAACTGGGTCTCTGACTGAACTGACATGCATGAGATATTTATGAGAGAATATTCAGTTATCTAAAGTGAAATAGTTATGTGCATGCATGCATTAACTAACTGAACTCACAATTAGTTCCACAAACTGTTGGAACTAATCTAACTAGACTTAACTCAGTTAACTGAGCTAACTAATTACAGCTCAAAGTGCAACTCATCCTGATCACTTTAATTAAGGGATAACTTCCTCAATCAAAGGGATAATTGTTGCATGTCTTCACATAGACTTAATGTTTCATTTTATCCAACTAATTAACTCAAGATGAATTAATTAATCATTTTTCAAACAGCTGCTAAGATCAAATTCGAATTTTAATTCTCAATTTTAGTTTAGGGACTAACTAAAATTGGAATATATCCCAAAATACTATTTATAGCAATGCTATTTTTAGCATTTCCATTTTTTCATTCTTTGTTGCTATGTCCAACACTTGTACCTGAAATGCTATTTTTAGCATTTCTATTTTTAGAATTTCTTGTTACTCAGCACCTCCAAAGAAGCCATCCGAAGCAAAGATAGCAATTCGGCCTACAAACAGCAAGTCGGCCTAAAAGGAGGGATAATCCTCTATATATAGAGGTTGTCCACTCCACTATAACATCAAGCATTCCTCTCTTAAATCAGTGAGAAAGGAAGACCAAAAAAGGGTAAATAAAGATGAAGTAGAAGGAGCCTCTAGTGCAGCAAAGAAGGAGAGACTAATCCAAAGTTGAAGGGATTGTTTTTAGGGTGAAAAATAGTCACACGTGTGAGAAATAGAGGACAATCTGTGGTCACTACAGCAACAAGATAACAATCACATATATCTCATGGTTTGGATAGTAACCTAGGCCTATAAGGCCTCCTAGTCAAGAGAATAAGAGAGTCTCTCAAGCGAAGGAGAAAGGAACCAAAGTATAGGGGAAACCTCCCACACGTGCAAGAAATTAGGGCTACAGTGCTGCCATATTAAGTCTGCAACTACATCTCAAGAAAGGGGTTGGTTGAAGTAAGAATAAATTACTCTTCATATGTAAAAGAATCTACCAAGGAATAAAGAGGAATATCTCTTATAGAAGACACCTAATAAGGACTACCATCAGTTGCTGAAAGAAGGATGAAGTGTCGAGAATCAAAGTCCTGGAAAAAGGAAGACTAAAGTGGTGGGGAACAAAGTGCATAAAGGAGGAAGGAATTGACTTATGCTTAGAGGAAATTCTAGTCAGGTGCCTAGGGTTTGGCATTGATCAATAAGAATCTTAAATAAGAGAAACTTACTAAAGGGTTTTCCTCTCTTCTCTTGAGAGGTTTTGGCCCTCGCGGAGAGCCAACCCCTTGTGTTCTTGTTCTTATGTTTTTGGTAGCAGCTTGATGAAGTACACACACATACATTAATAAGAAGAAGAAGAAGACTAAGCTAACAAGAAAAGTAAAGAGACTCCACAAATTCTTATCAAGTCAAGAAGAATCACACTACACCTAATTGCCCTTGATTCATCAACATCCCTCTCTTTTTGTTCCCCTTCTCTCCCTCACTTTCTACCCATCTCTCCCTTGTAACTCTCTCTCTTTCTCCACCTATATCTCTCTATGTCTTCATTCTTTCCTCTATCTCTCTCCCCCTCCAAAGCCATCTCTCTCTCTCTCTCTCTCCCTCCCCCCCCTCCTCTCTATGTCTTCCTTCCTTTCTCTCCCTCTCTCTCCCACCTTCCTCTCTCTCCTCCCATCACTCTCTCTCTTTGCCCTCAAATTTTATCACTATATCCCTCTCTCTCTCCTTCCCTCTCCCCCCTCCCCTCCTATCTGTTAAATTTGATTCCATGATATTGTGTTTAAGAAAGTATCTAAATTAAAAAAACTCAATTGGTTGTAAAATATTAAACCTATATTTTGGATTAGTCATGTCAAAGAAAATACAATAATGAAAAACTTAAAACAACCATGCACTACCTTTCCTCTATTATTGTTAGTCAATTTGTTTGTTCTTAGTAATATTATTTATATTATATAATATTGCACATTTTTATATATAAAAGTATTCTATTGCTAATTTTATTGAAACCTTGATTTAATTTCTACAGGAATCTTTTTAGTAGTTGTGAGGATAGAGGGTTTAGATATATCTCAAAAGTAATGATAACATTTTTCCTTTTAGATTTAATTATATATATATATATATATATAATATTTTGATTGTGAAATAAGTTATGTTTTTTTGGCATGTGGTATTGATAAGCCATGGTATTGGCCCACGGTATTGTAACAAAGCCTATTTACATGTTCATACTATCCATGGTAAAGTGGGGGTGAATATCCATGGTTAAGAATCCTGTCATATTGTTATAAAATATTTTGATTGTGAATTAATTATGGTTTTTGGGCATGTGGTATTGATAAGCCATGATATTGGCCCATGGTATGGTAGCAAATCCAATTCACAAGTTAATAACAAATTGACTTTATTTTTTTATTATTGATTGAGTCAACATTTAAGTGTTTACACACATGAGACTTTATATTACTTTTGATTTTTGTTTATTACTTTTAACTTTTTTTATTACTTTTATTGTTTTATTTTTAATTTTTTAATTTAGTGGACATATAAATGTTAAATGTTAAACATTTAAGCCTACACACCGCGCCTCTCAAATTTGTTAAATGTTAACCATTTATGCTTGACATCTACCCCATATTAGCCTTAAAATACCTCTCTCCCCAAAAATAAATTAAAAAATATAAAGTATTTCCTAATAAGAATAATCAGTCTAGATCCATCTTAACTCTAGATCTACCAGGCACCCAAAGGGATCAAATATCTTTTGACTCTAAAAAATATTTTCATCTCAAGAGCTTTGATCCCTCTTGATAATTAGTAAATCCATAATTAAGATCTAAATTGGGTTTTATCACATACACTCTATTCATTTCAATTAAATTATAATATAAAAATTCATGTAATTAAATTATATAGACATCCACTTAATTAAATTATATAAACATTTTCAGAATTTAAGGAAATAGAATCTAAGTTATGAATTTGAGGTCATGGTATGATAAATTTTCCATTAAGTATACTTTCCGGGGTGATAGTCACTTATAACCTATGTGTAGATTCTATTCCTACCATTTTTCTACGGTTGTTTCACAAGGTTTATATCTGCAATTCAAGTTTGAGAATATTGATTCCTCAAATTCATGACTATCATCCTAGACACTTTTTTAACTCTCTAAACTTTTTCAATATTTTAAAAATAATAATAGTAATAAATTTTTAAATAGAGACAAGTTTTTATAGTATTATGGTTGCATATGAGTTTGGAATATGCCTTAAAACCTAATATATTAGATTCGTTGACCAAGTCTCACGTGTCCCGAATCGGACGAATCAGAAACGTGTCCTTCGGATTGTGTCTAGACTGGGACACGATCGTGTCCTGATTCTAGGACACATGTCACTTGTGTTTTACCTCCACGCGGCCATAAAAGGGTAATTTGGCCCATTCTAACTTCACTAAAGTCAATCTCTCTTGTTGTGGGTGTGTGAGAGCGAAGAGAAAAGGTTGTGGGAGAATTTTGGAGGTGATTCAAGCAACAAGCAAGTGCATTTTTTGTCTATTTTTTTACATTTTTATTACAACAATTTGCATGTGCATCTGTTTTACAAATTTGTGTATTTTTTCTTTATTTATTTACAGCATTCATGGGTCAATCAAGGGTAGCAGGTAAGGGGCAAAGGAAGAGGGAGAATGTCCCCATTGGAGATGTCCCTCCTCTTCCAATTTAATCGGGGTCTGCAAGTGTTCCCTCTATTTCAAGTGGGGTTGCAACAACAACTTCAAATGTTGAGGGAAGACAGCAGCCTCAAGATAAAAAAATATCCCTTGTGGAAATATGTCATAAGAGAGCAAGGGCTAGGAAGCAAGATGAAGGGAGGAGGAAATGTTGCTTGGAAATGCAACTATTTCAAAAATCATTTCCTGAGCACATATTATCGTCTGAAAGCTCATTTGTTGGCTTTACCAAGTTGTGGAATTGCAACATGTACACAACATCTTTAGCTAAGAGGAAAGACATGGAAAAAGAGGCCAACATTGGTATGGCAAAGGTGACTGCAACATCCAAAAAAATAAGAATGAAGGCCCCCTTCCATTATTGAGGAAAAGCAGCAACAAATTTCCATTTGAGAGTTATCATGGAGGACAAGCAACAAAAACAAAGGAAATGGCACTTGGTCCAATGAACAAGATTTTTCAGAAAGAGGAACGGGAAGAGCATGATCTTACCATTGCATTTTTTCTATCAGAACTTCATATCCTTTAATGTTGCACACTCACATTTATTTATTGAGATGTGTTAAGCTCCAACTCAAGGGGCTCCATTAGGGTATGTGTTTCCTCAGTTAGAGAAGCTTAGAACCACATTGTTGACGAAGGAAAAGAAACAGGTGGACAAAATGCTTGAGACTATTAAATCGGCATGGCCAACATCCGGGGTTAGCATTGTTTCTAATGGATGGACAAATCCAGCATGGCACCCACTCATCAACTTCATGGTGTCTTCCTTGAATGGCCCTTTTTTCTTGAAATCGGTGGATGCACTTGGAAAATACAAGGATACATAATATATGGGTGAGTTTTTTTATTAAAGTTATTGAATATGTATGTGTTGATTATTGTGTGCAAATAATTACAGATAATGCACCTGTTTGCAAGGTTGTTGGCATGATTATGGAAGCTAAATATCCACAAGTATTTTGGACACCTTGCATTGTCCATTTTTTGAATTTAGCACTTAAATCTATTGTTTTTTATGTGCTTTGGATTGGAAGCATTATTGAGGATGCACGACATATCTGCAACTTTGTACAAAATCATAAAAATGCCCTCACTATCTACAAGTGCACCAATCTATCGTTGTTGAAGATTGCAGATACACAGTTTGCATCTTCATTCATCATGTTGAAGAGGTTGAGGGAGGTCAAGACCACTCCTGGGGCCATCGTTATTTCAGAGATTTGGTCTTTTTGGAGAAATACAGATCAAGCAACCTGAAAAAGAGTAAGGACACAGTGTTAGATGATGTTTGGTGGGAGAGGGTAGACCTACTTATTCAGATCATGCACCCTATCATTTCTTTGCTTCGATTTGCAGATATATACCAACCCATCCTAGGAGATGTTTATGAGGGATGGGATTCCATTATTGAGTCTATGAGGAGCATTATTTTATAGAGTGAGTGCCCCAAGTATGAGACATTATCATAGGCCTTCCTCACCACCATATAAGATATTCTTGTCAACATATGGGACAATAATTGCACACCTTTACATTGTTTGACTCACTCATTGAACCCAAAATACTACAACCATGAGTGTCTGAATGGTGGACCTTCCCGCATATTCCCCCCTCACATGTATGGGGAAATTTCAGAGGGGAGGAAAGATGCAGTGAGGCGGATTTTTCAGGATAGATCATCCCTTGATGAGGTGGAGGATGCCTTTGCAAACTTTTCCATTGGCACTGGTCAATTTGCAAGATATGATGTGATTAGAGACAGGGGGTCTAAGAAGCCCTATTCTAGGTGGGAAACTCATGGGTCAACAAGCCCTCCTCTACAACAATTAGTGTTGAAGAACATAGGGCAATTAGGTTTAGTGTGAATCTTCTTGACTTGATAACAATTTGTGGAGACTTTTCACTTTTCTTGTTAGCTTAATCTTATTCATCTTATTAATTCATGTGTGTGTACTTCATCAAATCGCTATCAAAAACATAAGAACAAGAACACAAGATGTTGGCTCTCTGTCAAGGCCAAAACCTCTCTTCTCTTAGAGGAAAACCATTTAGTAAGCTTCTCTTATTGAAGCTTCTTATTGATCAATGCCAAATCCTAGACCCTTGACTAAAATGTCCTCCAAGAACAAGTCATGTCCTTTCTCATTTCTTCACTTTGTTCCTCAACACTTTCTTCTTCTGGCACTTCGTTCCCCAGCATTTCGCCCTCCTCCTTCCAACACTTCGTTCTTCTTTCAGCTATTGGTACATCTTGTTGCACTCGCTCTAGATGAGATTCTTCTCTTCTATACTTAGATATATCCTTCACTTATGTAAACGCCTTCCTTCAAATGAAATCCTTCTTAAGATGTGAGTGTAGACTGAAGTGACTGTACAGTAGCCCTATATTCTTGCACGTGTGGGAGGTTTACTTGATGTTGTATGCCCTTCTCTCCTTCGCTTGAGTACCATTCTTTTATGCTTGAGTAGGAGGCCTTGTAGGCCTAGATTTAGCCCCAAAAAAAGAGAGATGGATGACTATGATTTGTTGTTGTCATAACCGCAGGGATAACCCTTTGTTTCCTTGCACGTGTGACTGCAGTTGCCCTAGAACATACCTCTTTAAAATCGGTTGTATACCCTTCTTCCTCGCTGCACTTGGAGACCCTTTTCCTTCACTCTTTTCCACCTTTTCTAGTCCCTTTACTTCACTGATTTCAGAGCTAATTGGTTGATGTTGTAATGGAGTGGACATCCTCTATATATAGAGGATTGTCCCTCCTTTTAGGCCGACTTGAAGGTTGTTTGCAGGCTAACTTGTTATTCTTACTTCGAATGGCTTCTTTGGTGGTGTCACATGCTTGGAGGAGACTCTTTGATGGTTCCTTTGCTTTGGCGAAGACTTGACTTTGCTTGGAGGGGTATTCTTTGACTTCTATACAAACATGTACATGATGTGACATGCCCTTAAGGTCTTCAACATTTTTTTTTTACTATTTGACTCACCTATAGCACTCTAACTTGTGTTAGACCTATTTCAATGAGAAAGAAACTCATTGACATATATTATAAAAATAATATTTCTTTTCTTGAATAACTACAAATATCGAAAGTACATTTATGAAGACTGAACCTAGTTACATTTCCTTCAACACTCCCTCTTAACTAGATATGCTCCTTCTACATGAATATCTTGAGCTATCTTTACCATGCTCCTATATTCTAGAAGATATTTCTAGCCATGCATTTTGTTCTCATTAGAGATGCTACTTATACATGAGTATCTAGAACTCCATGTACTTCATGCTTCTAGATTCTAGAAGATGTTTCTAGCCATGTAATTTTATTGTATTCCTACATCCTCCTATCCTACTCAAAACCTTGAAAGAATACTTTAAGTAAAGAGTTTGACTTAGTTGTCGTAGAGATCCAGAGGATCTTCCTTCTTTTTATTCTTTTGTTCTTCTTTCACCTCTTGAGTCATGTGAGCTTCTTCCCTCTTTATTTTTTTGTTGTTGTCCTTCTTAATGTTAGGTCAATTCCTTTTGTAGTGCCCATATTCTTGGCATCCATAGCATTGGATTTGGGACATATCTTTGTTGTTTGTTCTTCATGAACCAAATTTTCCAAATTTTCCCTTTCTATTGGCCATGGTAGAAAATTCTTGCTCCTTTGATCCCACATATTCCTTTGCTTTGAGTGTTATTTCCTACGTCTTACATAGAGACCACATTTCACTTAGTGGGGTGGCTTCCTTCTTTGCATAAATGCTTGATGTGAAGTTGCCCCAATCCTCAGGTAGAGCATTGAGTACTACAGTTGTCATTTCTTTGTCGGACATGACTTCCCCTAGCTCTTGAAGTTGATCCCTCATCTCATACATTTTCATGAAGTAGGGATTTATTCCTTCCTTTGTTATCTTCATCTTGTACAATTAATTCCTTAGAGATATCACTTCTCTGGTTGTGGACACCGAGAATAGCTCTACTAGCTTATCATAAATTTCTTTTTATGTCTCAAATTTGGAGACATAAGGAATGAGAGAGTCCTTGATAGATTCTATTAGAATCCTTTGAGCTCTTGTCTCATCCTTATTATAATTGGCTAAGGCTTGAGTTTATTCCTTAGCAGGGACAATGATATTCCCTTTGATATGTTCTAGAAGTTTATTCTCCTTGAGAAGTAGATCAGTCCTTTTCTTCCATGCAAGAAAGTTATTGGTACCTACCAATTTTTTGTTTTCCATGCAAAAAGACATCGATGTATATTCAGAAGGGGACATATACTTACTTTATAGATTTTGAAATGTAGTTGACTTCTTTTCTCCTTGAAGTCTTGATGGCTTCCTTTCCTTGAACCTTGATGTTCCTTGAGATGTTTTCTCCAAGTGGGCTTGCTTGATGATGAGACTTGTTTGATGGCTTGGCTTGAGGTGTAGGTCCCTTCTTGAGATGCTCTACTTTGTAGGTGCCTTTATACAAAAAGCTTCTCCTTTTATTTTGTAGTCTCCTTGCAATCTATTCTTGTCCTTGAGTAGATTTGGCTTGATGCTTCAACCTTGTAGATGCCTTTCCTTGAGGAGTGTTCTTGAGTTTCCATTTCCTTGATGTGTTATCTTAGCTTTGATACCATGTTGAAGAATCTAGGGCAATTAGGTTTAGTATGATTCTTCTTAACTTGATAAAAATTTGTGGAGTCTTTTCACTTCTCTTGTTAGCTTAATATTCTTCTTCTTATTAATGCATTTGTATGTACTTCATCAAACTGCTATAAAAAAACATAAAAACAAGAACACAAGATGTTGGCTCTCTGCCAGGGCCAAAACCTCTCTTCTCTTAAGAGGAAAACCCTTTAGCAAGTTTCTCTTATTGAAGCTTCTTATTTATCAATGTCAAACCCTAGACCCTTGACTAGAATGTCCTCCAAGAACAAGTCAAGTCCTTCCTCCTTTCTACACTTTGTTCCTCGACACTTCGTCCTCCTCCTTCCAACACTTCCTTCTTCTTTTAGTTGTTGGTACACCTTGTTGCACTTGCTCTAGATGATATGCCTCTCTTTTATACTTACAGATATCCTTCACTTATGAGGACACCTTCCTTCAAATGAAACCCTTCTTGAGATGTGAGTGTAGACTGAAGTGACTGTACATCGGCCTAGATTCTTGCACACATGGGAGGTTTACTTGATGTTGTATACCCTTCTCTCCTTTGTTTGAGTACCCTTCTTCTACGCTTGAGTAGGAGGCCTTGTAGGCATAGATTTAGCCCCAAACTAAGAGAGATGGATGACTATGAGTTGATGTTGTCATAACCGCAAGGAAAACCCTCTTTTTCCTCGCACGTGTGATTAAAGTTTCCCTAGAATAAAACTCTTTAAACTCAGTTGTGTACCCTTCTTCCTCGCTGCACTTGGAGACCCTTTTCCTTCGCTCTTTTCCACCTTTTCTAGTCCCTTTAATTCACTGATTTCAGAGCTACTTGGTTGATTTTGTAATGGAGTGGAAAACCTCTGTATATAGAGGATTGTCCCTCCTTTTAGGCCGACTAGAAGGCCGAATTGAAGACTATTTTCAGGCTGACTTGTTATGATTACTTCATATGGCTTCTATGGTGGTGTCACATCCTTGGAGGAGACTCTTTGATGGTTCCTTTGCTTTGGAGGAGACTTGACTTTGCTTGGAGGAGTATTCTTTGACTTCTATTCAAACATATACATGATGCAACATGCCCTTAAGGTCTTCAACATTTTCTTTTGACTATTTGAATCACCTATAGCACTTTAACTTATGTTAGACCTATTTCAATGAGAAAGAAACTCATTGACATATATTATAAAAATAATATTTCTTTTCTTGAATAAATACAAATATCAAAAGGACATTTATGAAGACCGAACCTAGTTACATTTCCTTCAACAATTAGCCATGAGGATCCTTTCTTAGGTGACTTCATCCTCTTACTGCAAGAGGAATTGGAGCACATATGGAAATTTGTATAGTGTCAAGAAGAGCAGGCTCGAGAAATCCAGGGCAGAGACAATGGCGTATGTGCACACCAACCTTAATCTTATTTACAGGAACAGGGATGAGTGGTTGAAGGGAAAGAAAAATATGTGGGATTTATTTCCTGATGATATGGGTTTGGACAACGGTGTTGAGTTGGCATTGGCCAACTTGGATCTTAATGAGCTAGTGTTAGAGCCTGTCACTTTTAATGATGGTGGCACTGTAAATGGGTCATCATCCACACCAGTAGATGCAGAGATGACATTGGATACAGAGGAGGAGGATGAAGCAGAGGATAGCAGTGGTGACCATGATGATGAGTACAGTGATGTTGATTTTGATGATGAGGATTTGTTGAGCCTCACAATTACTTCTTTTTTACACCATTTTTCACTCTCTTTATTTCTTTTTGACCTTCATAATCACATAGTGGGCATCAAATTGTGGGATTTATGACATGGCAGGTATATAATTATCTTGTATTTCATAAATTGATAATGTTCTTTATTATTTAGTCTAGTTTTCTTCAAATACCAAATTACAATGACTTTGCAGCTAATACATGATTTTGCAACCAAGCCCGTGGTTTGACAGGTTCCAAGGTTCTAGTTGGAAATCAAAATATATGGGTAGATGGAAATTGATGCACTCAACGATTTCCTCCTACTCTCATGAACTAGATCGATGGAAGCAAGTCTCAGTGATGCAGTCAAAGATAAAGTCAACCCCTATAATCAGCAACAGGCAAGCGAGAACGAGATATATGCCTCATGATTTGCTTTGATAATAGAAAATCATGAGTGAATTATGCTACATTATCTTTTCAAGTTAAAATTAGTATTTTGTTGACAAGGATTAGGCATAGAGCTCTAAACATTTAATGTTATGAGCTTTATAAATAAACCTCTCGGCAGAAATGAAATGTTGTTAAGGAGTACGTGACAGTGAAGATTTAAACTTTGTTTTTAATATCCAGTTTATGAAAGAACCCTTTTGTTTCGATGTGTGGTCAATTGTTTGATCAATAGCGTGATTACCTGCTTCTCATGGAGGGCCCCCTCGAGCAGTAAGGATTCTTGTTCATTTTCAATAGATAGAATTTCTATATAATTTCATAAGCTTTTTGCCTGTTCGATTGAGTAATTGTGTTCCCAATTTATTTTAGATTCGAATTAGGATTGTTTTACTAATTATTTATTTTGTTTATAGATTCTACATGCACATGAATTAAGCTTAGCAGTAGTGATAACAGTGATATTATTTTATACATAGACATAATTTTATTTTTCTTGTAGAACAGAGGATTTTATTTGCAGAATTAGATATTACATTCCAAGCATGTGTGATTTATAATTCAAGCAAGTGTGGATGTATTTAAGTAGAGGTTTATTTCATTTTGATTTCAAACAATTGTGAATGTTATTTTTATGTCGTAAGGCGTTCCCTCTAAAAAGAACTTCCCTTCCTACCTTCTGTCATCACTTTGCACCCTTCGATCCTTTGTTAGACGATTGGATTATCCTCACTCGTTGATTTGAATTGGTCAGTGACAAGTGGGACCCACTCAGAAGTTCCTGCTTTGCCTTTGTGAAGATGTAACTACATCGAACCTCACTATAGTTGTACTAAGAGACACTCTAATAACAACACTATTTCGAACTCTAGATTATTGCATTCCCTTCCCAGCGGCCACAACGGCACAAACAGACCAGATCGCAGAGAAGCAAGATCATCTAGGGTTTATTGGTGGGTGACCCCTTCCATACAACATCCCAATGGGTGGTCTAAATACTCCCCTAACTCCTCTTCTGGACACCATTCTATTTAATTTTTAAACAAGGGTTTTATTCAGCTGGTCTAAGTCACGGTGTAATGAGGCCAGCCTAATCCTCTTATGGACATTCTATTTAATTTGTAAATGAGGGTTTCATTCAGCCAGGCGAATTCATGGTGTAACAAGACCAATCCACATTTCATTTAATTTTATGCCTTTTCTCTTCTACCAAGATCTAAAGCATGCATTGAATCAGTGGATTCAAGATGGGGATATGGTAGGTTCTGATAAAACTAGCACAAGGAATGATGAAAAGGAAATCATATGCAGAGAGTCTTACAAAGTTGGAAAGAAAAATCCTTTACCCATGTCTCTGCAAGTGGTTATGGGTTCACTCAGCCAACTCAATCAACTAGGTCAAGCAAAACATGAGAAACCACTAGATCGAGTTGCATCTCAATCTGTTATTGGCTTAGATGATTCTATGGAATGTGCAAGGAGAAAGTAGGAACAACCGTACCAAAACCCGAAACAAGGTAGTAGTGCTTGAATAGACGATAGTATAGATATGTACCAAAATCTGGAACAGGGTATTATGTACTCCAAAAGGTTAGACCATGTAGGTATATATTTCCTCAAAGGGAAGCAACCTCTTCCCAACATAAATTGGTTACCTGGCATCTAAAGAGGCAGAGACGAAATGGGAGTCGATAAGCCAAAATAGAGTTGGGTAATAGTTTAAGTATAGAAGAGGGGAAATCCTATACATCTTTCTTTCAAGTACCCATATGATTCCAACTAAGTGACAATTGATCTATTAGTTGTTGTGTGCACGTTACTCATGTCAGCTACTTGACATCCTATTTGTTCGTTCAATTTTATCTGGGGTTTTTCCAACCGGAGGATCTATAACAGGACAATCTGCAATTGGATCTGTGAGGGTTGAAATGGGTTCTTCTTATTATGGATCAAAAAAGGGAACTGGTTCTGACTCCACTTGAACTGAAACTACATGTGCTTCCTTTTATAAACTTGCTCGGATGTTTTATTGCTTATGTTGATGGGATTGATGCCCCTGCTTATGCGGCTGATAGTTCTTAAAATGGAAGGAATGCAGGCTTGGATGTAGGGACTTAAACTGGTAGTGCCTCTCAATTTGGCTCAAGTGCTTCCTTTGAAGGGGAATCTGATTTTAGGTTTTTATCCCCTTTGAAACTGAGGGGAAATAATGATTCCTAATGCCCCCATGCAGAATGCAATAATGTAAATAACGGTTCCAAACACTCCAATTTAGAATGTGATGATAGCAAATCTGAACCAAAGATGCCAACTCACAGCTTGACATCTACTAATAAATTCTTGGGAGGAACTGAATCTCAGTCAACTGAAAATGGTCTAGAAAACTTGAATGTCGATGAAGAACCTGCCCTTGAAAAGGCCTCAGAAAAGATAGATGTGGAGGACCCATGTGCAATTCAACAAGATTTAGCAAACAGAAAGGTGAAGGATGCACATGAAGTTGAAAAGGGTATTCACATTCGAGGCATGTCGAACAGCTTCAGCACCAGCCTCAAGAGGATCCTTTCCTGGTGCAATAAGGGAAGTTGAAAAAGGAGACAGGAGATGTTCGTAAAGATAAAGAACATGGATCCAAGGACACTGAGGGAAGCAACAAAGCATTCCAAAGGTTGATTTAGCATAAACTATTACCAAGAAGAGTATAACTGAATCTAAAAATGATGAAAAAATATCTTTGAGCAACAAAAAACACAAAATGAAGAAATGATGGCACAACTTGACACATTAATTATTGTGCATAGTTAGACCCTGATGCTTGGTATGAGACAAAGAGAACTGTATTCGTATTTCCAAATATTTGATCTTTGTATTAACTCTCATTCTATTTCACTTGATTGATTTTAATCCTGAAAGGATATTCAGTCATATCTATTATGGCTATGGAACTCATATTTATCATAATCCTTACCATTTTAGAAATGGAAGTCTTGCTGAATTTTTTTTGGCTTCTCTCTGTAAAATGAACCTTCATTTTCTTTAAAATGAACCTTCATTTTCTTTAAAATGAACTCTGGTTTCTATGAACCTTCATAATGGCAATGAAAAAGAACATTGCCACTTTCTGTCACCTAAACATTTAGGGGTCATCTCTTTGGTAAACAATATTAGAATTGTAATTTTAGTTTTTCATCATACTATAATTTAGAGTTGATTATTTTACTAGATTAGTTGTACGAAAGGACCCTCATTCCTGTAAGCATGCTTATTGACGATGGCAAAAAGAATTTTAAAATTATTTATGAAGATCCTGGGCAACCCGTTGAAACAAGAGTTGAATATTTGTTTTCTCTAATTACTATGGCGAAGAAAATTGGGTAGATGACTCAAATTTAGCATGTTGTAGCCAACTCTGATGTAATGGAGAAGTTTGGAATAGGTACATTCATGGATCCCTATTTACCTTTTGTTTGAATATGTTTTAAATTTTATAGGAATCTATGGGTCATTTCTTTCGTATTGAGCTTTAAAGAAAGATTACTTTGCGTTCAATCATTAAATTTGAGATTCTACTGTATATTTCTCTTTTATCCTATTGATCTATTCCATATAAATTATATAATTTAGATTCAATTTCTATAATGTCTATTTTTTCATGAAACAAAATAAGTTTTAGCAATTTGTTACCAAGTTCACCAATTTAACCTCTCTTTTTCACAACACAGATATCATAGTCAAGTTTTAGCTTGTTTGACATAAGTGACATATAATAATTAAATAAAAAAATTCATGCGCTTCATAAAGATAGTGAAGGTCATTGGACAAATAGGAAAATAACGTGACACGGGATTTTTGTGTAGATTAAAAGGCGTAAGTACTAAAACAATATTATCATGAGAAAAAAACTAATAAAATAATCGTCTTTCTATAAGAAAACACAAATATGCATCCTATAAACTAATATAGAGGTGGATTTGGAGTATTCCTTAAAATTGCATATGCTTTTCTAAGAGCTTGTTTTCCTTAGATTTAAGGCAACATGTTAACAACATTTAAAGGCACTAGATAGGGGTGAAAGCATGCCCCCTTAGGAACCTGATAGGTAGTTTCATGTGTTGTTCTTTTCATCAAATAATGGTCCTCAAATAATAGTAATCAATCAGCCTACATTCACAGCTATCAGCCCTCACTGATGATAACTTTTCCCCACTAAAAATAAGAAAAAACAACATAAATGTAACCAAATTAGGCCAGGAAATATGGAAATCCCACCATTCAGCCAATTATCCATTCACTAGGCAGATTCGTGCATAGAAACACTCACGAATGTTGAATTGGCCAATTTAAAGCATGCTTACTAATTACTTAAGCTCATAATTGCTAATGAGATTGCTATTTTTGGCTCTTTGACAAATGATTGACTTGTCCAGAGTAAATTTCATGTTTTTAATTGATTACCTAAACACACCAATGTCAATGTGATTGTTTATTATTTTTCCTTATTTGAAAAATTGGTGACTTGTAGATAACATCTCTGCATTATAATGTTATTGTTCTGAATATGTTGAAAATGTATAACTTGTATAGTCATTGCAAACTAGTGTGTTGTAGCAGATTTTACATCCAGAAGTATGTATCCTAAATGAAGTGCTTTGTTGATCGTTGCCAAAGTTGATATTGTCAGTGCATTATATGATTCTAATTAGTGCAGTGGCAAGAGGGGCATAAAAATGGACATGAGTTTGCTTTAAATAAATCAATCTGAATGACTTCCTGATCTTGGATATTGTGTAGAGGTGGCACATTTTTTTTACTTTCAAGGTGTCACCACTTTATTCCCATGATGCACCAAAGGTGAAATGTAAGACAAAGGTATGAGCCAACTTCTCAAGCACCTCAGGAGCATTATTCTCAGATGAATATGTCTTCCCAACTGCAACTCCCACAACCTGGTTATTGTGAACAACATCAGTCTCCTTCATAGTCTTTGAGCTCTCTCTAAGGCCCTTTACAAATAACTAAATAGTCATATGGTTTTAGAAGCTATAACTATCTCCACAATCACCAAAATAGTTTAGGTTTCTTTAAATAATAATTGAAAAAGTAGTTCAGTGGTGCTATGAAGAAACATAGGTTTTGACAAATAAATATGATAAAAGCATAAATAAAGCTATGCTATGCAAGGATTTTCACTCCCTCAAGTATAACCTGAGAAGAATTGAAAGAGAACATAAGCACAATGTGAAAATCTAGCAAGATATAAGCAGTAGTGCTTCAAAACGTACAACATTAGTAGATGAACCAAACTAACCTTTTTTGAAGATGAACCCAACATGAAAAATGGTCGAGGCTTACCATATCATTCATTTGAAATTGAACTAAGCAGCATTTCCCATTAGAGATAATACAATATATTTATGTAAATGAGAAGTGAAATGGCACTAACGTTGTAGAAACAAGTGGTAATGACACCATTTTGATAAAAGTTGTCATACAAGTAGAGCTATTGAAATACGCCAAGCTAGATGCATCAGGCTCTTCGATCTTGCAACTTGGAAAGGATATGCAAAGAATGGTGTACATATCAAAGTGGGAAGAACCTGCAAAATGAATTAGTGCCAAACACCAAAGCCCAATTTCATTTGAAGTCAAGTTTTCCCCGGATGAAAATGTGTAAATCAATAACCTTGAATTTCATAGTAGTTTCACGACCTTTGTTGTCCTCTTCAACTCCATCTACAGTTTGCAGTGGTTGTTTTCTAAGAGACAGACCCCTTCCCATATTTCTTGCCTCCACATTTTTGGCATTTTCTTCTCCTTTCCAACTAGAACTCTCGGATTTGCCATCTTCTCCTACACTTTCCTCTCTTCCACCATCCACAAAGGTTCCCCTAGTGCCAGATGATTGTCCAATTAATTGTAAAGAGCCTTGGGGCGATCTTAGAGATTGTGAAGGAGTCCAATGTTGTTCATAGTAACTAGACTGTCGAAGTTGCAGCTGGGAAGAAATATTCATTTGAGAATAATGCTCTTGAGGCATTGGTGATTGGCAATATTGATATTGTGAATGAGAACTGCTAGTGTTTGACATTCTACTATAAAGTCCCGGGCCTTGGTGGGCTACCACAACAGAATATGCTTCTTACTCAAGAGGGACCCAAATGCCTCCACGAACCACCAACTGAGTTGCTTGAGAAGTTGGCATTGGTGGAGAAGGACTAGGTCTTCTAGTGTGTAGACGATATTTTTGTCAAGTAAGACATATACACTAATCAAATTTCCATTCAAGCGCTGAACTTAACTATAGATAGAAATAAATTCCAGAGAAAAAACCTGCAAATGACTTTTGACTTCGTCATTAGTAAGCCCATCCACCTTCATGAGTTCTCTTATTTTCTTTGGGATTGCTGCTATCCAAGTAAACAGGATACAACAATCACATCAATATATCAATTTTGAGAAGTTATAACTGACTCCACAGTCAACAAAATAGTTTAGGTTTCTTTGAATAATAGTTGAAAAAGTAGTTCAACAATGCTATGAAGAAACATAGGTTTTGAGAAAATTACTCTGATAAAAACTTAAATAAAGCTACAATATGCAAATATTCTCAGTCCCTGGAATCTAATCTGAGAAGAATTTAAAGAGAACATAAGAACAATGTGAAAATCTAGCAAGATAGAAGCAATAGTGCATCAAAAAGTACAACATTAGCAGATGAACTAGCGAACCTTTTTTGAAGATGAACCCAACATGACAAATGACTAAGGCTTACCATACCATTTGTTTGAAATTGAACTGAGCGACATTTCCCATTAGAGGCAAGACAATATATCTTATGTAAATGACAAATGAAATGGCACTAACATTGTAGAAACAAGTGTTAATGACACCATTTTGATAAAAGTTGGCATACAAGCAGAGCTACTGAAATAAGCCAAGCTAGATGCACCAGGCACTTCGATGTTTCAACTTGGGATGGATATGCAAGGAATCGTGTACATATCAAAGTGGGAAGAACGTAAGGTGAAAATAGCTCCAAGAAGGATAGTGTTGGGAGGTGTTGGAGGAAGACATGCCACTAACAAAAAAAAGGGTTCAGTAGAGTTGTTCAAGAAAGAGACAACTACAGGATGGTGACTAGGTGAGATGTGTTTGGATTTGTAGAGAAAATTGTCGGAAAGTATATAGAAAAGAAAGAGAACATGTGATTGTCCAATTAATTGTAAAGGGCCTTGGGATGAGATTAGAGACTGTGAAGGAGTTTGATGTTGTTCACAGTAACCCTGCTATGGGAGTTGCAATTGGGAAGACATATTCATATGAGAATAATTCTCCTGAGGCATTGGTGATTGGCAATAGTGATATTTTGAATGATAACTAGTAGTGTTTGGCATTGTGCTATAAAGTCCTAGGCCTTGGCGAACTGCCACAGCAGCATGTGTTGCATACTGAGGAGGGACCCAAATGCCTCCAAGAACAACCAACTGGGGTGCTTGAGAAGTTGGTGTTGGTAGATAAGGACTAGGAATTCTAGTGTGTAGACGATATTTCTGTCAAGTAAGCCATAAACACGGATCAGATTTCCATTCAAAGGTTGAACTTAATTGTAGATAGAAATAAAGTCTAGAGCACAAACCTAGAAATGACTTTTGAATTTGTCATTGGTAATCCCATCCACTTTCACGAGTTCTTTGATATTTTTTGGGGTTGCTACTATCCAAGTAAATAGGATACAACAATGACATCGATATCTCAATTTTGAGAAGTTATAATTGGCTCCATAGTCACCAATATAGTTTAGCACTTAGCTTTTGAAGATTGTGGTTAAAAGATTTGATTTCTTGTGTTTGTATGCTTTTTTACTTGATTCTTTGGATGGTGTAGGAGACGGGCTTGCGTCAAAAATCCATTTCTGCCCCGCCCAAAGCTCCGAAGACTACAGATTTCAGTCTTCCAGACAAGTAAGCATATATCTGTCACTATATTTCTACAATTTGATTTTCTAGGTGTTTGATAAACTCACGCATTTATGTGTGGGTGTTATAGATATGAAATGCTGGCAGAGCTTTTCGATTCCATGGAGTCTGCCATCAAATTGCTTCGGCTTCGTAAGGGAAACAGTAGCTTCTGCAATATCTGCCCCCAAGTTGAATCGATGACCCACAAGTATGTATAAACCAGAGACTGGTTTTCGTTCTCCTCTCAGACCTACAATGCATAGAGCTTGATAACATTAGTAGACATAGAACTTCTTCTCTGTCCAGGATCTAAACATTGGCCGATTGTGGTCATAGAATGAATGCTCAGACTTTTAAGGTAAATTTTCACAGGCATAGTAAAAGATATTTTCATCACCGTTTGGGAATTAATAGTAAACCCTAATTCTGGTTGCAGGAGATTTATGTATAACCATGTGGCACAAATGAAGCACATTTTGCCCGAAGGGCTTTTGCTGGAGAAGATCATGACACATGATGAGGAGACGCTGTGCATGAAACCAGAATTGAAAATCACTGTCTTGCATGATGCAGTGCTAAGTGGCAAGAGCAAGGTCTCCAAAGCCAACAATACATTGGGTTTGCGAAAAGCATTTCGTACCCGTCTAATGGAATTCGTCAAGGCTCATCCCAATGTGAGTCTGCTCCAGCTATCCTGTATTATTATTATTATTATTATTATTATTATTATTCCTTAAAATCCTTCAATATTATGAGTTTTAACTGGGTATGTACATGGTGGGCTTCATCGATTGCATTTCAGGGAGATGATGTTCCGGAGGCAATCCTGCCAGAGCCCTTCAATAGAAAATGTCAGCTAACCTCCCCAGGCTGCTCTCTACTTCCTCCAGTGATATGTAAAAGTCCTTCCCCAGCAAGAGGTGTTTCTTCTGATCTGCCTGCCCCTCATCAAGAAGACCCTCAACCCTCTATGATGTCCTCACTTTTACCCAAAAATTTGCAGAGGCGGTTTTCTCAGAGGAACTTCACAGCTGAACCATCTGCGAACCCACCATTCCCTGTGCCGGAGCAAGTCCCAGATTTGAAAGGTTACTCGTCGTTCTGTTGCCTTGAAAACAACTTCTGATGTGTCCCGCACACCTTGCAAAATAGCGTCAGAGTCCGAGAATCCAAACACGCCTATATCAAAGGGTTATTTCTCCCCTGTAACACCAAGGGTTACTCGTCATTCTGTTGCTTTGAAAACAGTTTCTGATGTGTCCTCTGCTGTCAAAACACCAATTGTTAAATCCATACTGAAAACTAATATAAAGAGACCTATCAGTAAGAAATCTCTGCGATTTGCGGGAGTTTCTGCTGCACCCATTACATCCCCTCCTGTTTTGTCTCCCGGAACGCCAGGCTTTGCTTCTCCAGAGGCCTCTCATCTTTCTCAGCCCACTGTGAAGAGATCTAACAATACCAATGTCAAAAGAGCAATAGCTTTTAACAGATCAGAAAAAGATTCCTCCGCTCCTCTTGCTTGTGAGCAGCCTGGAACCCGTTCAACACCTCTGAAAAGGAAGGCAGAGGAAGCCAATTTGGATGATGACCTCACTCAAGGTTTTCAATCTCCACAGTCCCTTGTACTCTCTACACTTGCCAAATCCGGTGAATGGGGTAACTCTGTGGATTCATTTAAGTCATCACCTTTGAGGAGGGCTGCAAATCCATTTGCCATATCGAATAAGAATGAGAAGGTGATGCAAAACTCTACATATCCTCAGCATGATAGAAAAACATTCAGCTTGGAGAACACTCCAGTGAAAGGGTTCCCTAATACTCCACCCTTGCATGCTTCAAAGCGATTCAGATTCGGTGTAGATGAATCCCAGACACTGCAAGTTGACACAACTAAGAATTGCTCTGAAACAAGCCTACTGTGCTTACGATCTCCTAAGAAAAGCAATGTTGAACCTTGCAAGCTGGACATTGGTAGAGAATCGAATGTTTCAGAGCCAGCTGAAAAGACAAGTAACAATATTCAGGAGGCTTCCAAGATACATATCGATGGAATGTCTCAATCAGATCAGGAAATCATTGACTCCATTCCAATGCCAGTGTTGCAAGAGGTAAGTTCTTGTCATTATCTTTCGTGGTTTTACTTTGTTCATAATTAGTTGATTCAAGTCAATGACATTAAATTGCTTTTCAGACCAAGCTTTACCCCATGTTCGTTAGTGCCTTAGAAATTGCATTGGCATATCATGTCAAATTGAAATGACTTTTCTTTGTGATGTTCTTTGTAGTTGCTAATACTTTATCTGCTCTGGCTGATTCTGGGTTGGTTGCATGCTGTGTTGTAAACTGAATGCATGTTATACGTCAAAATATATTGTAGCAGAGATCATACTGCAGGTCACTTTGAAATTGTAAAGTTTTTTGAGCTTCTGAGTAAAATTTTCCCCTTTGAGTACTAAAGACTGTTTGTAACTTTGTAGGTCTATGAAAAAGAGTTGAAGACGATAGAGGAGTGCAAGTCAGGTGTATCTGCTGCTAATATGCGTCACCAGATGATTGGATGCTTGCCTAGACTCTTCAATATGATACGCGATATATTTCGTTTAAGCAAACGCTCAATTCTTACAATGGCATGAGAACAAGGAGATGTGGTTTAGCTTCTAGCACATATCATATTGATTATTTGGATGGTTCGAGCGACGATCTTGAAGGAGTGACGATGGCATGAGGAAAAGGGAGATGTGGTTTAGCTTATAGCATATACCATATTTACATTAAATAAAAAATTGCCTTGATGAGTGTTCCGTCTAAGTCATATACACCCATTACATAATCACAAATATTTCATCCACAAGCTTAAATAAGACGTGACAAAGGATTTTATTTTAAGTTTGGGTTTATTTTCCTCTCTGGTCATTTAATATGGTTCTTTCTTTATCGAAGATTGAAATTATAGTGCATTTAGTGTTCAATGAAAATTTTAGGTTGGATTTATTTTTCAGTTTTAGGTTTTGGGTTTACCTTCTCTTATATATCTGGTATAGGGAATTGTTTTTACAGTTATTTCTTTCAATTCTATTACAAAATTGTATTTATGTTAAAATATAGTACTTACCATGGTGAGTGCGATATTGATTGCAGCAACCTAATCACAAGGATCCCTTTAACCAGGAATTTGTTGCAATAGATGAGAGAGAACCCAAAAACATTTGAAGGCAATGTCAAAATGGCCATGGTAGGGGGTTATGTGGGATCTACTTATTTCCCAAGATGCATGTAATACAGTAAATTTTTTAATGGATTCAAGCTTTATGATGTGGCTTTGAACTTAAGAACTGAGCTATGAAAGTTCTCTATCTTCTTTTGGGTACAAAATGTTTTTATAGTCTTTGGGCTATAAAAAGGATACAGGAGATGTCCATAAAGATAAATAACATGGATCTAAGGACACTGAAGGGAAGAAGCAAAGTAGTCAGAAGGTTGATTTATCGGAAACTATTACCAAGAGGAGTATAATTGAATCTAAAATATTATGAAAAAAATGTCTCTGAGCAACAAAAAGCACAAAATGAAGAAATAATGGCACAACTTGACACACCGGTGAGTGTGCATAGTCAGACCCTGATGCTTGGTATGAGACAAAGAGAATTGTATTCATATTTCCAAATCTTTGATCTTTGTCTTAACTCTTGTTCTATTTCACTTGATTAATTTTAATCCTGAAAGGATATTTAGTCATATGTATTATGGCTATGGGACTCAAATTTATCATAACCCTTACCATTTTAGAAATGGAAGTCTTGCTGAATTTTTTATGGCTTCTCTCTGTAAAATGAACTTTGGTTTCTATGAACCTTCATAACAACAATGTAAAAGAACATTGTCGCTTTCTGTCACCTAAAAATTTGGGTGTCATCTCTTTAGTAGACAATATTAGAATTGTCATTTTAGTTGTTCATCACACTATAATTTAGAGTTGATTACCTAAACACACCAATGTTAATGTGATTGTTTATTATTTTTTATTATTTGACAAATTGTTGACTTTTAGATAACATCTTTGTGTTATAGTGCTATTGTTCTGAATATGTTGAAAATGTATGACTTGCATGGTCATTGCAAACTAGTGCGTTGGGAGAGGAGTTTACATCTGGAAGTATGTATCCTAAATGAAGTGCTTTGTTGATCATTGCCAAAGTTAATATTGCTTGTGCATTATATGATTCTAATCAGTCCAGCAGCAACAGGGACATAAAAAGGGACAATGGTTTGCTTTAAACAATTGATCTAAATGATTTCCTAATCTTGAATATTGTGTAAAGGTGGCTCCTTTTTGTTTACTTTCAAGGTGTCTCCACTTTACCCCCACAAAAGGAAGCAATTGAAAATCCCAAGGAGTTTCTTCTCAGTGATTTTTCCAAGTTTCATCGCCCTCCACTTTTACACTTGGCTTTCTGAGCTCTAGACAAATTTGTTCATCAAATTGGGTGCTTCCCTTGTGCTGCATCAGAGGGAGATAAGAGCATATTTATTGATGTAGCAAGGGCATTGAATGATAGTACCAGTTTCCTGATGAAGTCGGATACTAGTGCCATTGAGAAAAATGTAAACGTATTCAAACAGTTTGCAAGTGATCCCTGTGTAGTGTTGAATCCCATGACGGCTATGTTTGGTGGAATTGTTGGGCAGGAGGTTGTGAAATCATGTTCTAACAAGTTTCATCCACTTTTCCAGGTTTTATTTCTTTGGCACCCTACTTACCATTTTTATGTATTTCTCTAGAATTTTACCCAGTTAAGGCAGCAGAGCATTCAATATTGATTGTCTAATATTGATTCATATATTCATGCCTATGTAGTTATTCTATTTCGATTCATTGGAATCTCTTCCTGTAGAACCCCTTGGGCCAGAGGATGTGAGGCCTTTGAATAGCCATTAGGATGCCCATATTTCTATATTTGGAAAAGAGGTGCATAAAAATTGGGAAGATGCAAAATTATTTGTTGTGGGGGTTGGTGCTTTGGGATGTGAGCTTCTAAGGAACTTACCCCTCATGGGAGTCTCCTATGGAACTAGGGAAAGATGACTATAATGGATGATGACGTTATTGAGAAGAGCACTTTTAGTATAAAATTCCTCTTTCGGGATTGGAAAATTGGATAGGAAAATTCTGAGTGTTAGCATCAGCAGCCACCGCAATCAACCCACATTTCCAAGTTCAAGAAATGGAGAATTGTGTGAGCCCAGATACCTAAAATGTCTTTGGTGATTCCTTCTAGAATAGTGAGGTTGATGTTGTTTTAAATGCTCTGGACAATGTCAATGCTAGTTTGTATGTAGATTCAAGGTGTGTTTACTTCTAGAAGCCATTGCTAAAGTCTGAAACATTGTGAACCAAGTGCAACACCCAAATGGTTATCCCTCACTTCACTGAAAGCTATGGAGCATCACGAGATCCACCTGGAAATTAGGCACCCCTTTGCAAGCTTCATTCATTTCCACATAATATTCACCACTATCTCACATGGGTAATGTCTAAATTTGAAGGTCTCTTACATAAAAGTCAAACTGAAGCAAATGATTTTCTTTCAAAATCAGGTGGATATTGCAATTACCACTGCCATGGCCACTAGTCTAGTGTGTTTGGATGTTTATGAGGTTATATTAGGCCACAAGGTCAAAAAGTATTGCAACAATTTTGCAAACTTGGCACTCCCTCTATTTTCTATGGATGAACCTGATCCCCCACACGTAACTAAACATGGAAATATGACCTGGTATTAATGGGATTGATGTTTCACACATGGAAATCCAACTGTGCAAGCCCTATTGGACTGGTTCCAAGATAAAGGCTTGGATGCCTATAGTGTGTCATTCCGCAACGCATTGATTTACAACAACTTATTACCCAACCACAGAAAAATTGGATAAGAAGGTGATAGACTTGGTAAAAGACATATCATACATAGAGATAGGTACAGATACTCATCATCATTTAGACGTTGATATATGTTGTGAAGATGAAGATCGAGATGACATAATTGTACCCACAATATCGATATATATCCTTCCTAAGTGTTGTAGCTCAATTATGCAATTAAATTTCAAATTTTTTCTGAGACACCAGTAAATAGAACAAAATTGCATAAAATTTTTACTTCTTTCTTTTATGTTACTCTTTCCTATGCTACCGCCTTACGGCGTTTCCTTTGCGACATGTGGTGCAATTACTAGTTACAGATGTGTGATGAGATTAATAGTAGCCTTTCCTTTTGAAATTGAGTGTGTATATAATTCTTATTGGTGAAAATAGTGTAATTAATTTTCAACAAGTGTGGGATTGATTTACTTATATGCAGAATTATGCTATTTCCTTTCAAAGCAGAGTGTGAGATTTTCCATGAGTAGTTTTCAGTAAAAGAGTGTGATCATCATAGGGATAATATTATTTTCACTAATAGATGACATGAGCATTTCCATAACTCAATTTAATTTAATTTAGAATAAAAGGCTTCTAGCATATACAGTGCATTTACACTTCATCAGCTTACTAGCCCCGGTCGATAATTTATGTAAAAAATTTAAGATCAATTAAATTGCCAAACAAGATTGATGACTCGTGACTACCTACTGCGTTGGGGCTTGTTGTTGTTTTTTATTTGCTATTTCTATTTGCCATTGGCATTGCTACTACCCATACATTTTGATTTTGATGACTTACCGAGAAAACTAAATTATCTTGTCTTTCTCCTATTGGATCATTGATTAATATGTATTATCATTTATGTCACAATTGTATTTGTATGCATAATGTTACTTTGTAAAACTTACATCTAGATGAAGATCTATGTTTGAATCAATGAATTTGTATTATGAATGAGAATTTGTGTAAGAAATATCTAATATTTAATACATATATATATATATATATATATATATATATATATATAACGTGTCATGTTTAGAGAGTCAATGTGTCTGTGTCTGACATTCGAATCTCCGTGTCTGTGTCACGTGTCCCCGTGTCCCGTGACTTAGCCTAAAACTATTTATGCTTGGTTAAGAGCTAATCTTCTTGGACATAAGAAAACACGTTAATGACTCAAGACTCACAAGCATCTGACAAGAGTGAAAGTCTACCCTTTACTATCCTCAGTCCTATCAAAGTCTGTCCCCTTACTATCTCTAGCTATCTCTAGCCAGATAATTCCACGTGGCTTGGTTTTCCATAAATAGCAGTGATGAGTTAGCATGCATTTACATATTTGACAACTAAATTATAATTAGTTTTCCTACTATATTAAAAAATAAATAAATTATGGTTTAAAATCACATTAAAGAAATCACAACCACTTTAAAAAAAACCATCTTGGCCAAAAAAACAAAAACAGAAAAAACAAAACCAAATTTCTTTACTTTGCATTAAGTTTTAGTAACAGATAATTAAGTTTTAGTTTCAGTAACAGATAACTAAATATAGGACTCTTAAGAATATTCAAGAACCGATGGAATGAATTTCTCAGAAAATAGTTTGGAGTTGCGAGAAACTAGGAAGATGGATTGAATATACTAAGAAAATAGTTTGGAGTTGCGAGAAACTAGGAAGATGGATTGAATATACTAAGACAGTGGGCCTTCACTGACATCAATAAGTTCGTATGATAATATCTCATGGATAGGAAGAGCATATAATGAGAAGGAACCGGGTATATACCTCATGGATAGGAAGAGCATATAAGGAGAAGGAACCGGGTCAGCTGTGCCAAATAAAAATGTAGCATCAACCAGATAAGTAAAAATTTATTATAATATTAATGAAGCATTGTTTATGGGGGCAGTTCAATAATATTAGGTAAATTATAAAATTTAATGTTTAAATTCTAGTGGAGTCTAGTTACTTAAAAATGGATATGGGAAAAGTGCATTTAACATAATAGTCTAAAATTTAAGAGAAATGGAAAATGTATGCATTATTTTTTAATTATAATAAGGATTTTTAATCATAATAAGGATTTCACATTTAGATAGATAATAGGCTTTCAAAACAACCCAATAAAGACAAAGCAACTTTTTGGCTATATTAGTTGAATTTATTTCAATTATAGATTTTGAAAATATTATGGAATTAACTTATTTAGATTGTAGATTTTGAAAATAGTTCTGAATCCCCATCATCAATCATGTGGTCTTATTCTTGTTTGTCAAATTTTGAAATATTACCAAAATCTACAAGATCTCTGGGTAAATAACTCTGTCCAAAACAAGTTTGTGAAAACCATAGCCACCAAATTCAAATTCAAATTCAAATTTAGATAATCGACTATGTAAAATTGAATACGGGAAAAATTAGAGAATATACATCTTAAAAAAATAAAATATAATTTATTTACTTATTTTCAAAAGAAAATTAAAAAGTTGAAACGACTTCAAAAACAATTCCTCTTGTTTATCTTAAAAAAATAAAATATAATTTATTTACTTATTTTCAAAAGAAAATTAAAAAGTTGAAATGAACTATGATTTCAAAACTTCAAAAACAATTCCTCTTGTTTACTTATCTCCAACATTAACTTTTTTTTGTCTATTTTTCAAAAATAATAATAGACAAAAATGCATCAAATTTATTAATATTGCAGAATAAGAAAAGTAAAATTTAATAACATGAAAACTTCAAAGCTAAAGTTCAATGTAAAGAATAAAATACTAAATATTAAAAATAAACTTCGAACAATCTCCACAGAATCTATATCTCAATCATTTTTCTTATCAATTCCAAATTTATTTAAGTATTCCAAATTTATTTAAGTATGTACATATTATCCTATGTGATTAAAAACAATACAATTCCCATATGATTTTAATATTAAACTCCTTAAACAACCGGAAAATTAAGCATTGCATTATACTTTCGATAAACAAATCATTTAACAACGAAACATGTAAACTATGTAGCGTAAACTACTTGTGTCTTTACCAGTTACTAAAATTAGACAACCTATATTTACTATAGTTATAGCAATGAATATAGTATTAACAAACAGTTTTAATGAATAAATGAAATTTGGAATAAATTTTGAGCATAATTAGAATCAAGGAAGGCGTTACTCAACCAGCATGTAGATCAACTTATTGGAATTATAAATTCGTAATTACTTGCTGCATTTAATGCATTGTCCCGCAATCACTCTAGAATGCTTTTCTCATGTACTAGTAATGTGCAAGTGATATTATCATGCTACAATCTTTAGGGGAAGGAATGATTTGTTATTATTGAGTTATTAATCAGTGTATATTAGAATTTACATCAATGTATATTAGAATTTACATCAACTAAATATGTTATTGATCATAGTTGTGTATATTTTTTTTTTTTTTCCGAAGGTGGTAAAACCTATCAACTCAGGTGTCAAACCAACAGTGAGGACAACCATCTCTGGCTGCTATCCGCGAATGCTGGGTTTGACTCATCACTGTTAAATAGGAAAACCACGCCACCTGGTATAACCCTGCTAGTGGTCCGTAATCGGGAGCAGGCTCTCACTCCTGCCAGATGCCTCTGGGTCTTGGGCCGTTAACCTGTTTCCTTACGTCCGAGGAAGACGAGCTCTTGGCCAAGCAGAAGCAGTTTTACGGCATACTCCAGGCCGAATAGTTGTGTATATTAGTTGGAAAATTAAATAGTGTAAATTAATAATATTTTTTATTTTTAAAATTTTAAAGATTTGAATTTATATTGGTTTTATGATAATAGTTTTAATATATGAATTAATGTAGGTTAGTTGAAAGATTAAATAGTGTAAATTATTAATATATTTTATTTATTTTTTATTTTGAAGATTTAAATTTATATAGTTGGAAATTTGTTCATGAAACCACTAGAATTAAAATATTTGGATATAAATAAATAATATTAAAATAACTAATATACATATACAATTTTAAATGCAAGCATACATAATATTGATTATTTTGTTATCCAATCCAAAATGTATTTTATTTTACATAAATTGATAATATTAAAATAACTAGTATACACATGATCTTATATGTAACCATGCATGGTATTGATTATTTTGTTATCTAATTGGAATGTTAATAGTACACACAAATGATCTTATATGTAGTATACACAAATGATCTTATTTATAACTACAGATCGTATTGATTATTTTGTTATCTAATTGGAAAGTTTTCTACTCTCTCAAGACTTCTTTTTCTTTTTCTTTTTTAAATAGAGTATCATTGTCAAAATTATTTGAGGAATATTATTGCTTAGTATTACATACTAAGATAAATTTATCATATTATTATATAAAAATCTATATAGGCTATACTTGAGGGTGATGTTCTAGTTGGACAAAATAACTAATTCTTTAAATTGTATTTACAATAGGATTTGACAAGTAATGTGGTCTTTTCGATGCAAAGGTTTTTTAATCAAGTACTTTGTAAATAACTACTTCTAATAATTGATCAATTGAGAAATCAATCCTTGGTCAAACATTTCATTACTATAAATATTTCATTACTATAGAAAGCTTTCATGCATATAGTATGGTATAGATTATTTTGCAATTTGACTAATATACTGGATGTTTTATAAGAGAATTCATTTTGTGTGTTTAGACTATTCTATAAAAATATTATCATTTCCTTCATTTCATTTCTTTAGCAAATACATGTTACTTATTTTATAGTGATTTTGGTTGTGTTTTAAGCTTTTAGACATTTCTTAGGTAATAATTTTTCTATGTCTTAAGAGCTAACCGTCAAGATTGTGTATTTATTTCAAGCGTTATTAGATAGTAAGTTTATTTTCTCTCTAAATATTAAAACGATAAAAAATTCCATAAAATCTTAAAGCTCATCAAAAGGTTTCTATTCCATAAATTTAGAGGGTTTTCCCGTACCAATTAGGGAATATTCTAATTGGGTCTCTTCACTGACTTAAAATCTTATTGTTAATACTTGTGTTTTGCCTAGTCAATAGAACATGAAGAGTATTCTAAGTTCTTGGTCATGCCTTTTGGGTTGACTAATGCTCCTTTTACTTTTCAAAGCCTTATGAACAAGATTTTTTTACCTTATCTTTGAAATTTTGTGTGGCTCATCTTTGATGATATACTTATCTATTAAAAATCAAGGGAAGAAATCCTTAAACATGTGGATAGAATCCTAAAAATCTTTGAGAATAATCAATTGTATAAAACAATTTCAAAATATGCTTTCAACAAACAAGAAGTAGATTATTTGGGTCATATTGTAAAGGTTTTTTTGCTATGGCACAAGTCAAGTTTTCACAATGAGATTTTACATTGTTTTTGCAACATGTATTGGTCATTTTTTTGTCACACTTATAACACTCAAAACAACAACAACAAAATGTTTCATAATGTATCATTATTAATTCATGTGTATCAAGGGTCACATGGTATCATAGTTCTGTTGTAATTGCATCATGTGTGCATTGACACAATCTGCGATGCATCAAGAGTGTTGTGTTTGCATCGTTTTCTATTGATGTAACATTTTTAATAATAGATATATAACAACTTGTTAGCATCATTAATGCATTGTGACATTGTATTTGATAAAAAAACTAAGTGTTATGAAAATGTTGTTGTATTTGCACATAACACCTTATGTCATTCTTACAATGAGTTCAAACTAATCATTGATAAGGTTGCGGCATGCATAACTTGATGTGGGGAATCATAAGGTTGTCATGAAATATACAATAGATCTTGATGTGAAGAATCATATTGTGATTATGAAGGAGAGATATAGAATAAAAGGTTGCAAGCATGTATTTGTTTATTTAGGAAAGTGTATATCCTCTTTGAAACTCATTATTCTTTTCAAATTTCAAGCTAATACACTACATTGAAGAGGAAAAACCAACATTCAAGCTACTCCTTAGTACTTAGTGTTGGCATATACCACCCACCCTAGATTCGTGTTAAAGAGTTCCTCCATATCATTTTATTCGATTTTAGTGAGGTTTGATAAGACCTTGATAAGAGATACTCAATAACATATCTAGGAATATGGACTTAATTTTTCTTGTCTTCACTCTCGTTGTCTTTACCATCCTTCTCACCACTGGAACCACCTTCCTTCTTCTCTACCCTTTTTACTCGCCCATCCTTCTTGTCGCATTCCGAGTTGTCTCCATCGTTTTTATGTGGGATGATCTTCATATATTTCTCAATCTTTCTATAGATATATAATGGTTATTAATTTTTATTATAAATAATAAACAACTAAACTTAATGCAAGCATTAGCTCTTAAAATGCTTTCACAAGTCTCATATATATGAATCAATTAATAATAATTTATTATTACTAAAAACATGAATATAATATTAATTAATATTATTTATTTAATGAATAAAATTATCATATTTAATTAATAATATTATTATTATAAAATATTATTTAATAGCAAATACTAATTATTAAAATTATTTTATTTTATTGTTAAGATTACTATAGTAATGATAATAAATTAATAATACTATATATTACAATAAATTTATTTTATTTTATAAATTAATAATACTATATATTACAATAAATTTATTTTATTTTATAGTTAAGATTACTATGGTAATGATAATAAATTAATAATATTATATATTACAATAAATTAATTTTATTTTATAGTTAAGATTACTGTGGTAATGATAATATATTAATAATATTGTATATTATAATAAATTACTAGAAGCATAGTTTATTATGCTTATTTGGCTTGAGTATACATATTTATACAAATATTGCAAACTAGGAATGTTTAAAATATGAGTAAGAATATTCTATATAGTTAGAATTTTTTCTAAATTTTACCAGAAATAAGAAATTGACAATACCAATAATATATATTAAAAAATATTATAATTAAAAAATCTTAAAATTCAACTTATTCCAATTATTTTTACTATAATGATCCACAAATAATACTATAAATACTCTAATTATAAATATATTTTTATTGTTACTAAATATATGAAAAAGTATTAAAAATCTAAGAAGAAAATATTCAAGTTTAACCAAGCTTCTATTATATTAACAATCCACTTAAACGGTGAAGAAGGCAGGCCTTTTGCAATTGTTCTATCCCCACCAAATACGGAACATGCATAAATTTATATGAATATTTATCTATTATTCAATCAAAAACATTATATTTGATATAAATAAAACAATAAAACATAAGGTAAATGTAATTTAATAAAATGTAATGAAAATACTAATGATTTTAAAATTTGATATTTATTCTTTTCAAAATTCATGATAATTTAAGAATATATAATTGGCACACAAATATTGTTAATTTCATTGTTTGCATAGTGTAGTATGTAGATTAACTTTATTGGCATGAGAATATAACAATGTAGTGTGCTTAAGCCACCTCTTACAATTAGTAGTGTACCTTTCACACTCAACAACAACTCACTCAATTGATTAGATTAAATCAAACACATCAAAATAAATGATATGTTGATCATTCATGACAAGGAGGGTTTATTTATAGGGTTTTTAACGAAAGAGAGTTTGGCACTAAAAATAAGAAAAATCAATGTCTTTGTTAGTTCGTAATTTTTGGGACATATAGGTGCTACAAGCTCCTAATTTTTGACACTAGTCCCCTTTAGAATGCCCATTCCCAAACTGTTCCCAAACTTGCAGCCACTATTTGGAAGGTTTCATTCTAGCTCCAACACTCTTTCAAATGTTGTCATGCTTGAAGTGAGATTCCTAAATATAGGGAATGGTTCTCATACGTATGATAAAATATTGAAAGGAGAATATCATTCAAGCAAGCCCCTTGAAGAAATAAAGATGAATATTTGTGATAGTTTTATCCCCACCAAATATGGAACACAATAAATAAACATAGTTATCTATCCATTATTCCATCTAACACACCATAGGTTGAAAGTTGAATGGTTTTGTTACAAATGATCATGGATTCTAGGATGTGATAGAGTAAAATAGTAATACATTAATACATAATGGTAATAGTAGAAATATATAAAAATATATCCTTAAAAACTAAATAATATGAGAAAAGAGAATGATATCATTTGTTGATAGTTCTTTCTCCATTAAATATGGAACATGGATAAATCAATATCAATCATTAAATCCATCAAACCATCCATTGAAACTTTACAATCACAAATTTTAGAATTTGATATGGTAAAATGATACAAATATAGTAAAATAAAGTGATGATATTTATAAAATTAATGTGTAGATTCAATGCTGCTCAAAAATTTGTAAAATCACAAGATTTGAAGCTACTTTATTGATCTGCGGAAGTTAATTTACCATCTAAAACAAGAATCATATACATGCAAAAGGAAACATCACACATGCACAAAGATTTATCTAGGAGAAAGCAACTGCTCAAAACCCCTTACTATATGTATTGTATTAATCAAATAATAGAGAAGAAATGTAATGCTTGCTCAAGCCTAAGCACACCCTGCAAGTGTATAGTTTATCCCCCTACCTTACTGACTAAACCTAGACCAACACTTAGTCTATTTCAAGCCTTCCCAAGCTATTATTACCTTACGTTGTTCCCTTGGTAAATTGCCCCTATCTTTTAGGAATTTCACACCAAGGAATTATGCAATAGCCTTAGTTCAATCTTTGACTGCATGCACCACATGTACACATGGGAATATGCTACAACTGATAGTAGATTGCCTTGGAATCTCCATCTCAACTGGGTAACTTGAATTCTCTTCATGCAACAATTATTTGGGTTGTTTGATCAGCTAACTGGTTGATCACTGAGTGTGGTTGAAGTTCCACTTCCACAACTTGACCTCCACTAATTCTTCTAATAGTTAGAACTAGTTAAACTGACAATAACTAAAAGTAACTTAAATAGATTGCTACAAATTAGAAATCAATCATGTAGAACTAAACTCAAGTGTCTCCAACTTGAATTTACTGAGTTAACTGAGTGACAAGAGCCATGTCACCTTAGTTAATTGCCTCCAAGTATTCTGCTAAAATAGAAATTGGAATTTTTATCTAGTTTGACCAAGGCAAAGTCAAAACTATATTTTCTTGCTACATTTTCAACACTCCCTCTCAGCAAGAAAGGGATTATCAACCACCCTTATCTTGCACCTGTGGAACTCAAATTTTCCTCTTGATGAAGCCTTTATCAAAATATATGCATATTTTTCCTCTATTGGAATGTATTGCAACAACATAATCCACCTCTGCACACGATTACGTAGATGGTGATATCAGATATCAATATGCTTGGATCGATCATGAAATACAGGATTCTCATATAGTTTGATACAACAAAGATTTGCATACTAAATCACAGTCATCATCTGGTAAAATAACCCAACAAGTATCCTCCTCATCCAGATCGCCTCACGTGTTGCTTGACTTGCAGCCATGTATTCTGCTTCCACTGAGCTGAGTGCCACTAATCTTTGCTTCATGTTGTACCAAGAAACTATTGCAAAACCAGCACTGAAGATTCCTCCTAATGTGCTCTTCTTGTCTAATGGACTCCCCGCCCAATCTTCTTCTATGAATCCTTGCAGCTTAACTCCCTCTATTCATTTGTACCAAAGACCAAACTAAGTAGTTCTTCTGAGGTATCTCAACACCTGCTTTGTTGCCTTCCAATACAGTTTGGTTGGCTTAACCATTGCTTGACTAAGTTATTTAACTGCATAACACATGTTTGGTCATGTGTTCACCAAATACATAAGTGAACCCATAAGCTGCATGTAGATGGTAGCCTCTACTACTTCACCTGAAGTAGCATCCTCTTTCCTCCAGTTTTCTGCTAGAGGAGTCTCCATGGGTTTGCACTTGTCCATGTGGAACCTCTGAAGTATCTCGTTGGCATACTTTCCCTAAGAGACAAACAGTTCCCCATCACCTTTCCATACTTCCAATCCAAGGAAGTAGTGCATGAGGTCCATGTCCTTCATCTTGAATTCTCTTGCAAGGTCCTCCTTGTAAGATCTGATACGTTGCTCATCACTATTAAGGATCAAGTCATCAACATACAACACAATAATCAATAATTTACCTTCAACCATAATGTGATAAAGGTTTGCATCTGCTTCACTTTTGGTGAAGCCCAACCCAGTGAGATAGTCGTCAATCCTAGTGTACCAAGCACAGGGTGGTTGCTTGAGTCCATACAATGCTCGCTCGAGTTTGCACACATGCAACTCTCTATCAAAGGTCTCAAACCCCTTCGGTGGCTCAATATACACCTCCTCAATAACTCCATTAAGGAATGTTGTCTTCACATCCATCTGGTGGATCTTCCACCCCATCTGCATTGACGGTGCTAGAATTGACCTGATGGATGAGTACCTTGCTACTGAAGCAAAGGTATCCTCATAGTCAATTCCATCAACCTGAGAGAACCCCTTGGCCATAAATTTAGCCTTGTGTTTCTCTATGCTTCCAACTACTACATGTTTTACCTTGTAAAGCCATCTCGAACCAACCACTGATTTGTCTGTTGCCCCTGGGACCACTTCCCAAACACTGTTTCTAACAATGGAATCATATTCATGTACCATAGCATCAATCCATATTGGTTTCTCTACAGCTTCCTTGAATGAGGATGGATCAGTCACTACAAGTTAACTCATCAGATCCATGCAGCCAGTGTACTGATCTGGTGACCTCGTCTGCCTGCGTTGTGATGTGGGTGCTCCCACATTCTCTCTACCATCCTACAATAATCTGTCAGCTTCCCTGGTTCACTTCCTTCCTTCTCTGGATGTCTCTTCTTGAGTGTATATCTCCACCCTCTGCTCCTCTGCTTGTGGCTACTTCAAAACTTCCTGAAGTTCTTCCTTTGGAGCCAAAATCTCCTGATCATGCTACAAATAAAGCTCCCTCTCAAGAGAACACCTCATTGCCTTCTCCTCATCAAATTTCACATCCCTTCTAACCACTGTCATCCTGAGGGATGGAAAGTACACATGATAGTTTTGAGGTGTTTCTATGTACCCCAAAAATATGCCCAACTATGCTATCAGCTCTATATTTTTCATTGCTTCCTTGGAAACATGATAGTAAACTGATGATCCAAATATTTAAAGTGTGACACATCTAGTTTCTTCCATGAAAAAGCTTCCTCTGGTGTACTCATGCCAAGAATCCTATGAGGACTCATGTTCTTCATATAGACGTTGTGTTTCATGCTTCGATCCACAAGTATGGTGGTAGGCTTTGGTCATGTAACATCATCGTTGTTTCTCCCACAATATTTATGTTCTTCCTTTCAGCCACCCCATTCTGTTGTGGGTTATAGGGTGTTGTCAACTTCCATCGAATGCCTTCCTCTGCACATAAATTTTTAAACTCATTCAACATGTACTCACCTCTGTTGTCACTCCTAAGAGTCTTCACTTTCTTGCTAGTTTCTTTCTCAACAAGTGCTTTAAATTCAACATAATTGGAGAATTTATGGTCTTTCTTTTGCATGAAGTAGATCTAGCACTTCCACGAGAAATCATCTACAAATATAACATAATACATGTGCTTAGAAATGGAGGATATCGAGAAAGGTCCACATACATCAAAATGGATCATGTCA
Organism: Pinus tabuliformis; assembly: GCA_031772625.1. Lineage (NCBI taxonomy): Eukaryota > Viridiplantae > Streptophyta > Pinopsida > Pinales > Pinaceae > Pinus > Pinus tabuliformis. The sequence goes on along the minus strand of CM062814.1, from coordinate 625,463,802 downwards.
AGGACTTCATGTGCCTTGTTGTCTCGATCATTGAAGGTGGATTTTGTGTACTTCCCCAACATACACCCTTTGCATGTGTCTCGCTTCTCTAATGCTCCTTTGGGGAGGCCTGTAGAAATATGTTGCATGATCTTCAAAGTTCCATGATGCAAATGGCCAAATATTCTATGCCATAATTCATTGGCATCTCGTCTTTGCACCTTCTCTGCTTTTGTGCTCAATGTTGCATAGTGTTCCACATCTAATTTGTAGAGGTTCTTCACTCGAACCCCAATCTACTTCACTTGTCTCATGGCGACGTGTCTCAGGAAAGCCTTCCCTTTATTGAATATTACATCGTAGCCACGGTCTTCCAACACAACTACGGAAACTAGATTCTTCTTCAAACCCAGTGCAAACATCACATCCTTGAGCCTAAGAGGGGAGCTAGACTCTCTGAAAAGTAATTGTACCAATACCAGTCATGATATACCTTCCATCATCTCCCATCTCAATGTGCATCTGGAGATCCTTCTCCTCCAAGTCACTGAAAAATTATTTGTTCTTCGTCAAGTCGAATGAGGCACCGCTATCCAAGTACCACACACTACCCATCATTGTGCTTGCCATGCATGAAATCAGGGTAAAATCAAGTTCGAATTGTGAAGCCAAAGTTTCACCTACTTCTCCTCCTGCGGTCTTCTTGCTTGCCTACTTGTGTGGACACTTCGTTGCATAGTGCCTGAATTCAAGACAGTGAAAGCACTTGATTCTGGACAAGTCTTTCTTCTTTCCCCCTTTACTTGAATCTTCTTTGCATTGGGATTTCTTCCCTTTCCCTTTATTTTGCTTTTTAGGCAAGGTACAGTTCTGCTCATGCTCACCCTTGGATGAGGTCTCATCTTTGTTGCTTCGCCTTATCTCCTCCTATACCAAATTGGACCAAAGGCGTTCCCAATTTGGTAGCTTCTCCCTCCCATTCATAGAATCTTGTTAGTTGTGTTAGCTCTTGGGAAGGCCTAGAAGGGCTAGGATCACTAAATAATCCTCTGCTATAGTAAAACCAACTTGACCAAGTTCATCACGACATTGTATGAACTTGCTCAGGTACTATGGAATGGTCTCATTCCTCTACATCTTGATATTTCAAAGCTTGTTCTTGAGTGCCAATTTCATGTGGTCACTACTATTTTGGAACAAATATGTTAGTGATTGCCATATTGCATACAGAGTCTCTTTCCCATGGAGATTGGAGACAATATTGTATCGTACTCCCTCCAATATGATCCTCCTCACCTTAACAACACACTTCTTCCAATCTGCTAGATTTTGAGCATCAGTTGTTGTTGGCTTTGGAATATCGTTATCAATGAATTCCTTCAACCCATTATCCTCCAGTACTGCCTCCATTTGGTACTTCCATGCAACATAATTTGAGCTTCCCTCAAGGGCATAGTCGAACCTTAGTCCATTGAAATCTGTCTTCTCAGTCCTGAAGAAAACCTGCAACCTGATCTGCAACCTCGAACCTCCTGCAATGATAACTTCAAAATCTATGCCCTATAGTAAACCTGGCTCTGATACCATGTAGAAATTAATGTGTAGATTCAACACTGCTCATTAAATTTGCTAAATCACAAGACTTGAAGCTAGTCTACTCATCTGTGAAATTCAATTCACCATCTAAAATAAGAATCATAGACATGCAAAAGGAAACATCACACATGCATAGAGATTTAACTAGGGGAAAGCAACTGCTCAAAACTCCTTACTATCTATATATTAATCAGATAATAGAGAAGAAATGCAATGATTTCTCAAGCATGAGCACACCTTGCAAGTGTAGAGTTTATCCCCATGCTTGACTGACTAAACCTAGTCCAACACTTAGTTGATTTCAACCATTCCCAAGCTCCTATTTCCTTACATTGTTCCCTTGGGAAATTTCCCCTATTTTTTAGGAATTTCACACCAAGGATTTTCTCAATAGCCTTAGGTCAATCTCTGACTGCATGCACCACCTGTACACATGGGAATATGCTACAATTGATAGTAAATTGCTTTGGAATCTCCATCGCAACTGGGTAACTCGAATTATCTACATACAAAAATTACTTTGGGTTGATTGATCAATTAACTAGTTGATCATTGAGTGTGGCTGAAGTTCCACTTCCACAACTTGACCTCCACTAGTTCTTCTAACAATTATAGCTAGCTAAACTGACAATAACTCAAATTAACTGAGATATATTTCTACAAATTAGCAATCAATCATGTAAAATTGAACTCAAGTGTCTCCAACTCGAATTTACTAAGTTAATTGAGTGACAAGAGACATATCACCTCAGTTAACTACCTCCAAGTATTTTGCTTAAATAGAAATTTTAATTTTAATTTTAACCTAGTTTGACCACGGCAAAGTCAAAACTATATTTTCTTTCTACATTTTCAACAATATTAATGTTATTTTTTCCAAAGCACATGATAATTCAAGAATTTGATAATAGTGGCACAAATAAATTTCTCAATTTCATTTCCTACACAATATAGTATATAAATATTAGGGGGGGGTGTTGTTTATAGGCTTTTTTTAGTGTTTTAGGGAGATATCGTTTCATGCCAAAAAAATAGTGTTTAGGGGGAGATGGTTTCATGCCAAAAGCAAAAAAAGATTGAATAGTTTTTTTGGCCCATAGTTTTGGGAATGCATGGGTGGAGCTTATACAAGCTCTTAGTTTCATAAACTCATCCCTTAGATCTGTAGTTTTTAGGCCCACTCCTACCAAACTATGCCTAAGATCCTAAAACCATGCAACCATTGTTTGAAACATTTTTTTCTAGCTCCCATGCTCCTTGAAATGCCAGAATCTTCAAAATTATTCTTGAGATCTCACAACCATGCAACCATTATTTGGAACATTTTTTTCTAGCTCCCATGCTCCTTAAAATGCTAGAAAGCTTGGAATGAAAGTCCTAAAGGTCAAGATAAATCACTATGCAACTACAATATATATATGTGTGTGTGTGTGTGTGTGTGTGTGTGTAATACACACACACACACACACATATAGATATGTATAATACACACACACACACACACACAGAATGAAAGTCCTAAAGGTCAAGATAAATCACTATGCAACTACTATATATATATATATATATATATATATATATATATATATATATATATATATATATATGTATGTATGTATGTATGTATGTATGTATGTATGTATGCACACACACACACACACATTTATATACATATACATACATATATATATATATATATATATATATATATATATATATATGTATATGTATATGTATATGTATATGTATACATATCTATATGTATATGTATATGTATACATATCTATATGTATATGTATATATGTATATATTATATATATATAGTGGGTTTGCTCGAGTGGTTGAATGCCTTGAATTACAAGTAGGAGGTCACACGACCAAGTCAATGGGTTGGTTTCCTTTGTGGTATTATTTGGCCTTATTCAATTTCCTCATTGGGTTAGGATGGAAAAAATGCAATTGATTTATTTACCCATAGTACCATCATTGAAATGAGGGGAAGTGCATAGAAGGTTTGGTTGAGATGTGTGTTCCATTGAATATATATATATATATATATATATATAACCAAGTACCATACTCTCTAATGTGTGTATGAGACCAAATACCCCACTATCCAGCCTGTAGGAAAGAGTAATATATTCTTTAAGGCTCAATGCCAATGAGCTCAACTTATCACTTCTAAGAATCAAACCTAGGTGGTGGGAATAACAATCATTCATCCCAACCATCCCAAATAAACCCAATCAGTTACCTTATCAAAGAAAAACAATGAAGATATTAGAGATTAGATATTTATGTAATCAAAACACATAAACCCTTTTTTAGAAGAAAAAAAACAATATGATATATCTCATTAGATCGGATCAACATGGATCAACATGGATCCTTTTGAAATTGATTTTAGTTATCTATGCTTGAATGAATACCTATGTTCATATTTAGGCTCAAGGCTTCTCTTCAAAACCTAGTTGCAATATTAAATTCGCAATGCACTTGTGCTTCATTTACATGTGTGAAAGAAAACACTCACTAACCATTTTGTATTATCAACAACAACAATGCAGATCACATAATCAACAACATGATTTCCTTTTCCACCAACTCTTTAGTAGTAGTTATATTTCGTAGGTAGAATCTAGCATGAAATAAATCAACAAGCACCAAGGTAAGGTTGGAGGATAAGAATCAATGCTTAAAATTCCAATTAAATTTCCAAATGTATGCATTAATGTATGTTAGTTTTCAACTAGCATGAAGTTCCTCAAATGTATACCAAAATATAGTGAAGGTAATAAGTGCCAAGATAGTTCTTTAGAAGGGAATCATGTTGGTCAATTCTGACAAATGAAAATTATTGTATGGTTGATGGGTGATCAAATAGGCATCATGCCCAAACACAAGAAAGTGAATATCATGAAAAAAGGTTCCACGGGTCATAACATATTGAGCCCCCACTGTAGTGAATAGACAAACTTAATGCTAATGTAAATTATTTATGGACTCAACTCTAATTACAATGATTGTATTCACAATTTCCCTCCACTTCACTGAGTCAACCCTCCACTATTAATTATTGGAGTATTTCTTCGATGGAATAATAGCCATAATTAGGTTTCAACTTATCCCAAATGATTGGATCCTCAAGGGTGATGGTTGTTCTAGAAATATGAACTGAGTGTAGATATTGACTGGGCCAGAGAAATTGAGGAGATGGTGGTAATCCTTTATTTCAAGAACTAACAATAATGAATGGCTCAATGAAAATTGTTTCAGTTTCATCTCTAGTGCTAATAAGACATGCATCCCAACCTTGTAGTTTACCATCATAATCAATAAATCCAAGTCTCCTAAGCGTAGCTGAGAAATTTTCTTTTAAATGTGTAGGTGAAATTGCACTGTGGAACACTAAGAAATTCAACTAAGGTGTTTTGAATTGACAAAAATTAATTAAGAACCAAAGCTCTTGGTTTTCCCATCACTCCCCATAAACCAAAAATTGTTGCAGCCGTACATGATTATTAGTGCCCACAAGTAGAAATAGGACCAATGTAGGAATTTCAATGTTATGGCAAGTTGGAATGAACTAGTGATTTTTCATTTATTACCAAAACAAAACATCCAAATGATTAAACACATTTGTTGTAGATACTACAACCACCTCCAAAAATTTTCCCGTACTCAAATTTTGGACCCTCCTTTTGGTCTTGTGAATTGTCTTTTTGAGTTGTTGAAGTCATCCTTGATATTAATTTTATAAGTTTCAAGTCATCTTCTAGTAATCTCAAGTGTCATGATTTCTTTCCCTCACAATGCCTAGCTTGTGTTGCCCTCAATTGTGCACTTCATGATTATAGTTACTCCTTGTCACTCAAAAATGCACACTCCCTTATGATAGTGATTGTGCATTCCTTGACAATAGGGATTGTGCAATCCTCTATGGTAGTGAAATGTGCAACTCCTTGGGATAGGTAATTGCACAATATTTTGTGTCAGTTAACTGCACAGTCTCTTGTGTCAGTGAACTACGCAGTTCCCAAAGACAGTCAACTACACACCCACTGAGGATAGACATTGTGCACTCCCTGTGGATAGCTAATGTGCATCACTTGTTGACAGTGTGGGCACACTTTCCAAAGTTAGTGTTGTCACAAGTGACCGTTAACTAATCCTAGCTCCTAGATTTCTGGCATGCATGCACAAACCCTGGCCCTAGATTTATGAGTGCTCACCTATATAAGAAGCTAACCGAAAGCTCATTCTCACACTCATATTTGTGTCTTTGTGCATTTCTTGAGCACAAGGAGCTTTTGGTTGCATGTGCGCTGCTATTTCGGATAAGTTTCGTAACTCTCACTTTTATCCGCTTTTACTTTTGCTTTTGTCATTTTATCTTTCGTAAGTGTCATTTTTGCCTGTTTTTTGCATTACAAATGTCACTTTTGTTGTATTTAGCTTTTGTATGTGTCATTTCTCTCTTTCATGCTTCTTTTTTAGTGTTGTTTCATATTCCAAGTCCTTTAACGTTCCGGTAATCATTATGGATGAATGTATTTATACATGTTAATCTTATAACAATCCTCATTGCTTGTTGTTGCTCAATACTTAGTAAAATTTTGAGCATATCTGCATCTCCATCACTACAACTGCACATTTCTCCCTTCTAGATAACATATTTCAAGCCTTGCTCTTTTTTGATCTAACATGTGCACCTCCCAAGACTTGCCTCTCTTCAACTACGCATTACACAACTCTAGTCAGCAGTGGTGCCATCCTTACTCATTGTGATTATGAACTACACGGTCCATGGCTTCAACTATACATTGTACACTTTCATTCAGCAGATTGCATTCCCTTGTCCTCTATTGATGTGAACTGTGCAGTAAAGAATCCCTCTCTCTTAGCAATTGCGCATTGTGAAATCCTAAGGCTCAGATCTTCAACCTTGTGTCTTGCGGACCCATCATGCACAGTATTTACTCTCTATTATTGCACAGTGCACACTTCCAATGACCAGTCAGATCACTCTTGCCTCAAGATACCCTCTTGTGCTCAGAGATTTCACAATCCTCCCTCTCAGTGACTGTGTGTTGCATTAGATAGCTTGATAGTATAGGTGATTTTTTGTGCAACTAACTTTGTATTTCCATGGGTGCATCTCCACTTCCAGGTATTTCCACTCAAGAGATTATCAATCTCACATCCTCCAATTACACGATGCCTTTGGTTACAAGATAAGAACCAACTAAGGAGGCCACTGAAAGCAGTGTTGAAGGTGTTGAAGAAAGTTCTAAATCAGGAGCACCTACCTTTGCAGATACCAGGTGTTTTGTGGATAAGTATACTACTATATCATTGTTGGTCATAAAAGATGCTTTCACTAAGAAAGAGTTCCCATAGGATCTAGAAGACAGAGAGATTTATATCAATGCTAAGAGATCCAGGCTCCACAAAGTTGCTTGCATATATTTGATGCTACCGTGTGCAAAAGTTATAGGATGGATATTGCAGAGTCTAGACTCCAAGAACATGATTCTAAGCAGTGTGAGCAGGCAAGATATCGTAACATATTATCCACATGATCTTCATTCATACTACAAATTGTTGAATCCTGAAGAGTATATGAATTCTAAGTATTATGCAGTTTGGTCCCATTTGAATACAAAGGATGTGATCATATCATGATGGTAGGAACCATCTAAGTTTCGCCAAAAGACAAAGGAGATCTACAGGATAAAATCATTAAAGAAATTCTACCAGTACCTCATGGAAATGTGTTTCAAACTGTATGGATAGGAAAGCACCACGTTTTATGAAGAAGGATGGATTTACATGCTTTATTTTGTGGTTACAAAAGGGAAGATCTTCAATTAGTTGGATATACTTTCCCAACTTCTGCATATTAATGTATCAAAGGCCAAGAAGGATGCACAATGCGAGAAAAATTGGTTCTTTATGTCTACATACCTACTTTATGGAATCTGTGCTAGAAATAAGTTTCCGAGTCTAGAGTGGAAGTTGACTCGATAACCGCTCTCTGTCAACATATATTGCAAGCTACTTTTAGAATTCGGTTACAAGGGAGTATATGACAAATTATTTGAGCATTGCTTTGTTGTGCTTTATCATATGATCTATAAAGTTGAGGCTTCCTACATGACCAATCAAGCTATAGAAGTGAATATTGAAGTTGCAGATTGGTTCGCTTCTTCTCAAGGCACCTATATCAGAGTATTCGGATCCCAAAATCCACCAAACCTTTTACCAAAGTACGTGACTAATAAGGTGGTCATGCATGAGATTGGATATCAGATTTTCTCAGGTCTATCACAGCTATTGCAGAAGAATAAGAAGTCACCATGGCCTCTCCTTCCCTTGCAAGTGAGATCTTATGAGCTGAAGATTCAGAAGGCAATGGAAGCAGAAGTTGTAGAACTTAGGCTCCTTAGGTTTGGTGAAATGAGTTCCCATAGATATGACCCAAGGGGAGCATGAAAACAACATTGTGCTAAGATGCATTTTTCCTGGCCATATGTTTCTATTTCTCTGGAAGATGAGGAAACCATGAATAATTGGTACAATGCTTCCAGAGAAACTAGGTCAGGTGATGAGGTGGGTCATTCTAACACAACTCATATGCGAGACATTGTTCAAGAAGGGAACCAATAGGAAGTGCCTACTTAGGATAGTGTTTTCAATCCAAAGAGGAAGATCATGCATGATCTTGAAGAAGAGAGGAATGGAAAATTTAAAGCAAATCCAAACACCAAAGGTGAAATTGAAGCAAAAAGGAAAACAAAGGAATTAGAAGAAGCAAGGAATAAGAGAGAAGAGGAGCATAAGTGAGAAGAGGAGCATAAGTGAGAAGAGGAGCATAAACAAGAAGAGGAATGCTAGTGGGAGGAAGAAAGGAAACATAAAGAAGAACAGAAAAGGAAGAAAAGAGAATATATGCATCAAGAAAGGCAGAGACGAAAATGAAGAAAGAAGAAGAAGCTAAGAAGAAATAGTGGGAAGAAACTTTGTAGAGGAAAAGGGAAGAAGAAGAATGAAAAAATTTATTAGAAGAAGAAGAAAGTAGAAGGAAACAGGAGGAATATTTGCAATCGCAACGGGTGGATGATGAACAAGAGAAGAATGATCAAGAAGTAGATATTATGTTGATTGTAGAATAAATAAGCTATCGGCCCCCACCTCCTCTTACTGGTATCCATCTCCCATTCAGAGAAATGGGAATAATTCCTCAAACGAATGACAGAGTCAAGGACATTTCAAACTTCACCTTCAATGAGTTGAAGAGAAGAATAGTACAAGAAAGAAGAAGGTATTTTCTGAATGACTGTCATCACCATGTTTCCATGAACACAGAAAGGGTGATTGTGTTGAATACTAGGAATAATCCAAGAGCAATCGCAACAACGAATGCATCCTTTATAGAAGCCACTAAGGATAAAACTAATTTATTGATGTGATAAAATGAATAATTAGCTAAGGAATTGGCTACTGTGAGGCAACATGTTGATCATCTCACGGCCGAGAATCAAAGAGTGTCTTCCACAAGTGCTAGCAAAAAGGAATTCAAAGCAACAATATTTGAAGAAATCAAGCCACTAGAGGACATTATGAAGCATTTATATGATGAGATGTTCACTCTCCATGAGGCAGTGGTGCTCTTGCATGAAGTACAGAAAGGATCACAAAAGATGGTGAAGGTCTTGAAAACAACTTATATAGCCATAGTTGTGATCCAAGATTGGGGCACCAAATATCGTAGTACACCTATGGTGTTGGTCAGGAAAGAAAATAGGATGTTGAAATGGATAGGGCAGAAATCATGATGTTTATACAAATTTATGAGCAACTCCATACTTTTGTAATCGGCACCATAACAACATATTCACGATTGTATCATGGATTGGACGCTTTGGTAAGGATGCACATGATACCTTCTATTGGCACATTTACAAAAGTAAAGGGCAGGAACATTATCAAGTAAGAGATAGAAGATATCTTGAACTATCAAACAGGAGACCACTCAGGATGAGCTCAAGGTGACCAAAGAATCTATTATGTAGTATGTGACTAAGCCAACTAAGATACACATGAAGTTAATCATGTTATTGAGCAACATTCAAACAGATTCCAAGACCATATATCCTAATGTGCTAAAGGGTAAAATCAAATATAATCCTGATACACCACTAAAGGTTGAGCATATAGCAACAAAGTACAAAGCTTGGCACCAATATTTTACAACAGGGTTACATGTTATCATCATCGAGTTACAATTTCCATAAGTTTAAGCATGATGTATTATTTTGTCTCATGGCTATAGCCATATTTTGTCATATGTAATTTTGTATTTTGAAAATAATAAGAAAATTTAAAATGTGTAAGTGGAACTTCAAGAGCCACATAGGGAATATGAAGAGTCATTAGGTAGCTCAAAGGTTAAAGAGGAACTCAAAGGGAAAATGGAAGCTCAAGAGTCATGAGGGAGTCCAAGAGTCACAAGGGGAGGTGAAAGGTCACCTCACTTGTTATAAAGAAACCCTCATAACACAAGAAAATGGCTTGGACTTTTGGAAAGTGAGCCTTTGCTTCCGTAGTTTAGCATAGGAGAGAATATAATTCTTTGGAGAAGCAAGCGATAGCTTCATGTTCCACTATTGGGACTAGTGTTTCATCATTGTAATCGTGTACTAGGAACTTCCACTTAATCATCATAAGCTCTTAGAGCCAGCGCACTTTCATGCATGTATCGTGAATGTTGTAAGTCGGTTCTTTTAATGTTTGCAGTATATATTTATGTCCATACATACTAAAGGAAATTAATTATTTCATTGGCTTTAGTATATATCTTATTGAATGTACATTGTTATTTGATTTCATGATTGTTTTTATCTTGTACACTATTTTGCGGGTTAACTAATGAGTCTTTGATTGCTCTTGTGTGTCTTTTTTAGTATGGTACAATTACTTTTGTTCTAGATGCTCACTCTTTCTTTCCCTTCTATGGAAGTGCCTCTTATACATTACAATTGGTGTCTCACAAATCTTACTCACTTTTTGACCTCAAATATATGTGTATGATCTCTTGTGTTTTTTATTGCAACCATGGAATATACTTAAGATCATCATAATGGTGGCAAAACCGATATTCTGGATGGGACTCATATCCCAAACAGTGTGAGGTCTAATCTGGACTTCATACCAGGGAGCCACCCTTACTGTTGGCAGCTTCCAACACTGTCAAGAACACCATATACTCAATAGTGAGTAAATTCACCCAAATAACAAATAGTTTTACCCTTGATCCCACATAGGTGAATAAGATCTAGTGGAGATTTACCAAGATTAAGAAATTTATTATAAAGATGGAGCTATGTGATCCCAGAGTTCTCATGCATTGTGACTCACTAAAGAAAAAGCAGATGGTCATGGCTCAAATATGCCTTCACTCATCATAAACAAACTACTTGACTCCTACATCCACTAATCTTCAAGCAGGTTGCATTCTTTGAGCTCTCATCTCTACAAACTTTCCCCAATTCTCCTTGCATTCCCCCATTGATGTCCTTATTCACTATAGCCTTCAATTTTAATGGGTTGTCTTTTGAAGGCCAACCACAACAATTATTTGTTTCCACTTCCAATTTTTTCCAAAAAGAAAAAGTTAAATTGAAAAAAGGACATGTTTACAAAGGGAAAGCAACTAAGTTCTTCTTACAATGTTTGGAGAGGATCCAATTCAAATCATTGCTTATGTGGATAGACATAGTGACTTCAAGGAACATATTGAATTTGAACAACTAAAACTTTAAAGAAAACTTTGCATTTATCATTTTTCTCCAAATAGCAAATTCAAGTTATCCCAAATTTCCTTGAGTGATTTTTCTAGGCCTCTGTGATGTAACTTTGGATCTCATAGGGGAAGACCAATAATGGCTTCGGTTTTATCATCTCGCTTTGCTATTCAAACCATTTATTTTGGTATCTATGTGATCACTCTATCCCCTTTATTATTTCCCACATGTTCTTGGTTATTAGTTGCATCTAGATTTTCACTTTCCAAGTATTGAAATGGAAACCAAAATATTTTTCTATTAGATTCTCAATGAAAACATGAACTTGTGTCAACCATGGGAACATTATTATCCAAACTAGTCAAATTAGTTGTTATACAATCAAACTTACAGACACTACTAGAAAGATAAAATCAAAAAATAAAATCATATTTCTATTGGATATCACTAATAATTGTTATTGAAATTAATGTTGGACATCAAATTCAACATGAATCATACAGATCTAGCGAGATCTAGGAAAATATGTGGAAAAACTAGTGAAGTTTCTCCAATAGTACAACAAGATCAAAGGTATAACTCCTAAAAGGTGTGCAAGCTATAGAAAGCACATGACCTTTAATTTTCATTGCATGGAATAATCTACACGAAATTATATAGATGATGATGATTGCATTTTACTATATAGACAAAAAATTAAATAGTACAAAAATTGTACGATGGGTTGAAACTATTGAATCATTGTAAAGACATGTGAATTGTGTTGATAAATCAATTATGTGGCCTTTGTTTTCTCTTCTTAATGGTTCGACTTCAAATGGAGAGAATAACTAGAGGTATGACAGATGCACAAAGCATATGACATCTAAATTAAATTCATTTAGTGGTCATATGGTGACAAATGAATATACAATAACTTCTACCCCTAGTAGTTAGTTGATTTCCTTGTTGTCTAGAGTCTTTGATAAAGTAAATATGACTTTTATTCTTTAACATTTGTATTCGAAAAAGGTAGCTTATCCAATTTGTGGGTCGACTCTTTCCATTTGTGGTTTTACTTTGACAAATATTTTTTACATGCAATAGTAGCTTCAATAATCTTTGATCATGAGCCCAATTTTCTAGTAGCTCAATTCTCCTTTAGGTAACATTGAAGTTGAAAAAGTTAAAACTTTGTCCTTCAAAGGCCCAAGACTCTTGATATGACTTCGCACTCTAATATCATATTTTACATAAACAAACTATATCCTACTTAGTGTCAAATCCCTAGAGAGGTTTACATCATTGAGCACCATAGGGTGATTGCACAATCACACACTTTCATATTATGAATAATTTACATACTTATTACAATGGAATTTACCTCGTTGAATATGAATGGTTACTAAGCAAGTCATTTCTACTTACAAATGCGGATACACTACTCTACACAAAAAGTGACCAAAAGCATAAATGATATCTTAAAATTGTAAAATGAGTTTATTACAAATGTAGACCTTATATCGTAACAAAAAGAACCACATGTATAGATTGTGATCTAAGGTGAAGATAAGCAACAAATATACAATAAGCAACTTTTCCTTTTTAAAATCCCAACAATGATACTCATTGCATACACATGATCATGAACCCCATAAGAAGAGAAGACCATCTATTGTGTGTTCTTTGAGTGATTTCCACTTCATCTCAACCACAATGTTAACAACTCAACCCAAAGTAGTATCATCTACCCTATCATATATCATTACATTTTGATACTATCAATCAAATCCCCAAATGACTACCACTATTGTTGATTAGTTTATTATGATTACCCCGGATGCGGGTGTTACTACGGTCATAAATGGCTCTGATGCCAACTGTTAATACCGCGTACTGCATGCTGCAGAGCAGCGGGGCTCCCCAGACCTTCACCTTAAGTAAAATGGATGATCAACAGTTCGACGAAAACGGTGGTGTCTGTGCATTTATGGTTTACTTGGTTCGAAGCATGGCAAGGATGGTTATATTCATTACCACCCGGCTCTTCCCTCTCATGGTGTGTTTCAATTATTCTGGCTCTGAGTTTTGGTCCGCGAATTCTCCGGGAAGCAAGAGAGTCCTCCTTCTCAGAGGCGCGCCTTGCAGGCTTCAAGCACGTCTCAGGGGTAAGCAGCTCACTCATCCTTCTCTGGCTCACGCATTTTGTTTTTCAATTGCGCTCTCTGTTGTTTCTGTTGTTTCCGTCGCCCTTCTTTTGCTATTCAATATGGTTCGACAAGGGGGCAGGAAGAGACCCAGAGGAACTCTCGGTGATGGCTCTCAGCTTTCTGCCAGTAGCTCTGATAACCCTGATCACTCACCTGCTAATCTCCCTCCACCTCAGGCGAATGTGCAGCCCTCTAGCTCTGCTCGTTGACCTCTCCCAAACAATGCTTTTCAGACCACCCATTTTAAATTCCAGAGTAACCTCAATAGACCTCTGATATCTGCCCACATCACCTTGATTATCTCTGAAGAAGAAAACCAAATTCATCCTCTGGCCTGCATCGCTCCGGAACCCTCTCAGAGCAGCGAGCAGCCATTGACCTTGGGTAGCCCGGAGAAATCTATGGTGGAACAGACAGGCCATATTGATAGCCCGAGAATTACTCTGCCCCATGTCGATATTTTCCTTGCTGAGGGGGATGAAGCTCTGAATGATTCCAATCGCCCAATTTCAATCCCTGAGGACGATAAGGTCGGCAATGAAGTTCTGGGTGTGGCTAGTGACCGTCCAGCAGATGAGAAGACCTCTGGCGGGGGCAAGGAAGACTAAGGCCACGCGGCACTATTCGGGTTCTTTTTGCTTTTTGTCTATCAAGCAGACGACTGTTTCCAGGTTTCCTTGATAAAACACATGGCTCAATTCCGTCAGCTTGAAGTTTTTGCTCAGTTCCAGGGCAGAAGCAATGTTTTACAGACAGACTTGCAATGGCTACTCGCTTCTATGCTCTCGTGCACAATCTCTCTTATCTTCTGGTCCTTATCTGAAATGTTTTTCTGTTATGAAGTTTTTTGTAGCACCTATGCTCAGAATCCTTCCATTTTGAGGCGAACTTGCTGTGTACAGGGGCCTCAAGATTCTTCTGAGGCCTCGCATATATGTAAAAATATTTTTATTTTAAGTTAATAGATATTAGTCTTTGCCAAGAAAAAAAAAAGTTTAGTATGATTAGAGGAAATTTCAGCCTAAAAATGCCCATGAAATTTTCACGTAATTTCTATGTCATAATATGTAAATCAATTAAAAAGAATTAAATTTTAAAACAAGGACATGTCCTAAACAATTTTAAATTGTTTAATTTTGGTATCTGTAAAATATTTTATTATTAATTTGTCACTGAAATATTTTGTTATTAATTTGGGTATTTGTGAAATATTTTATTAATGTTATTTACCTACCTTACCCATATGAAATAAAATATCCAAAAAATTATTAATTGAATGCAAATCTTGATATTAGTGAAAAAAATATAAATTAAAATTAGGGTTCATTTGACATTAACAACCATGTCCAAAAAAAACACCAAAAAAATTTGTTAAATGTAAATAATATATGGACAGTGAAATACAAAATATAAATATAAACAATTATAGTTAAATAGTTAAAAATAAAATATAATTAAAATTAAAATACAAAATAGTTAAATGGTTAAAAAAACTTATTCCAAAAAGGAAAAATAAATCAATTCTGAACAAAAATATAAAATATATAGTTAAAAATATATATATATATATATATATATATATATATATATTCCAAAAAGACAAATTACCTCATTCAAAAATATGGAATATATAGTTAAATATAATTTTATATAAAATAGTTAAATAGTTTAAAAAATAATTAATTAGTTAAAAAAAATATTCTAGAAAGGACAAATTACCACCAAAAAATATATTTTAGGAAGAATTGTGGCTTCAATAGATATGTCGTTAAAATATATATAGACAGTTAAATATAAAATATAAATATGGACAGTGAAATTTAAATATAAAATATATAGACAGTTATTATAATAAAAGTGTTATATATGGAAATTTTGATAAAAATAGAAAATTAGAAATAATATATTAAAAAATTATTAAATTTCGTGCTAATAAATATTGTGAAAGATAAATAATAGTAAAATAATATGGAATAAATATCTACATTGACATTTTTTATTAGTTTCTTGATTTTTTTTATTAAGAAGCCACTTTAAAGCTGAAATTTCATTTTTTATTAGTTTCTTTTTTTAATTACGAGGCCAATTTTAAACTGAAATTTCCTCTAATACTTAGTTAAAAACTTCAACACAACTTTATTTATTAAAGATGTCCATAAATCATAAAGTAACTACGTAGATCTTATAACTCACAAGAATAACTACATGTATAGATTGTAATCTAAGGTGAATACAAGTAATGAATATACAATATGCAACTTTCCCTTTTAAAAGTCCAAGAAAAGCGTTCATGCATATGTGTGACCGTGATTCCCAATGAAGAAGAGAGCATCTATTTATGTGTTCTTTGACGGAGTTCCACTTCATCTAAAACCCAAATTAGTATCTACTACCTTGTTGTACACCATTATATTTGTATACCATCAATCAAATCCCTAGAGGACTACCACTATCGTTGATTGGTGGGTTTAGTAGTACGAATACTTAGTTGAAAGCTTCAACACAACCTTAATCATTTGAGGATATCCATCATTTCTCGTTTTAAGTGTGTGTTTTAGTTTTTGTGTGTTATTTTTTCACCCCCTAGTGTTTATATTTTAGTTTTTACATGTTATTTTCCTCACCCTTAAAAATGTGACTTAATTTCTTATAGATGAGTGGTGTTGATATTCTTTTTATTGTGGATTAATTTTTAATTTCTTATAGATCAGTGGTGTTGATATTCTTTTTATTGTGGATTAATTTCTTATAGATAACTAGTATCGATATTTTCTCTATTATAGTCATATTAATCAACATTAATGAAAAATTTAGAGCATTATTATCCTTTTATAGTAAATTACAGGAGATTAACCAATATTTACTCATCACACTCGTACATGAGCGAACTATTATGTGCATGTGAAAAACAATTAAAGAATATATTTTAGCAACCATGGAAGAATCTAGGGAAAAGAGCATATTGACAAGGGCTCCTAAGTCCTCTAGAGTCATGATCTCATGGATAGAACCCAAACTCATGACCAATTTATTTATGTAATACAACATACCAGATCATGTCCATCCATATATAACCACTTAGTTAAATAAATTATACATCGCGAACTCACTTAGGTATGAGATGGATTAGTAAAATATACACTATTAGTTAATTATGTAGGTTTAGCTTAAGTTCTCCTAACTACTAGAAATACCAATAAATATTATGTTCGACAAAGTCAATATGGTAAATACATTTGATGGATTAGTAAAAGATACACTATTAATTAATTATGTAGGTTTAGCTTAAGTTCTCCTAACTACTAGAAATACCAATAAATATTATTTTCGACAAAGTCAATATGGTAAATACTTTTAATGGGGGAGACTGGAAATTTTTGGAAAATGTCCTAAAAGTCTTCAATTTTGGGGAAATTTGGACAAATCCAAATCCTTAGATGCATTAAGGGTTCACGTATAATTGCTTAAAACAATTAAAGATATCTAGCTTCATAAGAACATCGTTTGAGACAAGGATGACTTATCTTTCTAGGCCTTTTTATAATGTTGTCATTAGCACAAATGTTGCCTAAATATTATTTATCAAGTTGTGATCTAGTGACAACTTGGTTTATTTGTTATAACAACGACCCCTGTTTAAAACTTGGTGGGCATGTTGCTTCCCTACATGGAATTTTCCAAATATGGCTACTGAATGGTTGTAGCCTTTGAACATAATATTGTTGATGTAGCCTTCAGTTGATCATTGTAATGGAATTGACATGGTATCATCAACCCATTCTTCCCTTGGTGATATGAGGCTTATTTCTATGTTTATTGTCCATAAAAAGATGAATTCCCACTAAAACAAAAAAATATATTATATTAAAGGAGAGAATTGTGAATAATTATGGGAGTTTAACTAGGGGAACTCTATACCACACTTAAATTCATGAAAACACACCTCATGATAAAAGGGACCTCAAATCATATTACAAATAAGGATAAGAGAATAGTTTTCCTTCAAATCCCTTATAAAGAAGATGAATAGTTAATAAATCATTTACATACATGTGATTACTTACAATGACTTGCTCCACTATAAAATCTTTTAAGCTCTTTATGATGATGAGACCTGCACTTTTTACGAAAATGGGGATGCTACCATGTTTAAGCATCATCACTAAGATTTGAAAATGGATTCCCTTTTACCTCATTACACCTTAGAACCTATCTTTCTCCCCAAACCAATCTAATGCTACTTATTCTTATGTTTGTCCTTTGTGTGTGAAAGGTATTTTTGCAATGTCAGTATTCCAATTAGTTATATCTCATAACATACTTCGACAGTGTTTTCTAGTTATTTCTAGCATGAATTCATGGTCGCTTTATCTTCTTTGTGAGATTGTTACAACAATTTTATGATAGTAAAATAACAATAGTCACCCAAACAAAATAGGTTTGCACAATGACACAAAAAAAGAGAAAAAAATAACCTCCTTTCTATCATTCATTACGATGTGCTCTATTTCAAGCTACAACTACTCCAAATTATTTCACTTCAAGGAGGGTCTCACCATGCATGTCCCTACTAATGAAAATACAAAATACTTACCCCATGATTTTACTTTACTTGAAAACTAATTGCCCTATTTTCTTACCATCGAAAGCCAATTTATGTAAAGGGCGAGCACAAGTACATCTTGAAGTTGTTTTATAAATGCAACAATGACAATAAATTTGGCCCCCGCACAAGGATAAGGGGCAAACCATCCAATAAGTGGATTGCCATAGAGAAGGAGCAAACTATCAAGTACATCTTGTATTTCTTGTATAAATGCAACAATGACAATAAACTTGGCCCCACACAAGAAGAAGGGGCAAAGCATCCATTAAGTGCATTGCCATAGAGAACTAGCAAACTATCGACCTATATATATATATATATATAAAGAGAACCTCAAGAAATTGCATAGGTGAACTCTAAAATGGATCAAGAATATCTTCTTGAATCGTAAAGATAAAACTATCATATATAAGTTGAATTACCTCTAGCTAAGTATTGTAGTAGAAGAAATGGGCCAATCTTCCTTGAGGCGAATTATCTCTAGTGAGATTCTATAATCAAGTTCTTTTTTCTTGTCTTACGAATCAAAGGGAAATAGGTACTTGAAAATGGACCCTTATTCTTCAAATTGCTTATTCATGAAATAGTAGTTTTTGGAATACAATATAGTCATAATGTCACTCCCATCCACCAAAATGGAAAGCATTACCAAATCTTCCCATTCATTATGGAACAAATTTAAGGGATTGGAAAACACCTAGAAAATATCTTGGTCATGATAATAAAGTGTGGAAGAAGACATGGTTACCTCTACCAAAATCCTTGTGAAAAAAAGACATGCATTGGGTTTTCCAAATTTAATAATAACATTAAACTTGGAAGGACTAGGTAGATGCACATTTTGGATTTTAAAACCATGGAATTTAGATGTAATTTGCACTATTTGTTTGATCACTTCATGGGGACTTATCCCAAAAGAACCTAAGAGATTAACCCCGCGATGACATCAACAAATGAGGGATTGAAAGAATTAAGAATTAAAAAAACATCAAATTAGGCTAAAAATGAGAAAGGAAAAAAGTTAATCATGTAGAAAACAAATCTCCTTTTCAGTGGGTTTTTCACAAATGTGGCAAGAATTTGTTTCATTTTGGAATTTTAAATTTGGATTGTTTAAATGGCAATACTAAGGTGCCCAAATGGTAATGTAAAGCATGAATCCATCTCTAATGTCAAAAAATTGCAAAAGTATTGTGCTTATGGCTAAAATGGATATTTTTTCTTGTTGAATTCCATCAAGTTACAAAATAATATGGTAGTTTGCTACATATCTATACAATGTTATAAGAAAAGAGGAGAAATCAAAATATAGGAGAAATGGAGCAACAATTCAAAGGAAGCATGTTAAGTTCAATAGCCCAAACTCTTACAAAACCATTAAGTAATATTTTGAATGAGTCAAAATGTTTCAAAATAGCAACATGTGCATAGCTCCCTAGAGCTCTCCCAATCTTCATTTCTTATTAAAAAGAGTCATCAACAAGTTTAGATGGAAGAAAAACAACGATATCTAATTTAAAAAGTATCCCCAAGCCCTTGATGAAGGAGCTAGACCTAACCATGGAATGCACATAGGTTCCCTGTCTGTATGGTTCATTCTATGTTGGTGAGTCGTATTCTTCTTTATTTTAGTGGTTGTTATATAGAAAACTAATATTCTAAGACAAACTTTTGGAGCAAAAAAAAAACTTTTGGTTTTTCTCTTTTTTTTTAGCATTTTTATTTTTATAATATTACTTTTAAGATATATATATATATATATATATATATATATATTTTCAAGCTAGGGGTTAGGTTTGGAATATAAAACACTTGAGTTCTATATTTGAGTAAGGGTTTAGGTTTGGAATACAAAATACTTGAGTTCACCTAAGTTGACAATTATAATGAGATCAAGAGGAAGGAAACAAGTTACTAAAATACTAATAAGGAAAGTAGACAAGACAATTGTTAGTTTGGTTAAATTCCACTAGTAGGTTGGTTGAACTTGAGTCATCATTTCTATTATTTTGTTTCAAAATTTCTTTGCTCTCTTAGTCCCCGTCACTGCAAAACAACTTACTGCAAAGCCTCACTGAGTGACCTAGATTGAACACAATAATGAGAGTGATGTCATGGTCACCTTAGCAACAACTCCCCACATCTTAGTGATGGACACAATCCAACATAAGGGAAGCTTCCCTAGTAGATCTTAAAGATCAAGTAATCCATTTTGATTTATGCCCCCTAAGGGTTCTACAAGAAGGTTTCACCTCAAAATAAGGATATAAAAATTAAGGTTTTAGGGGGATTAAAGTATAATTCCAAGAATGTGAGTTCAAGGGTTCTTATGGCTCAACATAAAGGCTTAGATCAACGATAGAGGATTTAATAAGTTCCCAAGCACTTACAATCAATAAATTATGCATGGTACTCATAAACTAGAGTTTTAAACTAGAAATTGCAGCAATCAAATAGTTTATAACCGCAATAAGGAAAAATCCAAGAATTTATTATAAAGAAGTCTAAAATTAGGAATAAATAAAGAGTAAACAAGAGAATATATTACAACAAATTTTATGTGGTACAAATATGTATAACAACGCAATAAACCTTAGACGTCAACCCTAAATTATGGCTGAAAATTGCATGTAAAATGATAATTTTTCTTTTCCAATCAATTGCAAACAAATCCTAACCCTACAACAATGACATCAAAGACAAATAATGGTTAATATTTATGGTTTTGTTGTAAATAAACTCTAATTTTCCATAGAATAAATAAAATAAAATATAGAGTTTAAAAGATTGGCACAAGAGATAAGACTAATGTCTTTCTCAATCTAGAGCTAATGGAATGTAGGAGTAAATATCCTTGGGAGAAAAGAGATAGATGTGAATTCAAAGGAATCAAGGGGAATGAACTAATTCCCTTCAATTCTTTAACCCTAGAATCATTATATCTTTTGGGAAATTCAAATTTCTTCTACGAGAAAATTTAAGAGCCATAAAACATCAACAAAACCTTGGTGAATATTATACTAACCCTAATTCATCATCAAGAAAAATATTAAAATAAGATAAACTCGCAATTTCATAGCACATATCATCAAAGATCACTAATAAGTGACTGAGAGAGGACCATCAATCAAAAACCATCTAAGAGAAATTTTCTTCACTAGTGCTCCATTGTGCACAAGAGAAGAGACAAATAGCTAGTAAAAAATATCCCCAAGTGTGACAATGATCTCCCTTATTTGTATGAGGGTAGCTAGGTCTCTTTTCCTAAATTTGGACTAAATGCCCTAAAATAATCCAAAATATATGATACAAGTTTGATAGGTCACAAGACAACCCCCAAAGATAGCTCAATCAATGAAATATCATAAAATTATGCCTCAATTAACCAACACGTGTGACATTATCCTCCAACAGGTGTGACTCTTCATGAAATGTGCAATTAATGGCTCCAAGGGGAGCATCTCATCCCAAAAGTCATGTATCTGTGTCATAAGGATGCCACACCATCAAGCAAAGCATCTTCAATCCTAACGCCGTCAATAAAGGCAAACACATCATCATCTAGAGCATCAAATAAAGCATGTCATTGTGATAAAAAATATGCATTCCCCTTCAAAGGGGTCCCATGTCATCATTATCATTTGTTGGAAAATCAAGGTAGTTGTAGTTTAATGTTTATTCTCCTTACTGGATAATTACTTTGATATTTGTTGGCACTTTATTATTTTGTTTTACTTCTTCATCAAGTAATTATCAAAACATGAAGATCACAAAAACACAAAGAACACAAGATATAGGCTACACGTTAGGGGAAAATCCCACAATTAGAGAAAACCCAAACAATCCTCTTCTTATAGAATCATATCAAAATGAGATATCCAAGACCCAATCACCAAGTCCAAGACCTCCTCAAGCCCCAAGTCAACCCTCCAAAAGATCTTCTCCAAGCAAGACAAAGTCAATGAAAGTCAACCTCTTCAAAGTCTGCTCCAATTAAAGTTTTGTCCTTCAATTCAGGTCTGCAAATTCAACATGTGTGAGCAGAGATAGGTCAGATTTCAGATCTTCTTAGTTTTCTTGTTCTTTCGTCTTGTTTCCTTATCCGTTGCTCTAGATTTCTTCTTGCCTAGGTGCAAATCGAACTTCATTTTTCTTGGTATCCAAATGAGATGAAGTTCCTTCCCTTTTATAGCCTTTCTCAAGGTCTGTTATAGGCCAACTTTCACTAGGAGGCCTGATTTGGTCTTAGGAGTCCAAATTGACTTCATAAATTCAAAAATAATGTTTTTCTTAATATAAATTGCCCAAATTGGTCTTTTACATGTGACAATAACTCTTTTGACTCATGACAAAGATCTATGGACTTGACAAACCCTAGGAGGATAAAATGCATGATTGACATGTTGGAAAAAATGCAATGTCACAATTTATTATATCGATTTTCCTTAACCTTAATATTTTCTTGTGAACTTTAGTTAATATTCTTTAGTTATTTAGTTATATCTTTTCATCAAACAAATATCGAGAAGGAAATTGTAACAATAAAGGACACATAAATTAGGCTATCAGCCAGGGAAAAACCCCTCCAAGGAGAAATCTTAGAAAACTCTTCTCTTCTTATAGAATCTGCTTCAAATGAAACCTTAAAGACCCAAACCCTAGACCAAGTCCTTCTCCAAGTACCAATTCAACCCTTCCAACAAGTCCTTCCTTAATCTTGCACCAACCAGCTTCACACTGCAACTTCGACCTATCAGCTTCAATACTGCAACTCGTTCTGGTACTTCAACCCTGTAATTTCGACCTTGCAGCTGTCGTAGAAATCCTAATCTAGCTTCCTCTTGAGACCTTACTAGAGCAAGACAACTCATCCCAAGGTCAACGAGATCTAAATAGAGTATTCTGCCTTCCAACTATAAGATATTGCACTTCATCCTACTGCAGCTTGAACCTACAACTTCGGCCTCCTCCTGCAGCATCAAAAGCCCTATAATTTTGCACGTGTGAGAGAGAGATAGAACCCAAAAACAAGGATTTCGCTTCTTCCTTATATTCCTCTTCGCTCTTTCTTTTCTCCTTCTCCCAACTATAGATAGAACTTCTTATGAGATCAAACTTGTGAAATGAGTGTGTCTCAAATGAGGTCGAACTACTCCTTTATATAGCCTTTCCAAGGGGTCGAATTCCCTCCTTTAGGCCGATTTGAAGTTGTCAGGGCCGACTTGTACTTTTGGAGTTTCCAAGACTTTCTAGACTCGAAAATAATTATTTTCCAATTACAATTTTCCCGAAAGGGTCTTATAAACATGATATTGACTCCTTTGACTCATGACAATAAATCTTAAGACCTAACTAACCCTAGAAGCATGAAGAACATGATTTTACCTAGAAGACAATAAAAAATGAGCATGAAACCCATGCATTTAAAATGATAACTTTTCTTTTTCTTCTTTTGTTTTTTACATAGGATACATATTGAAATGAGTACAACAACAATTATGAAGACCGAAACTAGTTACATTTCCAACATGGCCTAGTTGACCATTTAAATGGAGCATGAAACCCATGCTTGAAAAACAATACTTTCTTTTTTATTTTGATTAATATATAAAATTAACATAATGACATAAGTACAAAGACAATTATGAAGATTGAAACTAGTTACATTCTCCAACACTCCCTCTTAACAAGGGAGGTATTCATAATTGTCCAACGGGTCTATCTCAAGTTGAAATATTCTCATAAGAAGGGATTCAGATTGATAAGCGTCAACAATGATATTATCATCATAGCTAGCATTGTCACATTACCAAGGCCTTGACAAGTACACTCTATCTCTCCACAAGATCATAGCACAATGTTGGGAGGCATTCCATGGGACACCACACCACCTCACCAAGGTACATACTCCACCTAGGATACCCAGAGTATGTCTTCTATCGGACCATTTCCCTCAAGGAAATGTTTGTCCATCAAACCATTCTTTATCCAAGTCCATGTACTTGACTTAGGATCTCCATCCTAATCCATCACAGTACATGACTCAAGAATGTTTGTCCAAGATGCTTATCCAATCCACCATTCTCCTTATCCATGTCCATGTACTTGACTTAGGATATCAATCCTAATCTGTCACAGTACTTGACACAAGAAGAACCTTGTTAATTCAATCCATCATTCTCCCTATCTGTGATGCATGCACTGGAGCTACGGTGGTTAGTCCTAGCCCAATACATGACACGGGGAGAACCAATGTCCAACCTTACTCCCTCTCAACCTGAGAGGAGAAATTCATGCTCACTCCCTCTCAAATAGGGAGAATTCATCAATAAGCCTCAACTTGTGTCAAAAGTACTCATACTTCCCTTACATCAGCTACCTGTTATAATTGTAGCTTCCTTAACCAGCCCTCTTATCATTGAGTTTGCTCATCTTGCAACTTCTTGAACTAGGGCTCCAAATCTACCTCCTAATAGTTTATGATTTTGTACTTGAGGTCTTCACGTACTGCATTCTCAACTATGTCCACCAGTACTTGCATTGCTTTCTGCCTTGAAGATAGTCCATTACACAGTTTATTCAACCAATTGATTATCACAAAGTTAGCCAATCCCTTGTTTTGAACAAATTGGTTGACCTTTCCAATCAGTCTATTAATCAACACAACTTCATAGTCACAAATAATTCCACCCTCTAGTTACTATTCTCATCTTTCCAAAATAACAAACTCTTATGATCTTCAAATAAACCTTATTGTCTGTCCTTTAGGATTTCTAAACATAGCCCTTTAACTATTCTATTTTTTCTTCAAATCAACAGTCATTAGGGCACCAATCAAACTTCCTTTCAATAGTGACCTAACTTCTTCAAGATTACTAACATGAGGTCTTCCAAGCACAACCCACTTGATAGTGAATGTCTACTACTTCACTATCCTTAGGGTTTTCATAAATCTACCATTACAATAATGAACCAACTCTTTTATTCATTGTACAAAGATCTTTTCAAGTTTGCCTCTAAACAATTATCAATCTCATCCTACATCATTCAGCCCTATCTAGGTATTTTTTGTACTTGCAAAGCAAAACAGAAAACCCTCACCAAGGAGCTTCTTCTTGTGTGTTTTCCATAGAGAGATGTCACCTAGTTTTCGAAATCCTAATAGATAATACGTCCTCCAAAAACAGACCCTTCTTTCAATCTACAATTACATGGAAGTTTTTTCCTTTCTAGACTGTGAGAACCTTCTTTCCAACCATTTATACCTTGGCCAAATGTCCTTCAAAGATCAGTCCTTATTGCCCTCCAATAGCTACTTGTTGCCCTCAATCCTGCAGCTTAAACAAAAACCCTAAATTTCCACACATGTGAGCAAAGATAGATCAGATTTCAGATCTTCTTCGTTTTCTTGGTCTTCTTCTTGTTTCCTTGTCCTTTTCTCTATATTTCTTCTTGCCTAGGTGCAAATTGAACTTGCTTTTTCTTGGTATCCGAATGGCACGAAGTTCCTTCCCTTTTATACCCTTCTCAAGGCCTCTTATAGGCCGACTTGGTATTGGGAGTCCAAATTGACTTTATAAATTAAAAAATAATGTTTATTTCTTAATATAAATTGCCCAAATGGTTCTTTTACATATAACAATAACTCTTTTGACTCATGACAAATATATCTTGACTTGACAAACCCTAGGACCATGAAATGTTTATTTTTGGTAGCATCAGATGTGCTCTAGCCATGAAAATTGGTGGAGAGGCTAAGGCACATGAGATCTCCGAGACCCAGAAATCGTTTGGAGAAATTCCACCCAGATGAAGAGTTACTAAAATAAGGAATTTTTTTATTGGGTTCCTAAGTCTAAACTTAGGAAAATAAAAATATTAATGGGTATTAATAAAGATAAGGGTGAGAAACTTCTAAGAGACGAGGATCAAGTCTATCTTAATCTTATCCATTGATTAGAGACTTAATCTCGATCGTTGATTCATCAACGGGAAAAGTATAAGAGAGGACTTGAGGATCATTTGGAGATACAATGGCAGATACTCAATATCTCAAGGAAAATCGATTCTCAAGAGAAGGAGATTGATTTCAAAGGGAGAGTTGCAAGGTGGAGGAAGAGGAGGGCATTAGCAGTAGTCTGTGACTGAGGAGGAGGTGACGCAAGGACAGTGAGAGACAACGCAGAGAGAGACGCAATCCAAAGGAAAGACGTAGCCCTCATGTAGGCTGACGTAGAGCCAGTCAGAGATATGCTAAGCCACACAGAATGATGCAGAGGTGACGCAGGAGTGAGAGAAGGGTCTCCAAAGTGTCAGAAAGTAAGAAAGGGAAAGTCTTAAGTGTTTTGTTTCAGTTTCTCGATTGTTGCTGAAGATTAATAAAACCCTCATCTGTTGCACCAGTTTTCCCACATTGGGTTTTTCAGGGGACGATTGTCCAAAAACAACTGAGTTCATGTGATTGGTTCTTGTGCATGTATTTTCTTTGTGTAATCATTTGATAACTGCAGTAGAATTTATTTGAATATTTGTGGAAGGGATTTCGTAAATAACTTATTATGAAGAATAAGTAGGTGAAATAAATCAGTTGCTGCAGTAGAATTTCAGTTTAGAAATTTTCACATGGTATTAGAGTAGAGATCTGGCAACAAGAGAGAAAAATCGACTATGGGTCAAGAGCATGATGTAGAGGAATTAACGCAAAGGGACTCGCGCATATTTCCAGAAGATCGCACAAGGGACATGGATCATGATTATTCTATTTTAGCTTCCAGATTGGAAGAAGAAGTCGCTTGCCTAGCAAGCTCTGCCTCCTCTAAGGTTTGGTATATAGATAGTGGAGCTTCCTCGCATATGACGGGAGTTCAAGAATGTTTTTCAAATTATCAGGAAGAGAGAATGAATTTTCATATCACCATGGGAAATAAGGCAAAGTGTACCCCAATAGGAAGAGGTACTGTAGTCTTTCAAACCAAAGCAGGAGAGCAGCTTCAAGCAACCAATGTGTTGCATGTGCCAGGATTGGGGATGAACTCACTCTCTGTATCTCAACTTCAAAACAAGGGCTATGACATTTTCTTCATTAAGGAGAAAGTATATGTCAAACATCTGAGTTGGAAAAGGAAGGCCCAGATTGGAATCAGAAGTAACAGGTTGTACATGTTACAGCTAGAATCACCAATAGCACTCATAGGAAACAATGGAGAAAAAGATTTGAATGAACTATGGCATAGAAGGATGGGACACCTACACCATGGGGCTCTGAGAATTCTCAGGAAAAAAGTATCAGGAGTTCCAGAACTAAGTATCGAACGAGATGATGTATGTAGAGGGTGCGCTCTAGGCAAGTATGTCAAAGCAGCATTTTCCAAAAATAACAATAGAGATAAGAGTGTGCTATGGTTGATACACTTAGACATATGCAGACCGATGTCCACAAAATATCCTAGTGGTGTCAAATACTTCGTTATCTTCATCGATGACCATTCCAAGAAGACTTGGATCTACTTTCTGAAAACCAAGGATGAGGTTTTTGATCAATTCAAAGAGTTGAAGGCTCTAGTGGAGAATCTGACAGGAAAGAAGATAAAAGTGTTGCGCTCAGACAATGGTGGAGAGTATGTTGACAAGGACTTCACCAATTTTTGCGCTAAGGAAGGCATCAGAAGAGAGTGGACAGCTCCCTACAATCCAGAGCAGAATGGGGTAGCAGAAAGGAAAAACAGGACTATTATGGAAGCAGCTAGGGGAATTATGTATGATAAGGATATGCCTTGTTTTTTGTGGGAAAAGGCATGCAGCACGACAGTTAATGTCTAGAACAGGACTCCTCACAAGGCATTGGGAAACATCACTCCGGAAAGGTTCTTCATTGGGAAGACACCTGAAGTCAGTCATTTTAGGATATTTGGGAGTTTAACGTATTTCCATATACCCAAAGAAAAGAGAAAGAAATTAGATCAAACTGTCGAGAAAGGATATCTTGTGGGATATAGCGAGAATGTTAAGGCATATAGAGTCTATCTTTCATGGAGTAGGAAGGTAGTGGTTCGACAGGATGTAAAGTTCGTGGAGGACAAAGATTTTAGGAAATCCCGAGAAATGCATTCCAAGGAGCAGTCAAAAGATGAACCATTGGTCCAACCACTTCGACCAGCAGAAACTAGTACCAGAAATTCTCCTGAAGACAAAGCTTCAAAACAGGAGGAATCTTAGGAAGAGGAAGAACTGATGAGTGTGCCCACTACTAGTGGAAGAACGAGTTGGAAACTCTGACAGATTCTACAGGATGTAGAGGACTTCATTGGTGCACCCAATAATAATAAAAGGGAGCGAAGACAACTAGACAGATACCAAGCCCTAGTAGCTCAATTTGGGGAACCTTCTAGTTTTTAGGAGGTCGTTCAATATCAAGTATGGGAAGATGCTATGGTGGAGGAATACATTTCTATAATGGTCAATGATGTTTGGGAAGTGGTACCTAGGCCTCAGGATAGGTCAGTGGTAGGTTCGAGATGGATCTACAAGGTCAAATATGTTGCAGACGGCAGTGTGGAGAAATACAAAGCCAGGTTTTCAGCTAATGGGTATGCTCAAAAGGAAGGGATAGACTATGAAGAAACCTTCACCCCAGTAGCCAGGTATACTTCTATTAGAACTGTGATATCTCTTGCAACACAGATGGGGTGGGAGATTCACCAGATGGATGTCAAGACGGCATTCTTGAACAGGGTAATAGAAGAGGAAGTATACATTGAATAGCCAGAGGGTTTTGAGACACATGAGAAGATATCTCATGTATGTAGATTAAAGAAAGCCTTGTATGGGCTTATACAGGCACCTAGAATGATCAAATTGATGGCTACTTGCAGAAGATGGAGTTCCTCAAGAGTGACGCAAGTCCCACTCTCTATCATCTTGGCGTAGAGAATGAGCCTCTAATCCTAGTGTTGTATTTGGATGATATTTTCCTGACAAGAGCATCCAGGCTCATCAAAGACTGCAAGAAAAACCTAGCCACAAAATTCGACATGAAGGATTTGGGAGGTTTGTAGCAGAAGGGTAAGATATTCCTTGGACAAGGGAGATATGCTACATAGATCTTGAAGAGATTTAGGATGCAGGACTGTAGACTTATGGCTAATCCAATGATCACCAACTGGAAGAAGATTGATGCATCAAAAGATAAAGACGTTGACCCCACCTTGTACATGCAGCTTATAGGGTCCCTGATGTATATGGTCAATACCAGGCCAGAAATTTGTTATGATGTCAACACCCTCAGTCAGTTCATGGTGGAACCCAAGAGGGCACACTGGGCAGCAGCCAAACATGTTCTCAGATATATTCAAGGAACAGTCAATCATGGACTATTGTACACCCAAGGCAACGACATCAGGCTGAGTGGGTTTACTAACGTAGATTAGGATGGAAGTTAAGTAGATCAGAAAAGTACAACTGGGTATTGTTTCAATATTGGATCAGGAATTACCTCCTGGTGTAGTAGGAAATAGAAATACGTGGCACTAAGCTCAACTGAAGCATAATATATGGCAGCTAGCACAACTTCATGCAAAGCCATATGGCTTACGAAATTGCTTGTGAATCTATTCAAAAGAAGGATGGCAGAGACCAGGATTTTGTGAGATAATCAGAGTTGCATCAAGCTCTCTAAGAATCTGGTATTTCATGATCGATCAAAGCACATTGATATCAAGTGTCACTTTGTCAAAGACTGTGTCCAACGAGGAGCAGTACAGTTGAGGTACACTCCTATAGGAGAACAGGTGGCAGACATCCTCACCAAGGCTCTAGGAAGAACAAAGTTCTTTTTATTTTAGGGAGAAGATGGGGATGGTGAAGAATCCATTTCAGTAGCAGAAATGGATAAGTGTCGGAGTTTCAGTGCAGCAGATAACAGTGGCAGTGTTATGGGCAGCATGATGCATCATGTTGAGAGGAAGTTGCATTACAGATGTAGTAGTGGAAGTGGCAATGTCACGGGTAGAGTATAGGAAGTAGCAGTGCAGGGGGTGTGAGGCAGCAGGCCAAGCATTAGCACAGGTACCGATGCGGAAGATCAGTGTGATGTTTCTATGGTGAAGCATTACTAGAGCACATTCCTCGCTAAGAGGGAGTGTTTATTTTTGGTAGCATCGGATGTGCTCTATCCATGAAAATTGGTGGAGAGGTTAAGGCACATGAGATATCCAAGACCCAGAAATCATTTGGAGAAATTCCATTCGGATGAAAAGTTATTAAAATAATTAATATTTTTAATGGGTTCCTAAGTCTAAACTTATGAAAATAAAAATATTAATGGGTATTAATAAAGATAAGGGTGAGAAACTTCTAGGAGATGAGGATCAACTCTATCTTAATCTTAGTCGTTGATTAGAGACTTGATCTCGATCATTGATTCATCAACAGGAAAAGTATAAGAGAAGACTTGAGGATCATTTGGAGATACAATGGCAGATACTCAGTATCTCAAGGAAACTCGATTCTTAAGAGAAGGAGATAGATTTCAGAGGGAGAGTTGCAGGGTGGAGGAAGAGGAGGGCATCAGCAGTAGTCTGTGACTGAGGAGGAGGTGATGCAGAGACAGTGAGAGACAGCGCAGAGAGAGATGCAATCCAGAGGAGATACGTAGCCCTCACGCAAGCTGACACAGAGTCACGTTGAGCCACGCACAGTGATGTAGAGATGACGCGGGAGTGAGAGAAGGGTCTCCAAAGTGTCAGAAAGTCAAAAAGTCAAAAAGGGAAAGTCTCAGGTGTTTTCTTTCAGTTTCTCTGTAAAACCATTCCTTGTAAAACTGATTGTTTCTGAAGATTAATAAAACCCTCATCTGCTACACCGGTTTTCCCACATTGGGTTTTCCCAGGGATGATTGCCAAAAACAACTGTGTTGATGTGATTGGTTCTTGTGCATGTATTTTCTCTGTGTAATTATGTGATAACTTCAGTAGAATTTATTTTAATATTTGCAGAAGGGATTTCGTAAATAACTTATTGTGAAGAATAAGTAGGTAAAATAAATCAGTTGTTGCAGTAGAATTTCAATTTATAAATTTTCACATGAAATGCATGCTTGACCTAGTTCACCATTTAAATGGAGCATGAAACCCATGCTCGAAAAACAATATTTTCTTTCTTATTTTGCTCGAGACACAAAATATACATAATGACATAACTACAAAGACAATTATGAAGACCGAAACTAGTTACATTTTCCAACATCATCGACCATTGTTAAGGGTAAGGCAACATCCATCAAATAGGTGCAATGTCAGTCGAGGAGTGTCCTACCATCTCAAAGGGTACATCTACTCTCAAGGAAATATCATAGCTCTCATAAACAACATCCAAGGTCTTGGAGGTGGGAAAGAGTATCATCAACTATGTCAAGTCATCCTAAGGTCAATTCTCCTCAAGACATGCTAAACATTGTTTGTCAAGGTACCCTATGTCATCATCAAAATGGATGGAAATTATTTATAAAATGTTGGGGAAGCATCATAAAGTCCCTCAAGTGATGTTGGTTGTACTTGGGAGCAATATCTAGCACATACTCAAACAATCGAGTGAGATCAACATCATGGGTGCAAGAACCATAAAAGTATTTGAGTGGGCCATATTCAATGTTCAAGCCATCAAATTACTTCACACAAGCATCATCTTCAAATGTTTGACTAGCTTATAACTGTACAAAAGTTACCATTCTCAAGTATGGGAGGGCTATCACATGGCCTTATTAGGTGCTTCCAACCCTAAGGGGAGAATAGTTCCTAGGCCCACCCTTTCAAAAGATAAGTGTATCGAATAGATGTTATGGACTAGGATTTACTTTATGAGTGGTGTCATAGTCGTATGCTAGGTTATATCAAACAATTTTCCATGAATGCTTTTATAGAGGGAGAACTTAGTTGCGTAAGTTACCTTCCCTCACCTTTGTTTTTCAAAGCCCCCATATGTGCCTTCTTCTTTCTTTACATATCATGTTTAACAAGCTCCATTGATTATCATATAATAATGAGATAACCCCTTTTCGTGATGAGTTGTTTGTTGCTTCATCGAGGCCAAGATGTTCTTAGAGAGTTCCTTTTACTTTGATAGGTCTCATATGCATGGATACTCTTGGGGATGAGTGCCTATATAAGTGGAAGTAGAGCTCAAGCTACAATTTGGCTTTTTCTTACTCCACATCCTTTTCCATTCTTTTGTGTTTTAATATTTGGCTTGTGATTTTTATTTTCTTATAGTTGTATCAACCTTAAGTATATACAACCCCTTATTTTCATAAGAGAAGGTAAACAAGAAACTAGCACAATCAATAGACAGCTATTAATCAAAAGATGGGATAACAAAGTAGGGGGATAGATGACAAGTGCCAAGTATGAATCAGATGGAATGTTATCATCATCAAAGCCTCCTATTTGTGCCCCTCCTAGGTTGTGAAATAAAGACACCAAGGAAGGTCCCACTAGACTAGGTGAAGCAATAACCACCAAGATGAAACAAGGGAACAAGTATACAACCAATAGCAGTCTATCATTCAATTCAACTTATAATTCATACTATAATGTCTTTAAACATTAAATGAAAGCACTTGAATACAAACATTGCTAATGTACCTCACAATAGATGACCCACCTTCATATAAACTAGATGAATGGATGCATTGACCAGAGAGTAGATGAGAGTCGTCTGAGGCTAGCTATATGTGGATCATGCTATGGTTTTTAGCTGACAAATTACATCATAGAAGAAAAATTATCCTAAGGTTACTCATACATGTGGGTATGTAACGATTCAAATGTCTATCATTTTAAAAGTGTAAAGAATAATTAAAGGGCAAGGTAGAAGGTAATCTTTTAGGTCTCATCTTCGCGCAATACATCATATTTCCTCTTGAAAAGGAGGCATGGAAAAATGAATATCAATGAGAGAAATTAGATTCTTAAAAAGGAGGATGGGTTAAGAGTAAGAGATTTGTGATTGAGGGATCGCAGCTCAAATTTATACAAGATGGTCATTTGTGAAGATGGGGATTTTTTACATGGGTCAAGAGTAAGAGACTTGTGATTTTGATAGAGGGATGGAAACTTGAATTGATACAAGATGGTCATTGGTGAAGATGGGGATTTCCCATGGGACTTTTTTACATAAGAAATATTTTAGTTTTGAAATTTTGCAAGTTGTGAAAAAAAATGATAAATGATGCAACTGATTCTGTAGTCTATACCATATTTTGTACTTCATTTTTTATAAATAGAAATTATTAAAAAAAAGGTTGAAAAGAATTTATGGTGGCAAGAAGGTCTACGACCAAGACCTAGAAACAAGGTCACTATATAATTTGACTAATTTTGTACCATATTTTGTACTCCATTTTCTAGAAGTAGAAATTATTAAAAGAAAAGGTTGAAAAGAATATATGCTGACAAGAAGGTGCACAACCTAAAAAAAAAGGAAGATGTAGTACGAAGGTAATTCATAGGCTCTTAACATTTTTGAAGGCCTTTTATGAAAATTGTGCATTCTACATAGTAAATACTTGATCCGAATTGGATCCCAAACACTCTCTGAGTTTTCATGAATATTTCAAATTATGCCAAAAGATTCAAGTCTTAGAAAAATCAAAGCTATCAGAAGGAATCCTCGTAACAGTTGCAGTTGTGGCCAGAACAGAGCAACGAGGACCGTCGGTCGAGCGCGTAGACTGTTGGCCCATGGTAACGCGCGGTGGCGCAAACTGGCAAAACCAGAGGCCAAATCAAGAAACGAGGGTGGTTTCTGATACGTGATTAGCGCTAATCGTGTATTGCAGGGCGTCCCCCTCAGTGAAGGAAAGCCCCGAAGCACCCGGACTCGAAAACACTATGAAATGCAGAAAAGTAATGCGTTCAGTTCCATAGCGCGAGATTCCCCAAACCGGCAGGATATCGGAAGGCCTCGAGGCGGTAAGCAGTTTTGACTGAGTCCCGCCCGATGCCACACATCGAGCGACACATGTCCGGCAGATGAGAGAGAAAACCGCCTGCATTGGACGGGTAAATGTCATGCAACTTGCCCGCCCAATACGAATGATGACCGTCGGATCTAGGAGGTCCAGAACAACGGCTGAGGCATGTCCCGATAAATGACCGGATTTGACAAGTCAAAAAGCAAGATTACATGGGATTTGAAGTCCGATGTGGACGATGAGTTGGCAAACGATTCATGTTTCGCGAGCGATCTTG